>CALYLW010000144.1:60042-577542 GCA_944989445.1 Ampullaceana balthica | reverse complement strand
TTAGTAGCGTCAGGACTGACAGACACTACTTGCGTGACAATTGTAAATTATATTGTTTAATTAATAATTATCCTCAGAGTTTAATGAAATGCGCACAGCAAGGAAAAGGACATTTCTTCAAACACAACTAGAGCCTTTAAAAACGCATTAATAGTTACTAGTAAATGCATTGAATACAGCAAGTATCAACTTTATTTATATTGAAGATGAATAACAAATTAAATAAATAAATATATCATCAAAGAAGAAATCGAGCTTGTGATGTACCAAGTATTTAATGTTGCTCTAAAAAACAGTGGCGTAGCTAGAACTTTTGTCGTCCAGGGCGGTCTCCAATTTTCCGCTATTTTTAGGGGCCGTACATAAATGAGGTCACGCATCTGGGGTGGGGGGAGGGGTGTCATACATATGTGACGATGTGTGACGAGGGGGGTGTGTTTAAGAAATCGGACGTGACGTCAGAACGCGCAACTTTAAATAAAATTTCCACTTAAATATTTGATAACCGACGCTTTATTTAATTACGTTTATGTAAAACGCGTGTTACGATATTAGAGTGCAGCCTTACACAAAAAACATACTTAAATGACAAAAATTCGATTTGAAACGTGCTCATTTTCAAATAGGAATTACGGTTTTTAAGGTTGGTTGTCAAAGGTGTGTGACGTCATATTAAAGAAGGGGTCTAAGTTTTTGTGACGACGTGTGATGAAGGGTGAGGGGGTGAAAGATCAGTCAAAATCGCATGACGTCATTTTTGGATGACCACTTAGTCAATTATATGATGATTTTTATAAATTAATAAACATGAATAAATAATTGTGATTGAAACGAAGTAAAGGTGGGGAACATGTTTACCATTGCGTGCCGAATAATCAGTAATAAAAGAGGCCGCATAAGATGATATACCTATAAATACACATTTATAAAAATACACGATACTTTTTTTAAAGGCAATAAGAAAGTTACTGAGGTCGCAGGCCCCCCCACCCCTTTTTTTTGGAGACAAAACATATTCCAAATTTACACCCAAAAAGATTTACAAACAAAGAAATTGTATTATACATTAGTATGTAAACACAGTTATACATTTACTTTCATAATGGAAAAATCGTGTATTATGCTATCAACATTTACATTTTTTGTAATATCTTGTTCTTTGGATAAAATTTCAAGACTTTGTTGTCTTAAATCGCTCATTGTGGAACGAAGATATTTTTTTATCGAACTTTAGTTCGGAGAAGCTCCTTTCACAACTAGAGACACTGATAGTAATTCTTGAAAAAAGTTCATAGCCAAAACTACAGAATTTTCCAAGCTGTACTGTTGAATACATTTTAAAAGATCAAGGGGGCCCTTTCCCCCGTTGTTCTAACATAATTCCTTTTCTTGTAGTGTATGTACAGCGATAAAAACCTGGATCCCTATTCTTTCAATTAGGAATTATTCTTTATCAATGTCAATAAAGTAATTTACTTGATGTTCAAATGCTTCATTTAGTAGGTTACTTGGTATTATAAACGAATATTTCCTGCAAGGACATGCAACTCATCAAAGCGTTCTTTTATAATTCCATCCCTGGATAAAAACATTTCTCGTTGTACTTCTGGTTCTAAAGATAGACCCACGTCTTCTTACTTTCCCCCACTCATATTTTTGTTATCCTTCAAACACTCCACGTTCAGTTGATATCTTCAACTCTTAACAAATTGTTTGGCCTGATATAACATCTTTTTCTATTAGCACATCTCTTTGTTTTATTCAATGACGGGTTCCCATAAATTGAGATAACATAGAAAAGAAATAAAAAAACCCATAAAAACAAGTTTTTGACTAAAAATCCTTTAGACTATATACGAGACATAAATAAAAGAATGTTCATCATAATACGCAGCGCAAGATCATTAAAAAAATTGTAGTTGTGTCGTAAAACATTTTTAATATAATGCTAACCAATCAGGAATATGTTTATAAAAAGTGTTGTCAATAAAATACGCACCTTATTGCGCGACAGGAAAGGTTGTTCAATATAATACGCACCACGACACTCTATGTCAAAAATTTAAAATGATACATAAAGATAAATAAAATAAACTAAACATTCAATAATTTTAATACAGTACATGCGATAAATCTGAAATTTTGATACATCGTTTTATCATTAAAAAGAGTCTGCCTTCAAAATTTAAGCTCGCTAGCTTACGAGGAAGTGGGTTAAAATCGATCCCAAGTTTTTTCTACAAGCAATCAAGTGTTCAAACAAACAGACACCGCGAGTTAATATAAAGGATTTAAAAAGATTGCATTGAATTGAGTAAAATTCCAGCATCTGATCTCTTTTTACTAGTTACTTCTTCAGATGTCAATTTTTCCAAGACGCTTGAAATTTTAAAGTATGTCTTTTAAAAAAAATATTTATGCCTAATGTAGTGTATATTAACGGAAAAATTTGAATATTTTCATATTCTTGTTTTAAATCTTAATAATTTTCATAAAATAGACGAATTCAAATTATTTACACATCACTTTAATTGGATAGGATTAACATTTTTAATAAATAATCGTGTTTTAATGAAAAGCACGAATTATTTGTGTTACTTTAACGCGAAAAAATAAAATAAATTTAATTTTTAATAACCTACCTTACACTAATTTTCTTAGAACAGAAACAGTAATATAAATTACTACTTGCAAGTTAAACAGAATATTTGAACCGCCATGCCGTGTAGGTACTTGTTTGCGCATCATTCTGCGAATGTCGAAATTCCGCGCAAACACTAGCGTGGCGATATTAATAGCACATATTATTCGGCCCAGTGGTGATATGTTTTTTAAGTAGTTTTCTTATAAAAGCGTCATCTGTGACTTATACCGCTTAATGTTCCAAAAAAATCGATACCTTTTTTTGGGCGAAAGTTTTTGAACGGTTTTGCATTAGTTATAACATCCACTCTGTAATTAAACAAATGTTGTGCAAATCCGTTTTTTCAGACTCGAAAGTACAAGTATTTTTGTTTCACTCGGGTTTTCCCCCTTTAAAAGAAAAAGTGGGGTTGTCGGAAATGGTTGTACTTTTCAAATGCCCACACATGCCGGCCCTAAATGGGTGCCGCCCGGGGTGGACCACCCCCTCCGCCCCCCTCCCCTAGCTACGCAACTGTCTAATAATAAACTTGCGTTTCTATGTTACAGTTATCAATCCGACACAATTACAAACATCATGTTTAAGGCCAATTGCAACCTTTCTAAAATCTAAAATGAGCTACAAAAGTCAAAGTCTTGGAGATTCATGGAATGTCACTTCAAGAACAAGTTGCATAGCCACATGTTTAAAAAGGTAATTATATATTTTAACTATAACCGCTCTTCTGTAATCAGTCTAGTACAGTGTTTGTTGCAGCTTTTAAGAATTTATTAATGGATTTTTATCGAATTTGAAACTAAATTGATTACTCTCCGGTAATGAATCTGGCCGCAATTTTGAATTTGTTCTATTTTATCAATGTTTCCTTTGATGGCTGGATCATACAGCAGACAGATATTCAGTACAGTTTTATATTCGTATAAAGTCAGCTCTCTACTTTAAAGTAAATATTGGATGCAATGCTGTATATGACATGAGATGCCAAAATTAATTATGTTACTATTTAAGTGAACTTTGGTGGTGAACTTGTTCAAATGCTTTTGGGAAGTCTAGTAATCTTACATGTATTATACAATATTATCTAATTCTTTTGACAGGTCATCTCTTAACTGTCAGACATATTAATTATTCTGCATATGACCTGTTTTTCTTAAGCCTTTGTTGATGTGGGCACAGGAAATTATGTTTGTCTAGTTGTATTTAATAATCTCTATTTTACAATTATATTTAATGCCATATTTTGAAACATTTTTTTTGGTTGAATGTTGGCATAATTTAAAATATAATATTAGATTTATTAAATTAACTAACCAGACTGCGTGAGACGAACTGAACGAGATAGAGAGATCAGGGAAAGAGAAACATTAAGGAGGAGAAGGAAGTGAAAACATTGAGAGAGGGAATAAGAGATAGAGAGATATAATTTTTTAAAACAAAATGTATATACTCACAGAGCTGGAGACATTGAGAGAAAAAGCAGGCAGTGCCAATGTCCGGTTCATGTGTTAGGTGCTAGCCAAATATGATTACAGTCACTGTACCGATCTTAGACAGAGCATCAGGTGCAATGGCGATGATGAAAACCAAAGTACCCGTTGAGGGTTGGGTTATCCGAAATGACCGTTTCGCCCCCCCCCCTCAATAGTAAACTCTAGTGAGCTGTACCGGTTTAGGACAGTGAGCGCCAGTATGGATTAGCAAAAGGTGCCCTGAAGAACTTAGCGAACGCCAGGTCTAGGGAAACCTTCCAGTGGGGGTAACACCCCAGGTAGGCCGATGATGATCCCCCACCCAGCGGCAGTACTAAACCAAAGAGACTCGTATGCCGAGCCGGGGTGGTGCTGAAGTCGTAGCGAGTCGAAGTAAGGAAATTCCACCCTCCTTGTGAGGTCACTTTTAGTGGGAGTCATTTTGAACAATATCATGGATGTCCAGGCGGGCACCTGTTCCGGGTAGGGGGGTGTTTTCTCAGCTTCCCTTGGGGGAAGGGACAGGGTGGCTGGGGAGGGGACAGGGTGGCTGAGGGTTGGAACATTCCATTAAGGCCCATAAGGAGCACTAGGCTCGGGGCTGCTGATTTTCTTCCACATGTAGGATGACTAGATTGAGAGATACTCAAGGACAATTATTCATTTCTATAAAAAATTCTTCTTTTACAAAAGTTTTTTCCGGAGCCAGATCATAGGAAATACATTAAACTTACACTTTGACTCTTTGAACGAATACTTTAATCAATTTGCAATGTTACACGAGTCTTTCTTTTTAAAATGAATAATCCCTTATGTTAACTTCGAAATCTTGTCTGTCGTAATGTCTGTCGTGATCTCTGTCGTTCGTCGTCAGGTGGGCGGAAAAAAAAGAAGTAAATAAAACAAACCAGTAAAAACAACGTTTTTGACTATAAATCCCTTATATATGAGACATAACTAACAGTAGTGATTATTTTTAAACATTTACAGACTGACACTGAGTGATGTCCCTTGTCTTTAATAAATGGGGGTGGGATGTGAGGGGGTGTCGGCACGACGGTCGTCAACACGACGGTCGGCGTCAACTCAAACTCACGTGGAACTAAGATTTACAGTGAATTTTGAATTACATACCTCATATAAGGATAAACTAAAAATGCATTAATTTAATTACGGTACGTTCGATCGATCTGAAATTTTGATACGATGCATTGTTAGGTCAGACGGGTCTGTGTGCCAAATTTCAGTTTGATCGGATCATGGGAAGTGGGTCATTTTTGACTTCTGTTTTTCCGCCCGCCGAGCCCGCCGAGCCCAAGACAGAGAGAGAGAGACGGCCGCGAAGTTAATATAAGGGATTTAAAAAACAAACCCGTAAAAACAAAGTTTTTGACTATAAATCCCTTATATATGAGACATAACTAACAGTATTGATTATTTTCAAACATTTACAGACTGAATCTGTCTTAACACAAGTTTGCTTCATAACCCTAGGGGGGAGGGGTGGGTGGGAGGGGGAGAGGGGAAAAGTCTGGTCACCGATTCGCTTGACCGAGCTCAGAGTGACACGTAAAATGTAAACAAAAGCGCACCGTCGTTTCGTTGGGTCGCCTCAATGCTCAAACTTTCACGTGGCAAAAAAACAATAACAAATCGTGAATTTAAATTACATACCTCATATAAGGATAAACTAAAAATGCATTAATTTAATTACGGTACGTTCGATCGATCTGAAATTTTGATACGATGCATTGTTAGGTAAGACGGGTCCGTGTGCCAAATTTCAGTTCGATCGGATCATTGGAAGTGGGTCATTTTCGACTTTTGTTTTTCCGCCCGCCGAGCCCATGAGATGATGACAGACAGAGAGACAGAGAGACAGAGACGGCGGTGAAGTTAATATAAGGGATTTAAAAATGACACACTTCCCGTGATGCGATCAAGGTGAAATTTTGCACATAGACTTTTGTCACGTAACAATGCATTGTGTCAAAACTTCAGATCGATCGAATGTACCGTAATTAAATTAATGTATTTTTAGTTTATCTCTATATAACTAAATGTAATTCAATTTCACAGTTTGTTATTGTTCGCCTACTACATGCTACATGAGTTCAGTCCATCCATCGATATCCACACCCCCACCCCTCGGTTTTAAAGCCAGGGGCTTTCAGTCAGTTTAAGTCTGTAAATGTTTGTCGCATGTTGCGTATTATATTAAAAATATCAATACTTTAAGTTCTGTCTCATATATAAGGGGTCTATGGTCAAAAACTTTGTTTTTACGGATTTGTTTATTTTTACAAACGCATCCTATCATTGAAATGTTGAACGTTCCTCGCGGTACTAAATGAACATTGTTTTGAAAGCCACGTATCAATATTTCAGTTACAAGGCAAAATGTAAAAGTTTCATCTTCAACCAAGCCACGCTCCTGTGCACTCCAGGAGCTAGTATACACGATGGATTCCTAAACGCAGCAAGTGCAGACGATGAACTCTACGTGATAGATCCCGAATTCAGGTGAACGATTTCATTTCGTTACTGCTTGTAGGCGATGCTATTACAGTTTCAGAGTTATGGCGGTTTACTAAAGCGAAATATATGTCGATAAAAATGATCTGTGAAAATTTCAGATCGATCGACTGTATTGTAATTAAATCAATGGATTTTTAGATTATCTCTATTTATTTCTATGTCGCATGTTAATTTTTGTGCTAGAGTGTCGCGGTGCGTATTATATTGAACAACCTTTTTAATACTTTTCTGTCGCGGTGCGGTGCGTATTATATTAACAATACTTTAAAAAAATGTATTCCCGATCTTTAAATGTAAATGCTAGTAATTGCAAGTCGGTCTCGCGGTGCGCATTATGTTAAACATGTTTTTATAAACCTCTTCCCGTGATCAAATCGAGCTGAAATTTAGCAGGCAGACTGTAGTAATTGTTTTTTTTACTATAAATCCCTTATATATTGGGACATAACTATAATTTTGCATTTTTGGATTGTCATGTGATGCGTATTATAATAAACATACTTTTAGTTATGTCTCGTATATAAAGGATTTATGGTCAAAAACTTTGTTTTTAATTTAAAAAAAATATTTATCAATACCCCTTCCAAACGATACTTAAAAATACCATTGTGTTCTTCTACAAATAGTTCATGTAGAAGGCAATTTTCCATTTAAAGCATGTCGGTCCGTTTGCAAAATAATTTAAAAAAAAACAACTAATGTGCAAAGTTGCACAGCGTTCATTGTTTGTGTAATACTTTACAAAATTTGCTGCGCGTAATTCTTAAGTGCTAGGCGTTTTCGATCGGAGATCTGTGGGGCCGCGCACCGTGCATATTAAAGGGAACATTGGATGAAGGCCTTAAGTGGATAAAGAAACACAGATTCCTATTGTGATAGAGACATTTTTGTTTTACGATTTCGTATTGACTTAGGTAAATTTCATAATAAAGCCATTGAAGCGTATGCAAATTAACATAATAGCTATTAATTTCGTTGCTTGTGCTTCACTGACATGACATCCGTCACCATATGTACCACTAAAGAAAACAACAATCAAAATAATATAAAACGCCTTTATTAATTTCGAAAATATAATATGAACACAGCCATTTTTCATTCTCTGAATTAATATATATGTTATCAAAATAGTTAGATCTTTTTTTTTAGACATTCGTGATTTTCTCCTTATACATAATTGCCTAATATTGCATACTAGATACAAACCGTGGCGTAGCATACGCCACAGACTTGCTCATAGAAAGTGCAAACAAAGGGGGGATAGAGCGGACACAAACTACAGCACGAAGAAATCAGAACAATGTGAATGAACATCGGGGGGGGGGTATCTCTGACGTATTGATAATCTCGAGACATGGGCATTGCGGTTAGCTACATGCCCCCACCCTGCACCAACCTAGTTTGTCAACCATAAACGGTGATAGGCCGAACCAGCGAGGGTCAGCTATGTTCGCAAAAAAAGGGGGAAAAGAAAGAGCACAAACAAACATTTTTTTTAAAAATTAAAAAATAATGTTTCCTCTGAGGCTTGAATCCAATACCTTCAGCGTGTAAGGTGGACATGATAACCACTACATAATGAACCACATATTAATCTGTGCAGGAACAACGCAAGTGAATGCAAGAAGCGTTGTTGTTCTCGAGATATGCCAACCCTTACCTTTGAACCCAATTCACTAAATTGTTCGAGCTCAGCGAGGGTCATTTCGTCATGCTTAATTGCACACTACTCGTTCGTGATATTGTTCTGGTGAATTATAGATATAGATTATATCCTTTTATATATTCCAAACATTGCAAGGTATTAGGCGATGTTTATTTAAATGTAAGTTTTTGTCTGACTTTCTAGCCTCAATCAAGTTTCAAGTAACCTATCTTACCGGATTTCTTTTTTAAAAAAGTGTAGCATATTTTCAGCAGACAAGGTCCTAATGCGGTAAACAAAACACTTAAATAAACGTTTTATGCATGTATAAAAGAAAAATGTAAACTGAAGTGTCAAATTATTTTTATAACAAAATGTGCTTCATACATTACGTAATATTAATTAATTAAAAATCTGTTGCTCTTAACATCCAAGTTTATTTTCCCATTCTTTATTTCTTTCTCTTTCTTGTAGATTTGTAAACAGTTCCTCTGCTAACCTATGTGGTGTATTCTTTCCAAAACAAACTGACTACTTCACTGCCAGAGAAATATGCAGAGTCTATGGTGCAAATCTCTATGTACCAAGATCATATGCGAGCTACATGCTTTTTAAATCAATGATTGATATACAACAACCAACCTGGATCGGCATCTATGAGGTGGACCTGGAAGGGCACTACATGGCGGAAGACGATGGCCTTGCAATAGATTTAAATAGCATAAAAAATTTGTATGCAAGTGGTCAACCAGACAATTTTAAGATATCCAGATGCACCAGAACTTACCCTGAGTTTTCATCAATGCTAGATGATGTACCTTGTGATTACGCGGCGTACCCTTTTGTGTGTCAGAAAGTTGAAAAGATATGTTAAAAATATATAAAGTGAAACATTTAATGGCAGTTAACCTGAAATATACATGACAAAAACAAGGCACATGTCATTGAGCATTCTGTTACGGAAGTTTGAAGCAACCCCAGAGGTTTTGGGTATCTTAGAAAATTATAAAATGTTTTGAATTAAGCTTGTAAAACTTAAACAATTAAAGATGTTTTGATGGAAGAAAAATCATGTGAATAGAGAATAACCAATAAAAATCGCATTTCAAAATTAAAGTTTTTTTGATCAATTAATTTGTAAGAATGCAAGGAAAATATGAAATTTATTTATACGCTATAAGTCATCTCACCATTTATTGTTACTTTCGTCCAACACCCGGTATTAACAATAGCTCAAATGTATTTATTACAACAACAACAAACAATTTTTTTTTAAATGTTAAAAAATTTATTTGGCGGCTGGATAGCAAAGTCAATAGTGCGCTCGCCTCACAAGCTGAGGGGTGTGGGATCTAGCCCACGTTAAAGCCAATATAAAAATGTTGATGAATGACTAACGCTAAGAACGTCCTCCACTGACCTGGAGAGGGATGGGCGCCACCAAGGTCTACTAAGCCCGAGAATGTTCTAATGCAGACATTAGAACCACCAACGACCTCGAAAATAGGTTATGGGAAACAAAAAAAATATCTGTGTTGCAAATTATAGGACAAATAAATATTATTTAGAAAATAAATTGATTATTGGAACAAAATTACGAGTAACAGCAATGTCTTCCAAATACAGAAATTCTGCAATTAGATAAATGCTAAGAAATATTTAGAATAATATCTGGCTCCATCAAGTAATTTGTTTTCTAGTTTCCGTTATATTATGTTTGTAATTATTTTTCTGTTTGAAATAAAGAATTTCTTTGCTGTAACCAATATTTAATAATAGAAAAAAATATTGTCAAACAGGGGTGATTTCGTCTGAGTTAGTTAAATACTATTTAATAGATACATGTTTATTTGATATGTACAACTAATTTTAAAAAACAACAACCATAAAAAAACAAAACAACAAAAAAACAACGAATTTTATAATTTCGAAAAATAATATGAAAACAGCCATTTTTCATTCTCAGCTTGTCATTTCTTAAGTCTAATATCTTTGGCAATTTGATATCGAGGCTAACCATAATAGCAACAAATAAGAATTTTGATATTTGGTAAGAGGCATTTCAATATAATCATTTACTAAGTAAATGTTTCTTTTTTTCAGTCATACATATTTCTCTGGAACAGGTGGCAAAATATATTTTAAAAATTCACTGTGAAGCAGGAGGCAATTGTTGGGTTTCTCAAATGTTTACTCATGCACACAGGTGGAGTAAAACATTTTATTTCGGCAAGTGGTTAAGCGTTCAGATGCACGTTTTTGTTATCAGTCTTCAGCGATCGGGTTATACGCGAGTATTTGCTTTAAGTCTATAAACACAAAATTCATATTCATTAGCTTCATTTTTAGTTCTTTTTATTCTTTTCTTCATTACTTTATTGAAATGACTTTATTGGTGTCTTTATATAAAAACAAATATTTACTTATAGGAAAATTTGATTTTTAAAACGTTAAAAAAAAATTAGAATAGGTCGGAATAAACGGCGCTTCAAATGACAACTTGTAACAACTCGTTTATCTTGTCATCTTAGCGAATGAATATTGATGTACGCGGGTATGTGGCTCAGAGATATGACGGATGGATGTTAGTGACTGTCAATTCACCGCTGAGTGCGCTTCAATGGGTCCATCAATCATGGCTTGTCGTTTATCTTGTCATCTTAGCGAATGAATATTGATGTACGCGGGTATGTGGGTCAGAGATATGACGGATGGTTGTAAGTGACTGACAATTCACCGCTGAGTGCGCTTCAATGGGTCCATCAATCATGGCTTGTCGTTTATCTTGTCATCTTAGCGAATGAATATTGATGTACGCGGGTATGTGGGTCAGAGATATGACGGATGGTTGTAAGTGACTGACAATTCACAGCTGAGTGCGCTTCAATGGGTCCATCAATCATGGCTTGTTGTTTATCTTGTCATCTTAGCGAATGAATATTGATGTACGCGGGTATGTGGGTCAGAGATATGACGGATGGTTGTAAGTGACTGACAATTCACCGCTGAGTGCGCTTCAATGGGTCCATCAATCATGGCTTGTTGTTTATCTTGTCATCTTAGCGAATGAATATTGATGTACGCGGGTATGTGGGTCAGAGATATGACGGATGGTTGTAAGTGACTGTCAATTCACCACTGAGTGCGCTTCAATGGGTCCATCAATCATGGCTTGTCGTTTATCTTGTCATCTTAGCGAATGAATATTGATGTACGCGGGTATGTGGGTCAGAGATATGACGGATGGATGTAAGTGACTGTCAATTCACCACTGAGTGCGCTTCAATGGGTCCATCAATAATGGCTTGTCGTTTATCTTGTCATCTTAGCGAATGAATATTGATGTACGCGGGTATGTGGGTCAGAGATATGACGGATGGTTGTAAGTGACTGTCAATTCACCACTGAGTGCGCTTCAATGGGTCCATCAATCATGGCTTGTCGTTTATCTTGTCATCTTAGCGAATGAATATTGATGTACGCGGTTATGTGGGTCAGAGATATGACGGATGGTTGTAAGTGACTGTCAATTCACCACTGAGTGCGCTTCAATGGGTCCATCAATCATGGCTTGTCGTTTATCTTGTCATCTTAGCGAATGAATATTGATGTACGCGGGTATGTGGGTCAGAGATATGACGGATGGTTGTAAGTGACTGTCAATTCACCACTGAGTGCGCTTCAATGGGTCCATCAATAATGGCTTGTCGTTTATCTTGTCATCTTAGCGAATGAATATTGATGTACGCGGGTATGTGGGTCAGAGATATGACGGATGGTTGTAAGTGACTGTCAATTCACCACTGAGTGCGCTTCAATGGGTCCATCAATCATGGCTTGTTGTTTATCTTGTCATCTTAGCGAATGAATATTGATGTACGCGGGTATGTGGGTCAGAGATATGACGGATGGTTGTAAGTGACTGTCAATTCACCACTGAGTGCGCTTCAATGGGTCCATCAATCATGGCTTGTCGTTTATCTTGTCATCTTAGCGAATGAATATTGATGTACGCGGTTATGTGGGTCAGAAATATGACGGATGGTTGTAAGTGACTGACAATTCACCACTGAGTGCGCTTCAATGGGTCCATCAATCATGGCTTGTTGTTTATCTTGTCATCTTAGCGAATGAATATTGATGTACGCGGTTATGTGGGTCAGAGATATGACGGATGGTTGTAAGTGACTGACAATTCACCGCTGAGTGCGCTTCAATGGGTCCATCAATCATGGCTTGTTGTTTATCTTGTCATCTTAGCGAATGAATATTGATGTACGCGGTTATGTGGGTCAGAGATATGACGGATGGTTGTAAGTGACTGACAATTCACCGCTGAGTGCGCTTCAATGGGTCCATCAATCATGGCTTGTTGTTTATCTTGTCATCTTAGCGAATGAATATTGATGTACGCGGTTATGTGGGTCAGAGATATGACGGATGGTTGTAAGTGACTGACAATTCACCGCTGAGTGCGCTTCAATGGGTCCATCAATTATGGCTTGTCGTTTATCTTGTCATCTTAGCGAATGAATATTGATGTACGCGGCTATGTGGCTCAGAGATATGACGGATGGATGTTAGTGACTGTCAATTCACCACTGAGTGCGCTTCAATGGGTCCATCAATCATGGCTTGTCGTTTATCTTGTCATCTTAGCGAATGAATATTGATGTACGCGGTTATGTGGGTCAGAGATATGACGGATGGTTGTAAGTGACTGTCAATTCACCACTGAGTGCGCTTCAATGGGTCCATCAATAATGGCTTGTTGTTTATCTTTATTTAATGAGTTACTAACGCTTCACTCTGAAAAAATCAAATATTTCTAACGATTAATT
Organism: Ampullaceana balthica; assembly: GCA_944989445.1. Classification (NCBI taxonomy): domain Eukaryota; kingdom Metazoa; phylum Mollusca; class Gastropoda; family Lymnaeidae; genus Ampullaceana; species Ampullaceana balthica. Next base: position 564,405 of record CALYLW010000144.1, on the reverse strand, counting down.
ACCGTATATACTCGTTCGCAAGCCGACCTTTTTTTGGACAAAATCTAGGGGAAAAAGTTGGGGTGTAGGCTTACGAACGGGTCATTAACGTATTTCTGCATGGACATTGAATATCGGTGTTGTTATTGTAGATCATCAAAGCCCTTTTCTACATTCTACCAGAATCTATAATATATTATCAAACATCTGCAGTTGCTTAGCAATGGGTTGGCATCGGGGCAGTTGCCAAGGGCGCCAGCTCAAAAGGGCGCCACTAAATCTATAATTTTTAAATTATAAATCTATTTTAAATAAATACAGTCGGAGCTCTCTAAGTCGAACTCAAAAGGACCCGAAAAAAGACGACTTATGGAGTTTTTTAGTTAAGGAAAATGGTGTAATAGGCGCCAATTAATCATGGACAATGTAGATATTGAGGGGTGAGTGGAACAGCCATACCTGTGAGAGACGTGTTGTTGTGTTTATATTGAATGAGAATGCAATGACTTGACCTAGTATGAAACACGTGGGTTGTGAGTTGAACTGTAAGCGTGCTGGTCGAGGACTGAGAGAATAGCTGGCTATAAATGTACGGTTCATGAGGCAACCGGGGTGGATTGCAGTGGATGGCATACGAGCTGTTTAGGTAGTTAATTGTACAGTTGATCACAGTGAATTGTATATAGTAATTAAAGACAGTTGTTAACCAGACCACAGTGTGTTAAAGCCTTGTCACTTGACCAGCCATAAGATATATTACAATACCGGCTAGTAGGCTTGACAGGAAAGGGAGGCGGTGTCTATGTTTCATATGAAAGGAAGCCAACTTGCTTTGACATGCCGACACATGCCCGTGAGAAGAGACACGTTCCCTCCCCTCCCCCACTTTACTCCCTTCACAGTGGGATGGGGGAGTAAGATTTTTCTTTTTATAAAGAGTCACAGCATGCAGCAAAGGGACGCAAATTAGTTACCACTTACCACTACTTTTTCTTGTCTTTGCCATTTTTTTGTACTTGCAAGGGTCGCTTAATCCGTCGTGGAATGCACTAAGATAAGATTTTACATTCATTTAAGTTTCTCTACGGAACACGTTTTCTGAAATTTCACTCCAGAATAATAACCCAAACGCAATGGAAAATTCGACCGAGAGAGGTTGAAAGCGAAAAATCTTGGAGTTAACGAGCTCTAAAATATATTAGTCTTACGGAATTTGGGAGGGACCTAACAATTAATTCGGTATAGGGAGGTTTTCGACATAGAGAAGTTCGACTTAGCGAGGTCCAACTGTATTTCACTTTTATCCTTGTTAACAAAAAAATGAATAATTAATTATATTTAAATATATTTCATTTAAACCATTATGGTATTTTTATTTTGTTTGTGGCCTTTGCGGGGCTTCTTATCATACAAATGTCAATATGATTTTACAGTCTTTCTTTTAAAAGAAAAATCTTACTATCCTTATCCCACTGTCGAGGGAGTAAAGTTGGGTAGGGGAGGGAAGGTGTCTTCTCTCACAAGCTTGTGTCGGTATGTCAAAGCAAGTTGGTTCCTTTCATTTGAAACATCACCCCACCTCTTTCCTGTTAAGCCCACTAGCTGCAATGGCTGTCCATTCCCCTTTCAATTTGAACATTGTCCTTGATTAATCTGAGCCTATTTCCCTAACTCGAAAACTCTGTAAGCCGATTTTTTTCCCTTCCCCCTTGAGTTGGTCTTAGAGAGGTCCCACTGTATTAGCAACACGCCATACGCCAGCTAACTGAAGTGCTGAGCTATAGTCGGTGGAGTGTTACTTAAATTTACCTGTAATTGTCATTTTCTATCGTTATGCATGAGATAATGAGTATGACACATTGACACTATTGTTTTTATTTATAATATATGTTACTTCAAGTTTGTTGTATTCTTTATTCACGCAACAATATCCCGTTTTGTCCACCAATTTATTTGGTATTATTTAGTAAATAATAAACAACAAATTTGTATTGTTCCTGTCTGCTCCATTTTTTATTAATATATTGTATGACTGTCACTGTCAGACCACATAATTAATGTCATAAATAAAATAAGAGAAATACAATCATTTTTTCTAACAAATGAGAAATCGCAAAGCGAAAACTTTGTCAATTTATCAAGGGTGCCAAAAATAAATTAGCCAAGGGCACCAAAGACCTAGTTACGCCTCTGAACATCTGCACTAACCTTATTTAATCATTTTATTTATTTTTGTGAACGTTTTAATATATTATTTTACAGATTTTGTTTTCAACAACGAATTTTAATGTACGCGCTTTCGTCACTGTTTACCAAAGAATATTTTTTTAAAATACCGGTAACTCTTGCCTAACAAAGAGCACAAAGACAAAGATAGGCAGTACAAAGTAAACAATCATAATGACCGATTTAGCTTGTAGTTTTAAAAAAATGTGTCTCATTTTGTTTACGCTGTCCTTTTATTTTTTAGGGGGTCGGCTTGCGAGCGGGTGATACACTTTTAATACTTTTCTCTTCCAAAAGTGTGTGTGTGTGGTCGGCTTATGAACGAGTGGGCTATAGAACGAGTATATACGGTAATTAAAATCATCATCGTTTTTAAAAATGATATTTTAGGGAAAAAATACCAAATACTTATCTTATTAAATATTTATGTTACTAAGTTCAACAAATTTGGACAAGGGTTAGTTAGACTTATAGCTATGATAGCCTTAGCCTTCCGTTGTGTTTTATTTGTCAAAAATGTGTGAGGTCGAATAATTCTCTATTCCTGTTAATTGGTACCTAGGTGCTTGCATTGCCGCATGTATGCTTGCAATGTATGTAACGGTGTTTGGTGGTTGATACTATTGGTATAGTTGGAGTGTAACGGTGTTTGGTGGTTGATACTATTGGTATAGTTGGAGTGTAACGGTGTTTGGTGGTTGATACTATTGGTATAGTTGGAGTGTAACGGTGTTTGGTGGTTGATACTATTGGTATAGTTGGAGTGCTGGGGAATGTATTAGTGCCTGTAAATTTGCTTGCGGATGGTAAAGTGTATTTAGATGATAATTTCATTTATAAGACCAACATGATGAGCATAGAATCTTTATTGACAATATTCAGAACTCAGAAAAAAGCACCATCACTCCTGAAATCCACTAACCTCTTTAGGGCATATAGTGTCTGACGATATAAATCCAAGAGCGCTCAAAGAAATGGCCAATAAAATCGCTTCAGCTCTAATAATCGTCTTCTTCCAGTCATCACTGTCCAACGACCCTTGTCTCGTCATTACCAACAGCCCATGTCTTTTCATTGCCCACAGCCCATGTCTCTTCATTGCCCACAGCCTACATCTCTTCATTGCCCACAGCCCACATCTCTTCATTGCACACAGCCCACGTCTCTTCATTGCCCACAGCCCACATCTCTTCATTGCCCACATTCCCATGTCTGGTCACTGCCCAAAGGCCTATAGACAGGAGAACGGCCCATGTTAATATCATCTTCAAGAAAGGGGAACATTTTGACTCTGCCAACCACCGATGATTAGGCCTGTAAAGTAGCATCTTCTTAGACACATTGGCGAAGCTCTCAACCTACATATGAGCCAGGATTAACAAAGATCGCTTACCTATAAAAAACGAGATTCAGTATTCATGTTTCTATATAAAGGCTAATAAAGCAAATTATTGAAATATGATTAATAAACAATAAACACAATTAAAAACAAAAATATTCAATATTGATTTCCAAATTTATTTGTTTTATGTCTTTCGTAACACTCAAAACCCACTGGACCAGAATATTTAAAGTATATTTTATTTCGTAAGTAATTTACAAACGATTTTTCAATTATACCATTAAATCACGATGGTAAAATATGCGCCAAATTCGTGTATTATATTAAAACATTTTAGAAACAGTGTTAGCCACGAACTTTGAATACACGTTCTTAATGAATAAAATAATACTTTATGAAATTGATAATAATACGGGATCGACAAGCATCATAAAATCTTATTTGAATAATCTCTGCATTTGCCACCCCTTAAAGATTGCCACTTGAGGTCAGTTACCTGTGCTCACAGCAAGCAAAGACATGGGCCAAAAAAAAATTAAACAACGTTAATGCCTACAATATTTGAAAAGATTATGATAAGACAATTTTTTGAAGATAATTTTCTTTGGACTGGCAATCTCTTAGAGGAAAAACACGACACTGAGTGTTGTCCATCATGCGCCAATCGTGTTTCAAACCATCACCATGGGGAAGATAAAACTGTCAGTTGTATTTCTCCGCTAGCGTTCAAACATCCTTGATGGATCAAGAAAATGGTTCTTTTGATTACAGTTTAGGAGCTAGCAACTCGATCTTAATCGATCTGTCTTTTTCTCAGTATCTCTGTTTCTGTCTCACACGCTCATTACATAATTAGAAAGTCAACAAAAATAATTATCGCTTCTTAAATGCCCCGTTACATCTATGGTGCCATGACTGATACGTTCATTCGTCCTCTACTATCTCTCAGCTACTCAGTCATCGTCTTCTAATTCTACGCCTAACGCCGAGTTCTGGTCTCTATTCTTGTCACCTTTTGAATGTGCAGTGAAGTCCCCCGTCTGGTTCAATCCAAATTAATGTTCACCTTTTATTTATAAGCCCCTCCCAAAAATTGTCGCCTAAATTCGCAGCCTATTTTACAACCTCTCCACTTTTACTTCAGACTTACCTGGAAATAAACGTGTCGAGGGTTACCAGACTATCTATGCCCACCACCATCAACATTTTTGTATTTGCCTTTCCCGTGCTCTCACCAGCGTGTATTTTATTTACCTCGTGTACAGTTTCATCCTCGTACATTTCATAATGTGACATCATCATCTGGTTCTTCTCGTTAACTCTCCACCCCTTCGAGGAACTCCACAATATACAAGATGACCGTCGCTATGTATGCAAAAATTGCCAAGATTAATAATTCTTTCGGTCGATTTTTAAAAATTTATTATAAGGCAGGGGTTGGCGAGCATGTTTGCCTGATACCCCAAAATATACAATTTGATGTTACCCCCAAATGAGTAGATTCAAGCGGATTTGATATGCCCTCAATGAGTCTGATTTGATATGCCCTCAATGAGTCTGATTTGATATGCCCTCAATGAGTCTGCATTAACTCCAAGAGTTCTCTTTTTACACCAAATGGGGTAATGTACCTCCTGTTCACCGACCCCCCCCCTTTTAAGGAGTCAACTGAAAAAGTTAAATTTTAAACAGCTTTACGTTACAGTTGGTAATATCTCTTATAGTTCTTTTATACTCTTATATTGTAAAAAAAATGGTGTTTTAAAAATGTCTTTTCTTTCAGTGTTGACAAATTTCATCATTATTTTGAAGAACGGACCACCGTCCATATCAAAATAATAATTGTGGTTGAGTTGATGATTTCAATGAATTCAAAATTGTCTAATCTCTGGCTTATTTCGACAGCAATGTTTTCATTTGGTAATATAATAGTGACTGCTGATTGTAAAATGGTGGTCTTTGTCACGGACCTGGAATTATTTCCATTTATATTGGCACTAATTCTGCATTTTTAATTGTTTCTTATGAACTTAACATAGCTGTTAATTCAACGGCAAATCTTGATGGTTATGCGATGTAAGATGTTATTTTGAGGATTTCAGATTCCATAAAATTATTATTTTTATTTTGTTTACTTTTTTAGTCATTCTTTAGTCGATAATTTTCAGAAATCTAACGAAAAAAAAACTTCAGTGTATAATATTTAAATAATATAACTAGCTGTTTGTTTGTTTGAGTTGAGGTTTGAAATTGATTCTTTTGAACATCGTATTTGATTCTTAATACTGAAGTATAATCCTCTTGTACAATTCTAGATTGACGTTTGCATTCTTGTAAGTCTCCCACCAGATAAAAATAAGGCGGTCAACAGTAGCTAAGATATAGCAAGATTGAAAGTGACTGAAATAGAGACAGAGAGAGAGAGAGAGAGAGAGAGAGTCAGAGAGAGAGAGAGAGAGAGAGAGAGAAAGAGAGAAAAAGAGAGAGAGACATAGAGAGAGTGAGAGAGAGAGTGAGAGATAGAGACAGAAGGAGAAAGAGAGAAAGACATAGAGAGTGAGAGAAAGAGAGAGTCATAGAGCGAGTGAGAGATAGAGCGAGAGGGAGAAGAGAGAGAGAGATTGAGTGATAAAGAAAACACCAAGTGATACTATCGTTATGTGTATACATAGTGGCATGCTTTGGTCTTGATTACGTATTCATCGGCAATAAACACGTATATTGTCTATTTACGTACGTTGTTTTCATATCTTTCTTGCTTGTATAACCCGGATATTGTGAAGAGCATGACCTTGGCCTTTGTTGTCTGTTGTACAGTGTTTTGCTATGATTTGTGTGGAATTTCTGATCTCAACAGCTACTCCATAAAAATGTCATCAAGCGATAAATCATCTAAACTTACTTTAAAAAGTAATATCTCTTTTACCTGGGTCAAGGTCTGTAACTGTAACAATGATGCGAAATGAGCCAATGCAACTATGACACGGGTGTAAAGATATCCATTGAAAATGTTTTTATTGTATGTTTGGTGACCATTTATCTACTGGTCCTTGTCCCATACGAAATTAACACGTGGAACTGGAGAATCTTATAAATTCCAAGACTTTTAAACATCAATGACTGTAACGGAACATTTGACCGTAACGGTGGTATAACAATTAATATTTAACCGTCACGGTGGTGTAACCATTAACATTTGACCGTCACGGGTGTATAACAATTGCTGGAGCGTTTCATTTAGATTTCACTTTTCAATTATCACAATGACTTGCTTGCCTTGCTTACAGTTTTATTTATCGATATAGTGAACATATTTTATTTTAGTGAATTTATTTAAGGCACGTAAAGCACATTTATTTTTGATTATATAAAATGGGTAAGACAACATAATTCAGTGCAACGTTAGGTTCTATAGATACAAATGTCATTGTATTATAAAACCAATTCTATAAACTTTCTTGATAGGCATTTATGTAACATACAAAATGCGGTCTAGATTATAGATGGGGTAAAATTTCATATTTGAAAATGTGATTTTTAAAAAGAAATGGGGCGGGGATAGAAAATCTTTGCCATATGTAAATTGAGAAAGAATTTTTTAGTGGATCCATGGAGTTCTTTCGTACAGTCCTTTTTTTTTGGTGGAACACAGAGGCCGAGGTTCGGCTTGACTATATGTCATCAGCTGTATTGCCTTCGAGGGCTAGACTTGTGACATTAGCCAGATTTGATGAGCTTCATGATGCCTTTTATCCCATTTAAATCATGGCAAAATGCGCAAATGTTCTATTAAACACTGACTTGTTTCTTTCAACTGCAGATGGTTACAGGAGTATTCCATATGTGGATGTTTCCAAACTGGTAATTGTGATTTAACTAATAGTGTGAATATTTAACAGAATCGAATCTTGCAACGATTTTAGAACGTATTATATTTTATATATACCGGTTCTTTGATAGATACACAATACACAAGATGTACTTTTTAGTATTATGGATTTTTTTTCTATCTAAGAGTTTCTTATACTATTGCACCAAAAGGTTAAAAATAAATGTACGCTTACCAATATTTGAAGATTTTTAATTCAATGAGAAAAACAAAATAGTTGATGCTGAAGATTTAGAAAACAACACATCCGTTTTAACTTTTTCAATTTGTTAACCGCCAATAAAATTGCTTGGAAATATATTTATTTTACACCCACGATTCTATTTTTTTGTGTGGATTAAATTCGATAATATTCAAATATTGATCATAAGTCGTTTATTTTAACTATTTGGTAAATTTACCATACAATTTAAAGAAGTTAAAAAAATAGTTTTCTTAAAATATGTTTGAAACTATGAAAATATATAATATTTATTACTTATTTTGTTTTTGCTAGGAAGTTTATAAAATATTCTGTGAAAGATGTCTAAGAATGTTTTAGAAACTTGTATTTTTCCGAAATTTTCTTTATTCTGTTTGTATTCTTAGGTTTCCCATTTAAACTTAACTAATGTTTGAACAAATAATAAAAACAGAATAACATTACAATTTCAAATGATATGATATGTATTTATTCACGCAAATTTATTTTAAATGTGTAATGAACAACAATAGTATACCCTTCAGAAGTGCGCAGATCAAAAGTCTAGTTTAATGGTCAGCTAGTTTCAGTACTATAATAAAAGAGAACGACAGCATAGAAATAATACTTGGTGGTCCGAGGTTAGTTGTATAACTATGACTTAAGTCAAGAAGGGCGCGGAAACTATCTCTTGATGTTGTCATTTATGATTAAAAAATATATATTCAAGTACAATGCGTTAAGCTATGGTTTAGCACCTGCACAATAAACAGGTTGTTTCTTCCAATGAGCTAACAAGTTAGAGTATGAAGCTAATTGTAAATTGAAGTGAAACGATACCTATGCAGATTGTATAGGTTGAATCTCGGCCAGAAGAGAAGACAAGTCGGTATCATACAATACGTTCACAATTAAAGGTCAAATCCTTTTGATTATGAAGAAAACTGATGGTAAAGACGATACCAATATGCCGCTGTGTTGAAAACCCGTAATATTAGATTTCATCACAATCGAAGTTGTTTACTTTTAAAAAGATCACCTTTTTAGGAATACAGAAGTAGAACAAAAATAAACGGAGGTGTAAGAAGTAGCTTGGGGTAAATCTTCTTCAGAACTCGCTAGAACTTTGATGAAATTAAATCCGACCACGTTTGTGTAAATATAAGTGCCGAGTCCTCCTTGAGCTGACACGGAGGTCGGTGGAGAAACTGATCTAACTATAGCCATGCTGGGGAAACTGATCTAACTATAGCCATGCTGGGGAAACTGATCTAACTATAGCCATGTTGGAGAAACTGATCTAACTATAGCCATGCCAGTGAGAACTGAAAACATAGTAGTAGAGACAGAAAGACAAGTTTTACATACCAACCTGGGGCTGTTGTACAAGAAAGAGGACGAGGTTAACATGGTAACAAAGCATCACAGATACACGAGAGTAAACAAGCAATAGATATCTGTTTAATATTAAGCGCATTATTTTCATTGTATCATGGCATCGGGATACTCCATCAAAACAAAATTAAGCGATATTTTTAAAACATCCTCACAACATCATTTTTTAATATTCATATTGTCTTATGCGTATTTAAAACGAAAACGATGTGCCAGACATTTTCATTATTGAATTTTATTTCGTTTTTAACATAAAAAACAAAAAAACTGACAACAAAAGATAATAAATAAATACATTTAAAAAGTGAAAGTAACCACAATGATAGTATTTAAAAAAATATATTAATGGCGTTATAGTATTCTTACAATAATTTTACATATTTCATCTGAGTAGGTCCTCATAAACTCCTTATAAATTTGATTACGATTTCAGATTGACGGATCTTAAGGGACACCCTATTTGACTTAAAAGCTAAAACAAATTTAAATGACTGTTCATCTGTTGGTGGGACTAAGACAATGCCATCACTTCATTTAATTTCTCTACTCATGGGTAATATAACAATACATATTTATATTCTCTCTCTCTCTCGCTCTCTCTCTCTCTCTTGTTCTGTCTCTTCTTCTTCTTCTCCCCTTTCTATTGCTTTAGGGGCCGTCCATAAATGACGTCACGCACTTAGGGGGGAGGGAGGGGGGTCACACTTTTGTGACGATGCGTGACGAGGGGGAGGGAGGGGGGTTGAAGAAATGTGACGTCACATCAAAAGGGTAACTTGAAATAAAACTTCCACTGAAATATTTGGTCGCTTACAATTTATTTAATGACTTTTTCTTTTAAATCAGTGCTTCTCAATGTACCGGCCAATTATAATCCTTAAGTTTGAGAATCCACAAGATAACATATGAAATTGTTACACTGCGTCGTTTGATGTTGACATCAAAGCATTTGCGATGTAACCGCAGCTCCGTTTGGTTCTCTCGAACTTTTTTGCCCGTTACCCCAAAATATACAAGTTTATGTGTGCGTTACCCGCCCCCCCAACCCCCAGACTCTAGGTCCTGCTCACATGACAAGGGGATTTGGGGGAGCGTCGTTAGCCCCCACCCCCACCCCCGAAAATGCTACTGGTGAGTTTTACATGCATAACAAGTGTCTAAAAATGATCTGAATAGGATGATGTGTGGCTGTTTTAAGTCAAAACGACATGGAATATCCTTTTTCTTTAAAAGGGGAGGGGGGAGGGAATCTATTTGATAAAATTAAAAACGTTTTAAGTTTGATATAATTGTTCGATGGGTTTTGGTCAAACGCCATTCTAGTCTTCTAGATCAGTGATTCTCAAAGTGGTGGTCCGCGGACCGGTGCCGGTCCGTAGGCCATCCGCTGCCGGTCCGCAGATGTTCTAAAAAACAAGGACAGAAAAAATTGTCAGTGCAGGGAAAATAATGCACCGGTCCCTGGTGCAATGGAAAAAATTCCTGCCGGTCAGCCATACTAAAAAGTTTGAGAAGCACTGTTCTAGATATAATGGTAAATGAGCCCATTTAAAATTAGTCAAGTATTCATTAACTTTATTGAATGCATCAAATTCTTGACATCGCAATTCAAAAGGAGCACAAAACAACTTTTCTTCTTAGCTCAGTTTTTAAGGCATTAATTTTAAATATCACAGAAATGATACGTGATACAGACAAGTCATGTGGATTAAGATTATTGTCACTCGTGTCAATATAAATGAAAGTAGGGTAGATTTAGGTGTCTTAGTATAGTACGTAGGTAAGACATCTACATAGTTGTCAAATTTCTTTAAAAAATGCATTTTCTGGAAGGAACCGGTTCAATAATGGACATATGTTCCAAGCGTACACGTACACATGACGTATTTTAATATATATAGTGGATTGTAGTGGATGTTTTATGTCCCATATAAGTCTGCATTACCCCTAAGAATTCCCTTTTTGACTCCAGATGAGGTTATTTACCTCTGTTCGCCGACCTCTTTCTTACGGGATGCCCGTCAGTCAATTGAGGGATTTTTAAAAAAATACATTTTAAAAATATTATTTTTAAATAATTTTTTTTTATTAACAAAGACGTTAACCGTGATGATTAATAGTCAATGTTTAATTTGGATGCATTAAAATAAAATATAATCTAAGGATGTCAACACAGTTCATTTTCTGAAGGCCAGTTAAACGTTTTTAAAAAATGCTTCACGTGGGTTACGATATTACAATGTAGATCTTCACTAAATAAATAATAAATACTTAAAATGACAATAAAAGTGATTTGAAACATACTTATTTTCATTTGGAAAATAAGTTGTTTTTTTGTTTATTTATTTATTTTTATTTTTATTTTTTTTTGGGGGGGGGAGGTCAAAGACGTGTGATGTATTTTTAGAGGGGGTGTCTAAGTTTTTGTGACGACGCGTGACGAGGGGGAGGGAGGGGGTAAAAAATCGGCAAAAATCGCGTGACGTCATTTATGGACGGCCCCTAGATAAAGAAAAAAACAATTAAAAAAAAACATAATACATTACAGGGCGTTTTCTCAATAGACAAGTGCATTCAAGCTAGGAGTATTATTTGATAGGGATTTTCAGTGGTTACTTATGAGGTCAACAAGCTGATGCTGATATAGAAATTTTATTGACTTATTGCATTACTTTTCTTTATCCGTACAGTGATGCTTACTACCAAGACAAGCTTGCATTGCTTACTAGGAAATAAAAAATTCATTAAATCTAAGATGAACAACAGGACAACTTTCCTTGGCAGAGAATGGAATGTCACTTCAAAAACACAATGTCTATCACTATGCTTAAAAATGTATGTTTGCTTTTTATTTACAGACATTTATTATAAATGTAAATATAAAACATATTTGATGATTAACATTAACATTTCTCATTCTCTGTTTGAGATTGAGATCAAAATCGTAGACTTGTCCACTTTCAGCTTAAGCTGACACTAGTATGACATGGCCACCACCAGACTCAGCCCACACTAGTATGACATGGCCACCACCAGCCTGAGCTCACACTCGAATGACATGGCCACCACCAGCTTGAGCTTACGCTAGTATGGCATGGCAACCACTAGACTGAGCTCACACTAGTATGACATGGCCACCACCAGACTGAGCTCACACTAGTATGACATGGCCACCACCAGCCTGAGCTCACACTCGAATGACATGGCCACCACCAGCTTGAGCTTACGCTAGTATGGCATGGCCACCACTAGACTGAGCTCACACTAGTATGGCATGGCCACCACCAGACTGAGCTCACACTAGTATTGCATGGCCACCACCAGACTGAGCTCACACGAGTTTGACATGGCCACCACTAGACTGAGCTCACACTAGTATGGCATGGCCACCACCAGACTGAGCTCACACTAGTATGGCATGGCCACCACCAGACTGAGCTCACACTAGTATGGGTGGCCACCACCAGACTGAGCTCACACTAGTATGACATGGCCACCACCAGACTGAGCTCACACTAGTATGACATGGCCACCACCAGACTGAGCTCACACTAGTATGACATGGCCACCACCAGACTGAGCTCACACTAGTATGGGTGGCCACCACCAGACTGAGCTCACACTAGTATGGGTGGCCACCACCAGACTGAGCTCACACTAGTATGACATGGCCACCACCAGCCTGAGCTCACACTAGTATGACATGGCCACCACCAACACTTGTATGGCTAACATCAGGTTGAGCACACAGTGGCATAACATGGCTAACACCTCAATCATCAGTAGCATAATTTTGGGATGTTGCCTATTTCCAACCAATAGACAGAAACCCCACTAGAACTGTTACTGCTCCAAATGTTGATCTTTGTTTTATTTCTAAGACTTTATTGATTAACAAAACTATTACCTCAAGTTACAGGGAAGACTGCCAAAGCTTCATGTACCACACAGTTACTTCAAAGTGCACGCCTGGTGCTAGTGTTCATAGAGGTGTTTTTCAAGCAGCGAGTGCGGAGGAAGAACTTTTCGTACTTTATCCGAAATTCAGGTGAAATTAAAATGAGATTTTACATATATATATTACTATGAATAATTTTTTTTTAAAAATCCATTTAATTTCATAAACCTCAAAACCTAAGAACGATATCTGATTGAATTTTAAGTAAAACTACTTGACTGTAAACTTGTGTGATAAAATGAGATTAAGGCAGAACGAGGATGTTACGACCAAGGCAGTAAAGTTAAAAAAATAACAATATTTGTATGCAGCGGCTTTTGACTTGCTCATTCTTAAGCCATGCAAAGCAAGATAATTGTAAACATGAGTTATACAAGGTGTTAGGTGTGACTTAGCAGGTTTTGCACATAATTGGAAAAAGAAAGTATTAACAATTAAACAACCCCGTAAAAACAAAGTTTTTGACTATAAATCCCTTATATATGAGACATAACTAAAAGTAGTGATTATGTTCAAACGCGACAAACACTTACAGACTGAAACCGAATTATCTCCCCTGGCTTAAAACCCGGGGGAAGGGGGAAGGGGTGTGGACATCGACGGGTGGCGTCAACGCGTTAACTCAACGCCTGGTGTAAAACCCGAGATGTGGTCATCGAATGCTGGCGTGAAGTCAAGTGACCCGTAAATGTAAACAATAGCAACCGATGCATATATTATATATTTACGCTCATTTGTCACTTCCGCCTAACGTTGAGGGAAATCACTCTGCTTTTTTTAAATTTTGCGTTGTAAGCAGTGCTGATTGACGCAAATAGTTATTTTTTGGTGCAGTAATTTGGTGCGCTGCTTTCGAAAATTAGTTAAAAACTCGTGTGGTGATTAGCACTGTAAAAAATATTATATAAATACTTTGTTTACTTTTCATGAATATTTCGTATTTATCATGCAAGGATAAGTTACTTGGACTTTGACCAAAAAAAGTGGTCACCGTAGTCGCCCTACAACCCCTATTATAAAATACGTTTTGTACATTTAAGGAAGTTTAATATTACGTATCTATCATACAAGGACCAGTTTGTTGGGCTTTTGAAAAAAGTGGGCGCCGCAGGCGCATTAAATAAAAGTTGGCGCCGCAGGCGCCACGGCGCCGCAGCACAATATAGTATGGTTTATAGAGATAAACTAAAAGTGCATTAATTTAATTAAGTTACTTTTTATCGATTTGAAATTTTGATACGATGCATTGTTAGTTGACACAGGTCTATGTGCCAAAATTTAAGCTCGATCTCATCACGGGAAGTGTGTCATTTTATACTTTTGTCTTTCCGCCCGCCCATGAGATGACGACAGACAGAGACGGCCGTGAAGTTAATATAAGTGATTTAATAATGTTAGGCGGGGGAATGGTAATCTTCAGTTGGGACTAAAGCAGACCTCAGCCAGATAGTATTGGACGAATTCATTGCAAAATCTAGCCGAAACACAGTAGTGGTCAGCTGAGATGAGTACAGTCCTTGAGTAGCGTGAGTACGTCAGTGCCGTAAAGCAGTCTATTTCAGGGATGAGCCATGAATCTGTGCTAGATCAGTGGTTCCCAGACTTTTTTTACCCATGAACCCCTTTTTACAGTCAAAACTTGCCCACGGACCCCCAAGTGAAAAACATAAATGCATAGTACAAAATTGCAAATAAAACCATATTGATGAAGAAATTTATTGAAATTATAAATTTTGATTAAATTAAAATTTAAAACAGTTAATGACTTGGTAAAACGTGATGAGATTTTATGAGTGTAATTATGCCCATCTCGATGTTTGTGAATAGCAGCCAGCAAATTCCCACGAGCACTAATTTCTAGCCGGTTTCTACTTTTTTTTCTTTCTTTGGAGATGAGGTTCATAATGGCACTGAATCTTTGCTTTAGCAAATAGGAAGATGGGAAAGCTGTCAACAACTACTGTACAATAATCAACAATGCTGGATATAAAATTGGGATCTGTTTTGGTAACCAGAATTTGTGGTATCCTTGTTTAAACATTGGTTTAAGTTCCTCATTTGTGGATATTTCAATAAGCTGCTCCTGTAGTAGTTAGGATTCATCTCTGTTTGGGATCTGAGTCGGCAATATCCAAGGGAAGACTGTCTTCAAATCTATGGTTCGGGTCTGCATAAAAAGCCGTTAAGTGTTGACAGTAAACAAACAAATCTTTATCTCTATTTTGTAATTTCTAAAGATAAGGAAACAGAGAAAATTCTCATCTTACCCTGAATACACTGAATAAAAGAGATAATAAAATCGATTCAAATGTGTATTTTTTAAATTAACCAACGTACTTCTCAGTTAATTAATAAACGAATAAAATCCTCGTCATTTCGCAAAAATTTTTTACCAAATAATCTCACACTGAAGGCAAATAATCTCACACTGCTCTAATGACATCATTCTCTTGTCTAGTGATCCATGCAAAAGTTCACTAAGATTTTTTGCGACTAAATGACATCAATGAATAACACAATGTATTGAAATATATTCAGTATAGCTTCTATTAATTAAGTATGCCAGAAAGCCTCTATACTCTATATCTTCCTACCATTTCCGGAGCACTGTCAGTAAGCAACAACAATGATATTATTCAAGGGTATAGCTTTTACATTTAAAATCTTTTTAATTCAGCAAATAATGTTTCACCTTTCGTTTCTGTTTCCAAACATTTAGCAAATAACTCTTGGTAAAGTTTTTCTTCTCTTACAAATCTTATGTAAGCTTAAATTAATACTTTGTTTCCTGGTAAACTAAACTCATAAAGCTGTATGGAAAATGAAGATGTTTTTAACTATTCACAAACATAATTTCAACGCACTGAGCCATTTCGTCAGTCCTTATTTGTACTGTATTATTACTCAGTTTTGTAATGTTGAAGGCTGGGTTGGGCAACACTGGGCTAAAATAAGTTCATCACCAATAGTGTACAGCTTTCGGTACTATTGTGGCGATAAAGATGTTTAATGTATACATTAAGTGACTAAGTGGTCTAGAGGTGTATTATAAATGATCACACGGATCGGTCCTTATATCCTCAAGGATACCTTTAATTGCCTCAACACAATTGACATACAACAGAACTAGGGTAGCGTAGGGTAAATTAATGACATTTAATTACATTTAAACATCAGATTTGTAAATGAATTATTATGAATAATTTTCTTAATGATTTAATATAGCCTAACATTAGTCCCTTCTAGTAGAGCTTTATCATCATCAGATATAGTCCCAACTTAATGTTCAAATGTAAGATAATTAAATTGTCATCAGGATCCTCGGAGTCCTGCTGAGTAGTGGCACGACTCTCTTCCACTGGTTGTTGTGTTGGATTGCTGTCCGTTGGCGAACCGTACTCCCAACGTTGTCTGCGGTGTTGGTTCACAGGGGATGCTTGATTGAGTGTTGTTCTGTGTGTTCAACTTGATGTATCACTGTTCCCTCTGGATGCTACTGGGTCTGGCGATTTCTGTTGATTCTCACGTTACTCTCCTAGTAGGGGAGTAATATCTCGTCTATTATCAGACTACTTCAATTGACACCGTGTGTCACATTGGCTTCCGCTAAGTACGGGGTACTTGTGACCGGCTTCAATTCGCACAATAGTATAGTGTGTCGAACTGGCTTCAGTCAGTACAGTAGTGTGACAGACTGGCTTCAGAAGAATACTGGTATGTACTCAACTGGATGGAGACGACAAATCTCTGTGGAGTAGGCCATACACAGCCAAGGATGAACTGGTCCTTGATCTGTCCAAGTCCGTCCCCACGTTAAATTCCTCCTGGTGTGTGGCCGGGTCAAGATGCTACGCGCCTGTGTAGTGGGTAAAGTATATCACTGGATTTACGGGGGCACCAGGAACCAGTCGGCGCTGGTTTAGAAAAGTTGGCCTTTCCACTCCAATGACATACCAAGTCCGTTAAACTGAGGATGTATTCACTATGACTGTGACTAACTCCAGTTAGATCTTGGCAGGAAAAGAATGAAACCTTCGTCTGCTCTCGTATTTATAACCTTCGGATGACGTGGAATTCAATTATTTTCTGATTGGATGTTAATCACTGTCCGCTGGCCTTGTATTTGTATTTGTATACCACGTATTTGATAAATTGATAAGTTCCGCTATTTGCATGAACAGGTTTCAATACATTAGAGTTCATTCCCTTTTGTTGTTTATGTAGGACGGTGTAGCATTAAATTGGTCGTTCATAACTTTCGTCACAACTATGAAATTAATAAAGAAATGTATGAATGTTATAAGAAGCTTGCACGCCATCTTCATCTCGCTTAGATGTTACCCCAATAAGTTTTTTTCAATCTCACTCGCATTATCTCAGTGAGACCTGCACTAGAATATGCATCTTCTGTATGGGACCCATCCACCAAAGAAAACATTGATAAACTAGAACAAATTCAAAAAAGAGCTGCCAGATTCATTACTGGAGAATATTCGAAACTGACAAGAGTAACACCATTAGTTAAATCATTAAACCTTGAAACACTAGAGGATAGAAGAACCAAGAGCAAAGTAGTAATCATACATAAAGCAATTAATTCTAATTTAGAAATACAACACAAAGATAACTTAATACAACCCTCAGATAGACATAAGGATAAAAACACCTTTCTTATTCCGTATGCAAGAACAAACACATACAAGTTTTCCTTCTTCCCGTCCGGAATTAGGGCGTGGAATGGGTTGCCTGAAGAATCCAGGAAAACCAACACTTTATCAACATTTAAATCTCTAATAAAAATGCAGGACTAAACACAAACCATAGATAAGCGTAGGACGCAATAATCTTCTGTATAGAAGGAGCGTCTGTAAACAGATAAGATAAGATAAGATAAGATTGTGCCTTCAAATATTTTAACTTTGACAGTTTGAAGAAATGTTACATCCTTATCAATTTTGTCACTATTGATTTTTATTTACTGTTCCTTAAGCTTGGAAGGTTTCACTGAATCATCTGAAATAGTTTTATGACATAGATGACACAAATGTAAAAAACTATTTCACGGTGATACAAAAAACCATACCTCAAATATTCATCAATGACAATTTATTGTATGCATATTTTCTTCGGCTCACTCAAACTCTTATATTTGTAACAAACCACTGTTGATAATTATGGAGGTTTTTAATGTAACTTTGCAGTAAATCCCTTTTGAAAAAATTAATTTGATGTAAAATTACAAATATAACTTCTCGACACATCTAAAAATACATAGCCTTACAACCTTGTTGATTCACGCTAAATTTTTTATTTTCTGACCTCCTCATATGACTGTCGAATTTCTTACGCATCAATCTTTTCAATAAACCAAATATTTTGATAGGTTATACCTGTGGAAATTGTCATAATTCTACTTCCGTTTCTAGGTAAAACAAAATTGTGTTCCATGACTTATAACACCTAAGAGCGTTATTTAACCAGTAGAAAAGAGCATTCACATACTATTGTTTTAAATGTTATTGATTTTAAATTCCATACAAATAAAAATGGAAATTTTTTTTATTATTTTATAGCTAGCCTTGCGCGGACCCCCTGACTTTGTTCAGGGACCCCCAAAACAAATTTTACTTCTCCACGGACCCCTTTAATGGTACCAGGGTCCCCGGGGGGTCCGTAGGAACCACTTTGGGAACCACTGTGCTAGATGATAGATAATTATAAAAAGATAAATGTTTTAAACTTGACTAAACACGCCCCTTTTGAAAGTTATTTTGAACAAAGGAGGAAACCTAAATATGAATACACCTAAATAAATATTAATCTTTATCAATCTCAGAATCCAACAAAATCAGGCGGCAAGCTTCTGTGCTGTCTACTTTCCCAACACCACGACCTTCTTCAAGGCAAGAGACATTTGCAGAATCTACGACGCGTTTTTGTTTGTTCCGAGATCACAGGGGAGCTTCGATTTGTTTAAATCAATGATTGACAACTCAATACACACGTGGGTCGGCCTCAACGACAATGATGTTTCAATGAAATACATAGCTGAAGATAACGGAGAGGAGTTGAAAATAAGCAGTATCAACACTTTGTTTGCACCGGGTAAACCCGATAATCAATATTTAAGAAACTGCATCTCTACATTTCTGAATAGCGCGATTCAGCTGTATGACGCAAATTGCGATAATAATTTTGCATTTGTCTGTCAGACAGATTTCTCAAAATGTTAATTTAAAAATGCCATCATTGATTAAGATCATTAAAAATGTGAAAAGACAATTTATAATAACAATACAAACAACTAAGAATTATTTTAATATATTTTTTAAAGAAAGAAAGCAAAAAGCTTACATTGCCAATTTACATACATTCACTTTGAAAAGTGCATATGCCATTACGGAATTGGCATGTTGAATCAATAAATGCAAGCTAGACAAATACATTTTCAAGCTTTGTTATGCTTTTCCCATTTTCCTCTTGTCTTTGTAATTCATAAATGTTTATTTTCTAAATAACAATAACTACCGAGTGTATTAACGAGATAAAGATATCTATTGTTTGAAGACCTGCAAACGGTTTCAAAAATGAAAATGACATACTGAGAAGAGCGAGATAAACCTGGAAAGAGTAACAACCTGTGAAGCATCAAAAACTGTAACTTGATAGAAAGCTGAAGGTAGATGCAGAAAGTTAAGACTAAGAGTATTAAAGAATTATAATAAATAAGTTCGTCATAAAAATAATACTAGTTACTAACTAATAATTGGGCTTTAACTAATACTAACGTAAGATTTTAAAATGTAAGAAACATTATTTTAAAAAATCAAAAGCGTTCAACAAAATTTTACAAGCTTTAATATAAATAAAACAGATTATGAATATTGTTTTTAAACGTTTTTAAAAAGTTGAAAATTAGAATACATTCACGAAGTAATAATAGCGATAATATTAGCCAAATTAAGACTAAAATCTAGCCTGAACGATAAATAGGAAAATGAGAATTATATCTCTACCAGCTAATGACAATAATTTTAATGGTATTAAATGTAACATAATGAAAAACGCACTCAGAAGATCGGTCTAAAAATACTTCCATATAATTAGTAATAAACCTTTAGAACAAAAAAAGATATTGACAACACATGTGTGCTCATTACTCTAAAGAAAACTGCCCTCAATGAATGAGAACATACAGTCAGTATATATAGAAAAAAAACAAAATACTATTTCTTGTACTCTGAGCCAGCCACATCGTATCAATCCAAGTTCCAGTGGAATCTAAATGCAGAATCGTTAGTAAGTCATAAACAATTTTTAAAAAACGTAAAAAACCATGTTTGTGATTATAAATCCTTTATGTACGATACATAACTAAAAGAATGTTTATTATAATACGCAGTGCAAGACAGTCTAAAAATACAAAATTGTAGTTATGTGTCGTTAAACATGTTTAATATAATGCGCACCGATCAGTAATTTGTTTAGAAAAAGTATTGTCAATAAAAAACGCATATTATTGCGCGACAGGAACTGTTGTTCAATATAATACGCACCACGACACTATAGCAACAAAAATTAATTTGTTACATAGAGATACATAAAGATAATCTAAAAATTCTTTAATTTAATTACGGTACATTCGATTTATCTCAAATTTTGATACACCATTTTTATTCGCGGCACGAGTCTGCCTGCAAATTTCAACTCGCTTGCTTACGAGGAAGCGGTTTAAAAATCGATCCAAATTTTTTCGGCACCACCCGCCCGCCCGCCTTCCTCAAGCAGACACCACGAGTTAATATAAAGGATTTAAATAAAAAAACCTGTTAAAAACCAAGTTTTCCACTATAAATCCTTTATGTACGAGACGTAACTAAAAGAATGTTCATTATAATACGCAGCGCCAGACCATCCAGAAATACAAAATTGCAGTTGTGTCGTAAAACATGTTTAATATAATGCGCACCGATCAGGAATGTGTTTATAAAAAGAGTTGTCAATAAAATACGCACCTTATTGAGCGACAGAAAGGTTGTTCAATATAATACGCACCGCGACGCTCTATCTCAAAAAATAGCATGATATATAGGAATAAATAAAATAATCTAAAAAATCAATAATGTAATTAAGGTACATGCGATCGATCTTAAATTTTGATACATAGTTTTTATCATTGGTACGAAAATGCCTGCAAAATTTCAGCTCGCTAGCTTACGAGCAAGTGGGTTAAAAATCGATCAAAAGTTTTGGCGACAAGCAAGGGTGGGCGGCCGCAGACACCACGAGTTAATATAAAGGTTTTTTAAAAAAAACCTGTTAAAAACTAAGTTTTTCACTATAAATCCTTTATGTACGAGACGTAACTAAAAGAATGTTCATTATAATACACAACGCCAGACCATCCAGAAATACAAAATTGCAGTTGTGTCGTAAAACATGTTTAATATAATGCGCACCGATCAGGAATATATTTGTAATTAGAGTTGTCAATAAAATACGCACCTTATTGCGCGACAGAAAGGTTGTTCAATATAATACGCACCGCGACGATCTATCTCAAAAAATAGAATGATACATAAGAATAAATAGAATAATCTAAAAATCAATAATTTAATTACGGTACATGCGATCGATCTAAAATTTTGATACATTGTTTTTATTATCGATACAAAACTGCCTGCAAAATTTCAGCTCGCTAGCTTACGAGCAAGTGGGTTAAAAATCGATCAAAAGTTTTGGTGACAAGGGCGGGCGGGCGGCCGCAGACACCACGAGTTAATATAAAGGATTTAAAAACAATTTGAAGAGAGATTTTTGCAGTTTACACATATAGAGCCAATTGTTTCCTTCTGTATCAATCGTTTTACTTGCCAAATAAATGTAATGGAAATGGCCGCATGTATTGAAGATTTTGTTCAAGGTAAGACAGAGGAATTAGATTTAGAAATTGTGGACCTTAAGAATGATATTTTGCTAAAATCCTTAATATCAGAGGATTTTTGGAATACAGTGGATAGAGAAGAAGGCTGCATATAAAATTGAATCATTTTTCGGTTCGACATATTTATGTGAATCATTGTTTTCAAACATGAACTTAATGCAATCAAGAACATATAGATCTCGGGTCAGCGATGAGGATCTTTATGATTGTTTGCTAACATTATTATTGTCATACTCTCCTAATTATGAGGCACTGGCCAATGATATGCAATGCCAAAGATCACATTGACATATTGATATTTTTTTGTTTACTTTGTTTACGTTTTGTAAATGTACTCCTCTGTGTGTATGCAATTTGAATAATAATATTATTTTGAAACATTTTTGTTTATTATTTATTAATAAATTGTGAATATAAGAAAATAAATTATTGGAAAATGAGAATTTATGGATGGACTTTGTCGATTAAAAATAGGTGGTGCCCGCCACCCTACCGATATTTTAGAATGTGCTCTGGAGTACAACAAGGTTGGGAACCTGAACTATAGAACATTTTTGGGGGGTGTATCACACGGTCACGTGACCTGAACTGTAAACTGAAAGTTGTGTCTTCTTAGAAACAAATGTATTTTAAGATTAAGGGAATAGTCCCACCAAGCCTAGTTAATGTTATTATATTATTAAAGAGGAAAATAAATCACCCACGGAACTTGCTGGTCACGTTTCAACAGAGCCCAACGTATAGCAGGGTTAAATACAACTTTATTCATGCACCGCGACGTGAGCAACTCGGGGCTTTTCCCTCCTCCGCCCCCACATTTTTCCAAATAACAGGTGGATGAAGAAGCGCTTAAGTTCACGGTTAAGTTGCTCTCTACCTAGTAATGCAAATACATCAAGCAATTCATTTCTTTTTAATTTCTGGGCTATACAATGACACAGGCAGGAGGATGCAACAAAGACATAAAGTAAATAATGACAATATCTGAGGTCATTTTCATCATCATAAGCAGTGTTATGAAAAACAGGAATATCATAATATGCAACAAAATACACATATATATAGATATATGTATTTACGCATTTAACATATATTTTGCTCTGTATTGTAATATGGGTGTGAATGTTTGAAAATAGACAGTAAAGCAAGGAAACATTTTAAGGCAGTAGAAATGAGTTTTCTAAGTATGATGAGAATATCATGGACTAGAAACAAAACTGAAGTCTGTTTGTTAAAAATAACATGTGCCAAAATATCAGCCATCAAAATTATAAGGAAGAGACAAATGGAATTGGTAGGACACATCACTAGTGCCTCACATGAGATATACATAGTACAAGTCATGTTTCACTAGTGCCTCACATGAGATATAAATAGTACAAGTCATGTTTCACTAGTGCCTCACATGACATATACATAATACAAGTCATGTTTCACTAGTGCCTCACATGAGAAATACATAGTACAAGTCATGTTTCACTAGTGCCTCACATGAGTAATAAATAGTACAAGTCATGTTTCACTAGTGCCTCACATGACATATACATAATACAAGTCATGTTTCACTAGTGCCTCACATGAGATATACACAGTGCAAGTCATGTTTCACTAGTGCCTCACATGAGATATACATAGTATAAGTCATGTTTTACTAGTGCCTCACATGAGATATACATAGTACAAGTCATGTTTCACTAGTGTCTCACATGAGATATACATAGTACAAGTCATGTTTCACTAGTGCCTCACATGATTCTCCTCACAAATGTTATTGTGACATCACTAGTACCCATATAATTGAACACGTTTTATCAATAATATTATTTATCCTGATCATACTTATTGTAAATGATATTGTTACGTAATACCACTCAATGTATTCATAAAATATTGCTGAATTCTATGTGTAAGCTTCACCTTCTTCAAACTTAAGACCATCTGAACTAAATGCATGTCAGTTAAGTTCAACCTAATTTTTTAAAGCATTGTTTCTCTCTAGCAAAGATATTTAATACAGAGTCTACAAGGAGTTACACGTTGTAGTTATCTTTCCTAAGGGAAAGTACGTCACGCTCCGAGGGGGGGGGGAGGGGGTCTAAGAAAGTGTGACACTTTGTGACAGGGGGGAGGGGTCTAAGAAAGTGTGACACTTTGTGACAGGGGGGAGGGGGTCTAAGAAAGTGTGACACTTTGTGACAGGGGGGAGGGGGTCAGGCCATGTGTGATGTCACACATTTATTATGTTTAGTTTTTTTTTAAATAATTTATTTATATTTTTTTAGTAGAATTTAAATAGCTTTAAAAATAATTTTCAAAAATTTTGTGAAACATTTTAATTAGTTTTATGTCAAAATAGCATGAAATGTGTATCTCCTGAATGTGTTGTTCATAAATCTGAATTGGATGCAGCAGGACTGATATTGAAGGATCAGGAATGGTTTGACAATCATGTTCGCACCAGCCAATATTTCACTCAAATTGTTGTTAAATATCAGGACATGAAATGTTGCGACAAAGCCCGAAGCTCATATTTTAACGTTTTACCTTAAAGATTCTTCCCTCCTCCAATCCCAATCAACCAAACAAATGATGGACTCAAAGCTTAAGAAAGAGCAGATGAAGATTCTCATAAATTTCCTTCCTTGTTTGTAGCACAAACTCTCAAATTTGATGAACTTATGCCAAGATCAACCGGAGATTTCAAAGTACAACCGTATGATTACCAGCTTATTTAATTGACTTTGCAAAGTATGTCACTCATATTTTGCCTCACAAACAATGTTGAAGAAACATACAGGACAACACAGAGCTCGGGCTCAGGAGAATGTGCCGCCCAAAGTGTTCAAAAATCAACTCAGATAAAACGTATCCGTCCTTTGAGAATCACTTCTAGTAGTCAAAGAGAACCCATGGCAGTTATTTCCAGAGGAGAAAATGCACATACAGAGACTGTTGAGTGGCTAGATGAGGACAAGTTGATCTGTCTGCAATTATCCTTCCAGGAAACGATGATTGTGAAAGATTGATGTCAGTCGTAACTATGGATGAACACAGATGATGTCGAGTCAATATTTTTGAATGAAATATAATTCATAGGATCATAATAAACAGATTAAATATAGCACAAGAGTTGGTAACATAATTTGTCAATCTAGTCTTTTTTTAGTCAAATTTTTTGTTTCCTTTTTATCATGTAATTTTAAAAGCCCGGCTTCGGCAGGATTTCACTTCATAAATCCGGCTGGCCGGTAGATCCCTAATTTATATATATATATATATTCATAATCATAATTGTCCCTGAAAATCCGGAATCCGGCCATTTTAACAAATCTGATTCTGGCTCCAGCCGGATTTCACTTCATAATTCCGGCCCACTTCAGCTACAGCCAGATTTCAAAATTTTGAATCCGTTACATCCCTACTTTTAAGTGGAAATTTTATATTTTAATCTAATTTAATAGTGAAGTGTACTTTAAGTATTAAATTTAATATTTTAATTAGGTGTTAATTAAAAAATTTTTGGAAAGTTTGACGTACTTTAGGGGGGGGGGAATCCCGAGATTTTTGACAGTTTGTGACAGGGGGGAGGGGGTCAAAAATGGTCAAAAATAGCGTGACGTACTTTAGTGACGGCCCCTATTCAGGTAGAATTTCAGGCTCAGTCCTTGCTATATCTGCAGTCAGTAACTCCGTCATTGAATCTACACCCAGAAACTCCGTCCTTTATGTCATAAATCTGCACTGAGTAACTCCGTAATTGATATAGATATATACTGAGTTAACCTATACTGAGTAACTTCGTGTTTGATATAAATCCACACTAAGTAACTCCATGATGTATATTATAAATCTATACTTCATACCTCCGTAATGGATATCATAAATAGGCACAAAATAAATATATCATTGATAATATAAATCTACAGTGGTTATTTGATATTATAGACCTACAATAAATAAAACTGTCGGTTGTTATCATAACACTGCTTTGCATAGAACCGTTATGTACTGTGGGATGAACTGAATAAATTTAGATTAATTTGTTAAAAAAAACAAAAGCTTTTCTGAACCACATTTGAATGAAGTTAAGTTTCATTGCGTAAATTTAATTACAAAAGATGTTTATTTCTATTGTTTAAATCGGAATTTTAAAAATAAAAAAAGCAAGTAATAAATTAATATTTGCAAATTAATATTTATTTAGACAATATCGCTTGTATCAAAATTATCTAAATAATAATGAAGTATTTGAATTTAGTACATAAAAAATATTTAAAACTGTAAATAAGAAGAATATAAAATGTAAATACAAGAATTAATTACTTGCATTAAGGATCATTTAAAGCTAATTAATATTTGCTTAATAAATGAGAATTATGTTTAGATACTTGTCAAACAGTGACAGAGTTTGATCCTAATAAATATAATAACGTACCAATATGAAAGGATTTAATTCCTGTAAAAGTGATGTATAATGGTATTTTATTCTAACATAAATTCTATATTGATTGACTTATAAATCTAAATGACTTTGTCTGAAAAATCCTTTAACATGACTTTTAACAGCAGCTATACATTTCTATAAAACACTACTTAAGTCAGAGTTTTTCCCTCTTCAAATTCTTATAAACGTCGATAAAGGAGAATAAAATTAAGACCGTATCTAAGCTATAGCAACATGAATTGAATAAACTTTTATATAGGTTAAAATTAAATGTTAAAAATTGTGAATATTAAAATAAAGGACAAAACCTAAACATGGCGAGTGAATAACATTGATTAAAATATTTGTTAAATTGGCTGATTTAGATTGTTACATACTTGAAAATGACTAATGTATTCTTCTATATATTGGAACAATATACTAGGACTCGAAATATTCATAGTTCATTTATATGCATTATTGTTTTAGAAGACCAAAATGATATGAATATGTACACATATTAATTTGCTCCTATGCAAACTTTCTGCATCCAGAACATGCTATTAAATGAAATTTATAGAAACGTAAATGGAATTTTTTAAAAAGATACACGTGCTTAGGGAAAAAAATCCTATCTTTTTAGTTTCAAAATCAAGATATAAAGAGTCTAAATGTTTTCATAGCAAAGATACGATGTGTTTAGCCAAATATTGTCTACATTTCTTGTGATGCTACTTATACAACCTATACATTTATGAAAACTATATATTTATATTATTTAATGGTATTTTCAAAAATTATTCCTTCGAAAAGATGAAAGTATCCGTTGATGAGAATGTTTACTCTCTACTCGACTTGTCTTGTTCACTGTCATCTCTTTTAGGATTGGATTTTCTGGGGTCTCCGCCCCCTGCACCTACGTCATACCACTTCCAGTTGAGGCCGTGGCGAGATCGTCTTCGCCTGTAACAGCACCATATTTACTGGTAGCTATCTCAACAGTGATACGGTATAAATACACTCACCTCATTTACTATTTTACACATGACATTAATCAAACATGCATCAAAGACGTCAAATTTCACACAAGTAAATAAAAGCATCTCAATTAGACTCGATTCACAATTACATTGTAATATATATATATAATATATATATATACATATAATCAATACTGTAATTAAATTGTTCAAATATATTTCCTTTTATCATTATAACTGGTGAATGACTTCTGGCAGATTTTTAACTCGAATAACAATAAGTTACTTAAAATAGTTTAGCTTTAAAAGTGTCAAATAACAATATTAATGATCAAATTACTTACACCACATAAAATTCATTCTTTGCCTTTGTCCCTTTTGTCGATGATGAGTTTGCACCCTACGCTCCTGTAAAAATATTTTTATTTCTACACACTGAGGTCAATAGTAATTGGCAATAATGAGAATCAAAATGTTAATTAAACGTGTATAACTGCGCGTGTTTGATTTGTATTAGTCCAATTCTGTGTATTTGATTAACTTATATGATGGATTTTGTATGTATGTATGAATAAACACAAACAATAATAATACTCTAATAACAAAAAATCTCAGTGATAAAAAACAAAACCAAAGGCACAAACAAACTGAATGCTAATTATGATAAAGATGACGATTATAACGATGATGATGGCTTTCTTCTATACAGGCCCGGCCTTAGGGTGAGGCGAACCAGGCAACCGCCTTGGGCCACGCGCTTTTCAGGGCCACGCCCTTTGACTAAACATTTTTACTTCTTTTTACAATTTTATTACTTTTACGAAATAAATGTGTTTTTTTAACAAAAGTTTCAAGAAAACTTTTATTTTCAGGATAAAATAATTAGAAAATACCGTACCAATATACTAACGTATTTTTTATGGTCGGTCTACCATAGAAATGGTGTTATCCATACAGCAGCTCCAGGAATAATGCAGAGAACAGCAGATGGCACTTCACATTGCCTTAGTAAATCTTACGAAAGCCTTTGATTTAGTCAATCGGAACGGGCTTTTCCAAACCCTGTAAAAATTCGGCTGTCCTCCACACCAACTCGCCATCATCAGAGTTCAAAGAAAATATGCAAGGTACATTGCAGTTCGATGGGTAAAATATAGTGTAAAAATGGGGGGGGGGCTGGAGAATGGACATGAACAGCAACAGGAAGAAATGAGAACAATGTGAGTGAACGCAAGACGCATTGCTGGTCTCGAGAAATGCCCCCCTACAATACGTTCTCTTGCCAACCATAAACTTGGATTGTCTACACTAGCGATGGTCATTCGTCCTGCCTATTTGCTCACGTTCTGTGCTTGTCCTAATTTCTGGTGAATTATAGATATAGATTATATAATGGACTCCATCGCAAGCTTGTTTATAATGTAATTGTAGTTTGAATAACATTATTGGTGTATATATATTTATATTAGGGCTGTTAACGATTAATTTAAATTTAATCTTTAACTTTTGAAAAATTAACAATTAATTCATCGTTAATTTCGATTAAAGCCAAAAAATAAAAATGTATGATGTCATAAGTAACACTTATTAAACGTTCTTGTTGAAAATCTGAATAACACTGGAATGTCTCCTTTATATGTCATCTTTTAACCAAATACGCAAAAAGACAAGTGTGTTGACATTATTTGGTTCAAGTGATGAGCGGGGCTAATTCACAATATAACGAGCCGAGCTGAACAATCATTCACATGGAACTGAGGTAACTGGTATGCACAAAACGGCCGGCGAGTGATATAACATTATCGGATATCGGTGTTCATTAAGTTTCCACCATTGTAGAGTGTTAGTGGTTTCTGGAAATTTCATCTCCATTTTGTAACGCAGTAATTAATCAGAAGAGCTGTCGTCATTTTCTGTTATTAGCTTAAAACGCTTTTCATTTTATTTGATACGTATGCGAAGTGTTAGAAACATTGTAAGCAAACGATTTCTAACAATGGATATAATAAACTGAATCAACATTTCGAACATCAAGGTCAGTCAATAGTTTTATACCAAAATGTTCGTGGAAATTTGTTATTATTTATCGGCCGATATTTTTTATTATTATTTTTTTTTACTTTTTGACTTCCAATAATTTGTAAGTGATGGGTCGATTAATCGTTAAAAATAATTTAATCATTAAAATTTGGTAACGATTAATAAGTTAGTTAGTTAGTTCCTCTCGGGCCGAAGTGCAGGGCAGAAGTCATTGATTTCCATTTACGACGATCCGTCGCCAATTGTATTAGGTTTGGACCCATGGTTGAGCTTTCTGTTCGTAGTTTTTCATTTCGCTACACACTTGGGCACATTTTCCTATTTGGTGCATTGTTCTTAAGTTCCATTAGCCAATTCTAAAGGTGGATTTGCACTCAAACAAGTTGGAGCGAAGCGTCGATTTATTGGAAATCATAATTCTGTTTCAGTAACAGTTAATGTTTTACGATG
Organism: Ampullaceana balthica; assembly: GCA_944989445.1. Lineage (NCBI taxonomy): Eukaryota > Metazoa > Mollusca > Gastropoda > Lymnaeidae > Ampullaceana > Ampullaceana balthica. The sequence continues at coordinate 534,598 of CALYLW010000144.1, read as the reverse complement.
GTGGATTGTTAGGCCGCCGATCAACCGACCGAAGCAAGCTAGGAGATAAACATCTCCTCCATCTTGAACCGGAAGCGGATATTACACAGAAGTTAATCGTTAATATCCGCAGCCACAATTTATATACATTTATTTTAAAGGTATGCCATTGCTGGCAGCGAATAAAGTGAAAAGTCACCTTATGTAATATGCCTAACCTTTTTCTAAACAGTTTTAGGCATGTCTTAGCATTTCATTCGAGTATTAATTTTTTAAATATTTAAAATATGTAGTTTACAGCTACTCTACTTAGTATTACATTTAAATACAAATTAACACAATTCAGTCATAGCTTTTCATTGTTTTGATGACGATTTTTTAAAAACTAATAAGAAAAACCCGTAAAAAACCAAGTTTTTTACTATAAATCCTTTATGTACGAGAAGTAACTAAATGAATGTTCATTATAATACGCAGCGCCAGACCATCCAGAAATACAAAATTGAAGTTGTGTCGTAAAACATGTTTAATATAATACGCACCGATCAGGAATATGTTTATAAAAAGAGCTGTCAATAAAATACGCACCTTATTGCGCGACAGAAAGGTTGTTCAATATAATACGCACCGCGACGCTCTATCTCAAAAAATAGCATGATACATAGGAATAAAAAAAATAATCTAAAAAATCAATAATTTAATTACGGTACATGCGATCGATCTGAAATTTTGATAAATTGTTTTTATCATCGGTACCAAACTGCCTGCAAAATTTCAGCTCGCTATCTTGCGAGCAAGTGGGTTAAAAATCGATCAAAAGTTTTGGCGACAAGCAAGCAAGCAAGCAAGCAAGGTCCGCCGCAGACACCACGAGTTAATATAAAGGATTTAAAAAGTGAGCGAGCGATTCAATGTTCAACGTGTGATGAAATGCAACACACAACATGATTGCTCATTAACAATCGGATTTTAAAAGAACTAGAACATATGTCGCATCTTAATTCTAATGTTTAGCAAGTTGGATCCTTATTTGCCCTGAAGCTTTTACGGGTAAATGGTATAAAAAAAACCATGAACTTAATCCAGGTCCTGACCCAACTGTTACACTTTACAAAATATCTCTATAAAGAAGTTTGTGAAAACTGCATGTGCGAATAACCATAACTTAACCCTACGAAAATGATTATTAGCCATCATAAACACTAAAGCTGCTCTACTGCTGTGTCTGTTTTGAGCTCTCTAGTATTTCCAAGGAGGGGAAATTTATCCCTCACGAGGAGCCGCTAAAATTGCCTCAAATATTTATCAACCTTAAAGTGAATGTAACTTAAAGCAGGTAAGAGTTAATTATCATATATATTACCGGCACTCATAATATACATAACTATATATAAGCCTACCCGTAACCATGTGTTATGTATAGTCTTAAATTTTAAAAAGTATTTTCAATGTTGATAGTGTTTGGGTTTTCCTAGCTTGTTCAACAAACCAATTCCATAATGACAGTAAGAGGATATGTGTATGTTTGTTCTTTCTAAAGGAACAAGAAAATGGTTTTCAATCCATACTTAAATCTGGGTATTGTATTAAATTGTTATGTGTTGTTTTTAAATTTAATCCTATATATATTATCACTTCATTATAAACTTGCAGTTTTTGGGTTTGGTAATTTTACTAATGCCATTTCTCTTGTTGATTGTGAATAAAATAATGAATATTGCTGCTCTTTTTGAATTTGTTCTAATTTATCTAAATTTTTGTTTGGTGAATGGGTGTACCAGGCCTGCGTGCTCAGCACACTCCTCTATGGCAGCGAGTGCTGGACGACCCACACCAAGCAAACAAAGCAGCTCAACAGCTTCCACTTACGATGCTTGCGTATGTCGAGGTACTCAGAAGAAGCCATATGCTGAGTATGCACTCAATTCTGAGTGAGAGGCGCTTGCAGTGGTTGGGTCGTGTCCGCAGGCTGAGCTCGGATCGCATTCCTAGAGCATTGCTTAACGGTGAGCTGGCAACTGATATGCTTGCGCTTCAAGGACGTCTGCAAGAAAGACCTGTCATTGGTGCAGATATACCATAATACGTGGGAGACCATGGCCGAGGAGAGCACCTCCTGGCGGGCAAAAGTGCGTGAGGGTATTCATGTCGCTGAAGCATCCCTCATAGCTTTGAGTGAATAGAGAAGGTCCAGGAGAAAGGGGAGGGAGGGAAGAGGGGCATGAGTAATCGCCATCGTCACATGAGGACGGACAGTTGCAACACATACAAATGGGTGGCATAAATTGTTAGGCAGCATTTCATTTCGATGCTCGTGTTACATTTGAAAAACTTTATTTTTATAACAACGTTTTTAAAAATAAAAATACATTCATTAACATGGGGATCCCATTATAATTTTTCAATAAATGTAACTATTAAATACTTTGTATCTTTAGTTTGTATTAGCTGCTGTCCATGAATAAATTATTTGTATTATTTTATTTCTCTTTCTTTGATATTCTTACAAGTTGACACTTTTTTGAGTGGAAAGACATATTCCAATTATTTTTAGTCAGTCATCAGCTAATAACCTATTTAGTTCCCGATGAGATGCGTTTATGTAAATCAACTAAGAAAGTAAGGAAGAGTTGGGGCATAGGACAATTTCTTGTGGAACTCTTGTGTTGAAAGTTATTGACTATTTTTATTCATTAAATAATACACTTTATTCTCTGCCTATGGTGACTGCTGAAATTTACTGATGTATGGGACCAGAGATTTTAAAGTTTTTCGAGTAAACAAGAATGATAAAAACTATCAAATGCTTTTGAGAACTTAAGTAAAATTGTAACCATTTGATTGTTATCATTGTGTCATTTCGAAAAGTCGTCTATTAAACCAACTAATAGGATTGAACAAGAGCTGTTCTCTGTATAGACGTGTTGATGTGAGCACAGGATACAGCTTTAAAGACAACTAAATGATTAGGTGCTTTCCTGGTCCAAAAAGGATACATAATAATTGCTATAATTTTTTTTAAAAGTTATAAATGTTTTGATGTAGATATATTTCATAAAGCGCAGTTCGGTCTGTTTTTTCGCTATTTGTAGCTCTAAAGTCTTTTTTTTTACTCTTTGGCAATTATCAATTTGTGTTTTTGACAGCCCATGTCAGAGTTTAGTGTGAATGATGTAACTCATTTACTTGTTTTTATTATAGTGGGTCTTGCTTGTGGTTTAGTTAGCTCTAAGTTAATAATATCAGGAAACTTTAGGGGTTAGTTGTGTTCAGGTCAAAAAATTTTTTTAAAGAGCTGATATGAATTGAGGCAACACATTCTGTATAGATATACAATGTACACAATTTATAAAACGCTTGTTTTATTGTTAGCATTTAACACCGTGATTCTCAAAGTGGGCGCTACCGCCCCCTTGTGGGCGCTGAAGCGATCCAGGGAGGCGGTGAAGGCCACGGATCAATTTGGGGGGGGGGCGGTGAATAACTGTAAGGGGGCGGTGAAGGCATAAAAAAAGGAAGAGAATATTTAGCAAAATATGATTTACATATTCTGCTCACAAGGTTCTGTTTTCCAGTTTAAAAAACGTTTTGGACATTGGTTTGATTACCGCATTTGCATTTAGTTGTTTTTTTAAAATACGTGCAATTGTGCACTTCAAGACTGCAAGGACATTTGAAATAAAATTAACGGGGGTTAAAAAAATTAGGATTTATATAATTTTCAAACAATAAAATAAAAATGTATCAAACAACTAACTTTGACTAAACTCTTTTCAACAGCAACCACACAAGATGGCAATCGCTTGCTAGCTTCTTACAATATTTCGTTATTGATTGCCAAATCGGGTATATCTCATACTATTGGTAAAGAACAAATTATACCGACTATAAGTGAATTAATACGGACTGTGGTCAATGTTCCCTCTATGGTTCGTTTGACCATGTTCAAAGTAAAAAAAATCGTGTGCAATGTTGCACAATATCCATTTTAAGTGCAGTATTTTACAAAATTTGCTGCGCGGTAATTCAAAACTGCTGCGCGGCGTCTTTCAGACATCTGCGCGCCCGCGCAGCTTAAAGGGAACATTGACTGTGGTACATAAGCAAGCATCTGATATTATAAAAAAAATTATTTTAGCAATAATACAGTTCAAATCAGAACTGATGAAAAGGCTCAAGGTGTGGAACTATTATGTGATAAATATTTGCAAACTTATTCCAAAAAGTAGCTACAAATAATGAATTTAGGTTCAAGTTCAAACGCTGCTATTAACAATTCTGGCTGGAAAAGGAGATCCTGAAGTATGGGATGTAATTTAAAATTTCATAATTACATTTCCTTCATCATATTTATTGGAAAGTAGATTCAGTGCGGTAAATAATTTTTTTTTAAAAATGCAAATAGTCAATCGCAGTTACTTAAGATTACTGCTGACGAAAATAAAGCCGAGGATTTCTAAATTGGTAGCAGCAAACCATCTCATTTATATGATTTCGAATTTGTGTGTGTGTGTGTTGAACTATTCTTGAATTGTGGAACCAGGTTAATGGTTATTATTCGCATGAATGTATTCAAATTTCAGTCGGTCAACATCGATCTGTTCTTAGACTTATTTATTTTCATACAAGAAATAGCTTGCTAATAGAAACCCCAAAAAAACCCAAACAAAACAACAACCTCAAGCAGAAAAACTAACTTGAACTTCTCCTTCAGGTCGTAATCTGCTTTTAGGTTAAGCAGTTCTAACAGTATTACCTCTGGGGCTTAATAAGCTTCTGCACTAAATTGCGAACTAAGGATATTGAAGAGTGGTTCCAGGTTCTTGTCGTCTTGGAACCTCCTTTCAAATTCCATAGCAAAGGCATCCTTGCACTTGTCGAAATGGCAAAACGTGTTTTCACCTGCTTGCCTGGAGATCAGGGAGAGTTTTGTCTGAAATGATTTAACATACACATAAATTTCATGTGCAAACAAGCCATTGCCCTGAAGTTTGACATTCAGTTCATTCCAATTTTCCATAATGTTAATGGCAAACATGAAGTTTGACTTCCACTCTTCATTAACTATGGAAGTAACAAAATCACCACACAAAAAAAACTTCATCTCCAGCAACATAACTATTTCTTCCATGAGATCTCATACTCGCCTCAATAACTTTCCAAGGCTCAGCCAGCGGACACTGCCATGGTAGATAATATAATATTCAAATCTTCAAACAGTGCTTTTAACAACTTTAAATTCCCTGGCTTTTACAAAGTTTATCATACTAACAACTGCTTGAAATTCAACACAGCCTTACACAGACTTTCCTGATAGTTGCCACAGTGGAGAGGTAAGAGTGTGTGGTCAGGCTGATATTCTTTAATTTTATTGTTCATACTACTTTTTCCACTTAAAGGTCGGTTATTACATCTTGTTCCACACCAACCCAGGTATTTCAACACAGTTCTCTACAGTATTGAATAAATCCTGGCCTGTAGTTGTGTCTTTGAGTGCCCCAACACAGAGTAATTCTTCTACAAGCTCGAAACGAGGATGTATTCCCCGTATAAATACCAACAATTGTGTTGTTCCTTTACATTAATACTTTAATCCAATGCGAGAGTACCAAAATGTCTTTGCTTGCATCTCGAAGTTGGTGCATCAAATTGTCACTTTTTTTTTCAAAACGTCTGACTAAAGTTCCCTTGATAAAGAAATGGTGTAGAATTATGTTTTCTGTTCTGGAAACATAACGCTTGCGGCAAATGTCAAGCATTTCTTGATAAATTTACTGTCAGAAAAAGGCATGTTCCGTTTTACGATCTTATGAGATATCTCCAAACTGGCTTTGGTTGCAGCATCTTTTGTTTCAGACTTTTGGTGAAAACATTTTTCTGCTACTTTAAATTATTAACAAACTTCTTGCATTTCCTTTTTCTCTCTTGGTTCGTTAAATTGTGCCCGAATCACAAATGTTTTGTTTGGTGGTATCTTTTTAAGTCGCACTCAATAAAGACCCCCACACACTCAAGGCACAGCAAGAAGGCTGATTTCCTCCCGACGCTCGTTAAGCAATATTTAAAAATTAATTCGTCATTTAAAAAAGACATTCGTCCTCAACCTTACTTTCTTTGGTAGCACTCATTGTTAAAACAACGTCTATTTGCTTTTAAATCACAAATTTTCGAATCCGTTCGAAATGTAAATCGTAAACAAAAGCCAATTCCGGTTGAGCTGAAATGTAGTTTCGAACAGGTATGTTAACATTTAATGACTAATGATTCTGAAGCCATAAAACCGATTATATATCTCTAGATTCGAATCAAATGCTGGGAATAAAATTTCAAATATATATAAAAAATTCTAAGCAAAGAAAATTAACATGACACAAGATCGCCACATGTTTATGCCTAAGGGCCGCAAAATATAATCTGACTGGCCGCATGTGGCCCGCGGATCGTAGTTTGCATATCCCTGTATCAGAAGTTAAAAAAAAATTCGGGGGGGGGGTGCTGAGTAATATTTTTTACTGGAAAGTGGGCGGTAGGCCAAAAAAAACTGAATACCACTGATTTAACACATGCATCACTAAAAAAGTTTGAATAATTTTTGAAAAATACAAAAGGTTTTAAAAATTCTTAAATAATACTTTTAATAAACAACAGTAACAGATATTTAAACCCGTTGTTATCTTCTAAATTTGAAATGTTATGTTGTTAATGAGTAAGTTGAGAATGTGTCACGCCAAAATTCAAGGGTTTGACAGAAAAGAGAAAAGGGGAGCGAACATGTGTAAATAAGAAAGGAATGCGATTGTTATGAGGTCAACTGAAGTCCAAAGTTCAGACCGGCTAGTGTGGTCACTGAGTCGATTCGGACACGGGAGGTTACATGAGTTGTATAGTTGTGAGAGGTCAGATTGAGAAGTTGAATCATTAGAGTGGTGCTATTTGTAATTCTAGAGATCACAGTGGTTTATTTTAACATATGTGTATATATTAAATATTTAATGATTGAAGTGTATTTTTCCTGACTTGAATTGTTGTGAATTATTGTACGAGAGATGGTGAAGCCCACAAACACTAGAGAAAGCAAATCAGTCACAAGAACATCATGTGACATAAAATGGTGTCAAAAGTGAAAACACAGATTTCGCCTCAGAAGTAAAACGACTGACATAAATAAGAAGTAAAAAGAAGTGACATAAAATGGTGTCAGTATTGAAAGCACATTATTTTCGATGAGTCGTGATGATCACAATTCCTACAGGAATATCGACAGGATTTTATGTTTAAATTGAAATATACTGAGATAAATTCTTACTACGGAGATGAAATTATTTTAGAGACAGTGAGAGTCATCTATTTTAACAAGTGAACATTGCGTGACATAAGTAAAGGACATAAAATAAGAGACAATCGGTTGAATAAATATATGGAGTGAAAGCAACATCGATTCATTACATTCAATAGAAAATGGATTACTATAAGGAATTCACTGTTATAGCCGAACAATTTGGATTAATTGGTAAAGAACTACGAGAGTTCGTCGAGGACAAAGTTAAAGAAGCCCAAACAAATGAAAGAGAAGAAAGAAGTGCAAGGAGAGAAATGGAGAAACTAAAACATGAAAACCTGAAAGAAATGGAACAACTAAAGAATGATAACCTGAAACTACAAATTGACCTACAGGAAAGAGGCCACAATCCAGGTAATAATACTAATGATAAATCAACACCAAATGAATCAATCAAAGTCAGAAAATATGACAGTAAAAAAGAAAAAATAGATGTTTATCTAGACTATTTTGAAGCTGTTTTGGATATGAAAGGGTAAGAAGAAAAAGATTGGCCTACACAACTCATGACCAAACTTACTGGAGAAGCTTTTGAAGCTTATAATAGTATATCCAAACAGGACAAAAACATTTACAAAAATGTAAAAAAGGCGCTTTTATTGCACTTTGGAAAATCAGAAAATGACGACAGAAAAGAATTAAATGAAATAAGAATTAAAAGGGACAAAGACCCTCAGATGATAGTGCATGAAGCACAGGTGAAACTAACAAAATGGCTGGAACTTGCAGCTATAGATACAAGCGATCCAAAATCCATATTAGACATGGTGTTGATCGATAAATTCTTAGAAAGCGCGACACCAACGTTATTTACATATTTAACGGACAAGAAAATTAGGACTCAAAAAGAGATCACAAACGCACTACGAACGTTCAAGGATTCACATCCTGATGTCGAAATGGACAAAAGACAAGATTTCCTTGCAACAATCCAAAATAAAAAACCAGAACCTATCTTCTATTGCTGCGGCATAAATGGACATATAGCGAGGCATTGCTATTACAACAAAGGACAGACAGATAGGGTGTTACCTAAGGGAAGCCCAACACGAAATAAAACAGAAACAAGATATAGACAAGATCACTTTGAAAACAAGGACAGACGATAATGGAGAGGCAGGCATAGTTATAACTCCAGATACAGAAATAATGATCAAACATGGAGAAAAAATTAGAACCAAGACATGGATGATAGGAGAAAGACGAATCGAGAAGAAACAAGAGCTAGTGACACTGTAGCTACTATTAACTGTCACGGAAAACTTAAATTCTATCCAGCGTATGTCAATAACAAGAAATGTATGTGTCTTCGTGATTCAGCGTGCACAACGATTGTGGCACACAGCAAAATAGTAGAAGAAGAAGAATATGATGGAAAAAAATACACTGACAATGGCTGATGGCACAAAAATAGATTGTCCAACTGCAACCCTTAACATAAACTCACCCTGGTTTCAAGGTGAAGTTCCAGCAAGAGTGCTTAAAGATGCTATTTGCGATCTAATCATAGGCAATATTGAAGTTGTAGTTGACAATTTTGAGGAAATGTTTAAAGCATGGTGTGAGAACAACTACCAACTTTGTGCCAGTGTACAAACCAGAGCCACCACAAAAAGAAATGAAAATAGAGACATTGATGTGGATAAAAAAAATTCAAATAGGTAGTCAACTAATCTCAAATCAAGAATTTAAAAAACTTCAAGATGAAGATAAAACAACAAAGGAATTAAAAATGAAACTCATCAAAGATAATCAAATAGGCCACAACAAACATTACAAGCTAAATAGAGGCATACTGATAAACATTGCACAAGCAGGTACTTGTAAAAGAGTAGTTATTCCTAAAAAATTGCAAGAAACCATTATAAAAATGGCCCACGACAGTCCTTTAGGAGCACACTTGGGCGCCAAGAAGACAATTGCTACCATAGCAGAGAACTTTTACTGGCCCAATATGACGAAACAAATAAAAGAATACATCAAGAAATGTACGGTGTGTTTACGACACAATCCCAAAGATGGAAAGCACACGGCACCAATACAGTAGTCTGATAAGGCGAATTTCTTATTTGAGAAGATTGCCATCGACCTAATAGGACCTTTCAAAAAGATGTCAAAGAAAAAACATGTATGCTCTTACCATAGTGGACATAGCCACCAGATGGGCTGAAGCAATTCCACTGAAACGAATAGATTCAGAGAGTATATGCACTGAGTTACTCAATGTTTTCAGCAGATATGGTTTTCCCCAAACCATTCTTTCAGACAATGGCATCCATTTCATAAGGCAGTTGACAAAGCAATTATGAATATGCTAGATATCACGCAGGTCCACAGCACAATTTACCATCCACAATCAAATGGAGTGATCGAAAGACTAAATAAAACAATGAAAAACATGCAATTAAAAGTTACATTAGACAATGAAGTCAGATGGCATGAATATTTACCTTTAGTGCTATTTGCATACAACAGCAGCAAGCATGAAAGCACAGGTTTTAGTCCTTTTGAACTAATGTTTGGTCAGAACCCTGCAAGCCCTTTAAGAAATGTATAAGAAAGACTGATAAGCAAACAAGATGTCATACAGGACAGATCAATTAATGTCAGAAACTAGAGACAAAATACTCTACAGTATTGAAACAGCTAAACAAAGACTCATCAAACAAAGTACAAGACACAGAGAAATAAAAAAAACCCAGACAATTAAGAATACTTAAACCAGAACAACAAGTATTAGTGTTGTTACCAAACGCAAAGAATGAAAACATATGGGAAGGTCCTTACAAGGTTGAAGAAAAACTGAGTGATGTGACATATAGTGTTAATATAAAAGGACATGTGAAAAAACTGTACATTGATAAAATAAAAGCATATGGTGACAATAAAGAAGAAAGACAAACAGTAAATGTCATCAGCAAAGAGGAAGATGAAAATGATATCGGTGCAATGAAAATGAAAAGCTCTAACATTGAAAACACATCATCTGATATACCAGAAGTTATGAAAAACAGAGTGATGAAAATTTATCAGAATTACAAAGATGTCATCACAAAAGAAACAGGAAACACAAAAACTGTGACTCATAAAATACAGCTGTTAGAACTTGAACCTTTCAAGACTAAAGTGTATCCTATTACCATAGCATATAGAGACACGGTAAAACAGGAAATTGATTACCTGCCCAAAGAGAATAAAATAAGAAAAGCAGTTGAAGCTAACTATACCTCACCAACTGTCATAGTCAAAAAGAAAAATGGAAAGATTCGACTATGTTGTGATTACAGGCAATTGAATAGTATAACAAAATTGGACCATGAACCTATTGAAGACCCAAGAGACATTGTAGACAGAATTGGAAATTCCAAAATATTTACTACATTTGACTTGAACAGAGGTTTTTGGCAGATAAACATGGATCCTACTTCAATCAAGTATACTGCATTTGTTGCTTTAGATGAAGTGTATGAATGGTTGGTGATGCCGTTTGGACTTGCAAACAGCACAGCAACTTTCAGCAAATTTATGAAACTCATGTTAGAAGGTATCCCAAATGTGATACACTATGTAGATGACATATGTATCCATACCAAAGATTGGGAAACACACATACACACTCTTGAAATGGTACTGAACAGACTCAAGAAACATAACGTCACTATCTCACCCGAAAAGATGAACATTGGCAAGAAACATATTTATTTTCTGGGATACAGATTGGGAGGAGGAAAAGTAACTCCCACGACAGAGAACGAAAACAAGATCTTTGACTTGTCCGTCCCAAGGTCAAAGAGACAAGTTCAAGCCCTGCTGGGGCTATGCAATTTCTATATACCATTCATTGCAAACTCTGCAGAAATTGTACACCCACTGACAGAAATTAAAGAAAAGACAAATGTTCGAAAATTTCATTTTTCAAAAGAGTGCTTCAATGCATTGGAAGATATTAAAAAAGCATTTAGAAAGAAACCCATCTTGGTTACTGTCACACATCCATTGTGACTGATTTGCTTTCTCTAGTGTTTGTGGGCTTCAACATCTCTCGCACAATAATTCACTATAATTCAAGTCAGGAAAAAATGCACTTTAATTATGAAATATTTAATATATATACACATATGTTACAATAAACCATTGTGATCTCTAGAATTCCAAATAGCACCACTCTACTGATTCAACTTCCCAATCTGACCTCTCACAACTACACACCTCATGTAACCTCCCGTGTCCGCCTCGACTCAGTGACCACACTAACAGGTTGAACCTTGGACTTCAGTTGACCTCATAACAATCGCATTCCTTTCTTATTTACACCAGTTCGCTCCCCTTTTCTCTTTTCTGTCAAACCCGTGAATTCTCACGTGACAGTTACACCTCAATGGGACAAACCGTTCATCGTCGCTACTGATGCATCATGTGTTGCAGTAGGAGCCTGCCTCATGCAAGAAAATGAGTGTAATCTACATCCAACCCAATACCTAAGCAGAAATTTGACAAAACCAGAACGCAACTAGAGCACCATAGAAAGAGAATGCTTGGCCATAGTGTGGGCTCTACAGAAGCTACAAAAATACCTTCTAGGTAGAACCTTTACTCTCCTTACAGACCACAAGCCACTTGTGGCATTCAACAAGAAAAAAATAAGCAATGAAAAAATTAATCGATGGGCAATGCTACTGGCAGACTACAAGTTTGACATTAAACCCGTCAAAGGAAGTGACAATGTGGTTGCTGACGTACTCAGCAGATTGATAATAAATAAAGACGCTTTATAAATAAAGAAACAGAGAAAACAGAACCCGTATTTGTGCAACAGCTGAAGATTGACAATCTATGAACTCCTCAATATATCATTCTTTTATTTAATGCATTATGAGTGTTAAACATAATTCTATTTTCACAAACTATAATATTTTTTATGTTGTAATGACCTAAAAATGTTTTGGGTCAAAACATTTTTTTGAAGGATGGGGGTGAATGTCACGTGAAAATTCAAGGGTTTGACAGAAAAGAGAAAAGGGGAGCAAACATGTATAAATAAGAAAGGAGTGCGATTGTTATGAGGTCAACTGAAGTCCAAAGTTCAGGCTGGTAGTGTGGTCACTGTGTCGAGGCGGACACGGGAGGTTACATGAAGTGTGTAGTTGTGAGAGGTGAGATTGAGAAGTTGAATCATTAGAGTGGTGCTATTTGGAATTCTAGAGATCACAGTGGTTTATTGTAACATATGTGTATATATTAAATATTTCATGATTAAAGTGTATTTTTCCTGACTTGAATTGTAGTGAATTGTAGTGAATTATTGTGCGAGTGGGGACGCGGTGGTCGAGTGGCAGCGCACTGGACTGTCGTACCTATGGTCACGGGTTCGAATCCGTGTGAAGGCAAGGGCTTGTTCCCGGGGCCTAGGGCGTCCCTGAGTCACCCCGCTCCGAATGGGTACCTAACACTACATGTAGTTAGGCGGCTGGGTAATGCGTGGAACCCACAAAGCCGTGGCCTGTGAATGCTGCATGACTTGCCAACAGATCATCTGTCATGGTCTGTGGACGCAACTATCTTCTGCATAGAAGGCGCGTCTGTATAGATAAGATAAGATGAGAGATGTTGAAGCCCACAAACACTAGAGAAAGCACATCATGTGACAGAATGTTACCCTTGCTTACTGACTACTTTATACAAGAAAATGAATTTAATACTGGCTACATTATTCCAAGATAGTTCATTAAACAATTTTAAAATTAAAAAAAAATCTCTAAGTCAAGACGAAGACAATGTTCCAAAAAGCCACGCGTAAACAAATTAATTTTTAAAAAAATTGACTATCTTTGTTTGAGGACGGCTACCTGCAGATGGCATATCTAGTCGGTGAAACAGTAAAAAATGATGAGTAAATTTAGGATAGACAGACAGGCACTCTGGTAAAATAATTTTAGAATTTTAATAAAAACTTTAAATTTAAGTTATTGCAGCTTATTATTTTTTTTTAAATTATGTTATGAAGAAACCCATAAAATATTTATATTATCACCTTTCAGCTTACCTGGAAGTGTGCGACCATGATATTGTTAGGGTCACCAATACAATAAAAACTAAAATTAATAAGATACCTAGAAGAATAATCTATCTTTGGAATAAATGTAATTCAATAAAACTACACCAATCAGCGGCTAACTTCCAACAAAACTTTCCTAAGTAAATTTAACACAAATAGCCCAGTAGAAGAAATTTGGAAAGATATAAAAACAAATCTAAAAACTATAATGGATGAGAATGTTCCAACAAAACTAACATCAAATAAAATTAACAAATGCTGGTTCAATTCTAGATTGAAAAAGCTATGCAAACAAAAAGAGAACTTATTTAAGAAATATAAAGCTACCTATTCATATAGGATACACAAAAAATACTTAAAGATTAAACACTTGACACAAAAACTTAGTCGAAACCTCCAAAATGAATATATAAACAATGTAATTACCAAAGATAACAATAAAAACTTATGGTCCTTTATCAAATCTAAAAAAATGGAACCTACAGGAATAGCCACACTAAAAGGCTCAAATAATAAAACCTATAATGATAATGAGACTAAAGCTAATATCCTTAACACATATTTTGCATCATCTTTTTCTGCCTCAGGCGACAAGGAAGTTTTAATAAATTTAAATAAAATGGAGGAAATAGGTAACATAACTGTAGATGAGATAGGTATACATTCACTCCTAAAAAACTTAAAAATAAACAAAGCTACTGGCCCAGATGAATTTGCCTGCAAGGTTATTAAAAGAACTAAGCAATGAACTGTCCCCAAATCCTTGTAGTTCTCTTTCAAGCCACTCTAAACCAGGGTAAAGTGCCCCAGGATTGGAAATTAGCTAACGTAACTCCACTCTTTAAGAAAGGGGATAAATCAGACCCTGGTAATTACAGGCCTGTATCACTCACTAGTATCACCTGTAAATTACTAGAACACATAACATATAGTAGAATAGTTAACCACCTTGACAAATATAATGCCCTATGCCCACATCAACACGGCTTTAGAAAAAACAGATCATGTGAAACACAATTAATAGGTTTAATAGATGAACTATCAAAAGGCTTAGACAAAAATTATCAAATAGAAAACAAATATTACTAGACTACTGAAAAGCATTTGACAAAGTTCACCACCTTAGTTTACTTAAAAAACTTAACTACTTTGGAATCTCAGGTTCCTTACATCACTGGATCCAAGACTTCCTTTTGGGCAGGGAGCAAACTGTAATAATTAATGGATCTAAATCTGCACCAATAAAGGTTAACTCAGGAGTTCCACAAGGAACTGTGCTAGGTCCCTTACTCTTTTTAATTTATATAAATGATTTACCCAACAACATCTCAACAGGTACAAAAGTTAGGTTATTTGCTGATGATTGTATAATCTATAGAACAATTAAATCAGAACAAGATAGCAAAATTTTACAAAAAGACTTAGATGAATTGATAAAATGGGAAACTAACTGGAGTATGTCTTTCCACCCAGAAAAGTGTCAACTGTTAAGAGTAACAAAGAAAAAGAAACAAATAAATTCAAAATATTACATTCATGGAAAAGAACTGACCCAAACTAAAGATGCAAAATACTTAGGAGTCATAATAAATGAGAAATTATCATGGAATCCCCATTCCCCATGTTAATGAAGTTATTAAAAATTCAAACAAAACCTTAGGCTTTATAAAAAGAAACCTTCTTCTTTTTAACCTAGAACAATTTGAAAGCTAGAATACTTTTTACTTTGAAAGTTTTTACGTAAAAACATTGTATCCCTATTGCATTTAAATATATTTCTTCCACATGTATATTTAAGGTCGGCCTTAACACGTGACTTAATGAAGTATACAGCGCCACATTGTGCGCAGATAATCATTCGTTCAAGGATAATTAATTTTCAACCTAACCGGCATCAACACCATCTCCGCTCTGTGGAAAGAACATAAAAGCTAAATTATTCAATACATCGATTACATCAGCTTTTAGCAAGCACGTTCAATGTGAAACATACATTTGATATGTTCCATGATGTGTTATAGTATATAATTGATAGCTTTCAACCTAATAATGTGGGGAAAAGTAATTAACGATAGTCTACTTCCTTGGGTCTGTAACATCGAGTAAGATAGCGGCCAATATTGTTTTTCGCCATGCCAAAAGACGTTACATAATTCTTTTCGAATATAATAGAAATTCTCTATAGTGGATATACAAGCGTCCAAGTAATTTGTGTTGCTTTCCTGTTTTCCTAAGGTGCCACATTTTAGTGGCATATATATGTATAGGGAAATCAAGAACACGTAAGTTTCAGAGGGCAGATTTACACAAGAACGCCAAAATTCTTTTAGCCTTAACATGGCAACCGTTGAAAATATGTGATGTCTTCGTTAAAAAACAAAATCGAAATATAGAGTAAAAATGTGAAATTGTTTTAAAAAGGATAATGCTGCCTAAAATAAACACTACAATTGGATCTTGTAGCTGAACATTGCAGAAGAAGAAATAAAACTACAGAAACAAAATCATCTGTAGTGTTTGAAATGAAGTATTAGATGATGCAATGTTAATGGTAAAATGTTTTGAATAGCAAAAAATTATTTTTTTCACTTAAGCTCTTTAGTACTGATACCAATATAGTTCTTTCTTTTTAAATTTATTTAACAGTTACAGTGGGGTCATTGATTCCAACATGAAGATATTTCAACTATTTGTCATTCCGCTCCGTAAGTATTTTTTATTGCAAAATCCTCATCTTGTTTCTTTTCATACAATTTCTTTCCATTTGAGTCACACATCAACGGAGGAGGAGATGTTTTGCTAACCCACAAATTTGTATTAACGGAAAAGTTAATATTTATTGTTTTAACGAAAATATGTGACCAAAGTTCATGTGCATGATTACAAACAGTTGCTTTGTATTTGGGGGTTGCCGGATATGGTTTTTTACTATTTGCCGGATGCGTAAGTATTTGGCAAATCCGGATAATGCCGGAGACACAGATATCCGTCCCAGATATCCGACATGACGGATATCTGGCCACCCCTACTTAGCATGAAACGGAAAAATCCGTTCTATAGATATCTTATTTACCGATAATAATCTAATATATAAAGATGAAAGTTTGTTTGTTACCAATGGAATTTAACACCTTTGGACCTAGGGTGCTGAAATTTTGCATGGGACTCTCATTTGACCTGGGACAAGTCATAGGCTACGCTTCAACCGCAGGTGACCACCACTAGGGTAAGGGGGCCCATAATCAGAAAATGTAGAGCCAAATAAAGACAAAATAAATTATCATTTCGATATTGAACAGCTTCATGCGGACATTCAAAACGAGTTCATTTTGGTGCGGTATTTTTTCCAATACTTTGTTTTGAGCTGTGCGCTTTCAAAAATCTTTTAATGTCAAATTACGGTGCGCACATTTGGTGTACGCATCTTAAATTGAGCTGTGTAATTTTATTATAATAACATTCATATTTAGTTTGGCCTTGCGGTACAAAACAGTGGCCTTTTATACAAATACTTTCTTTATATTAAAGATGGGTTAAAACTATTTCATTACATTTGTCACACGATGCAAGGTATTTATTTTTAAATTAAGAGTTTTATTATGTTGTTTCAAATAACTCAAATTTTAATTTAAACAAATACTAATTATGTGAGGGAATTTTATGTGGAAAGAAATTGCCCAAGTCAGAAAAGTTTAATAGTAATTTAGAGGACTTAAACGTTTTGTTTTTCTTAAAATTTGTTGCGTGTTCTTTATTAATTGTTCTTGCTTATTTTACTGGCTCATTCCCTTAAATTTACTTATTAAAGTTAATCGTCAATGATCATAACATGCATATAAAAGCCTAGGACCAATGCTGTGGGTTTTTTTTATTACATAAGCTTAAAATTTTACAATTTAAACCTTTCTACAGGACTTATAAACAGAAGTATATTAAAGTATTTAAACTCAATACAAGTGAACCTAAAAGCAATTAATTAAGTTGAGCGGCGAATTGAATATGCCATGGTCATCACGCTGTAGCGGAATAACAAAGGTCATTTTAAAAATAGATTTTTAGTCAAACCTATCGTCTTTTTTTTTCAATTTCGTAATTAATTAATTTATTTTGAAGAAACTAAATCTGGTGTTTGAAATATAATTTACAAAATATGATGTCCCATCGGGAAACATGATCCAATACATAATTGAATTCCTTTTTAAAATTATACCTATTACATAAAAGCCGTAAATTTAAAGGGGACGTCCATAAATGACGTCACGCGATTTTCGCCGATTTTTGACCCCCTCCCCCCCCCTCCTCACGCGTCGTCACAAAAACTTAGACCCCCCTCTAAAATACGTCACAAATCTTTGACCCAAAAAAAAACAACAACAACAGCAACAAAAAAAACCCACTTTATTTTCTATTTGAAAATAATTATGTTTCAAATCATTTTTATTGTCATTTAAGTATTTATTATTTATTTAGTGAAGATCTACATTGTAATATCGTAACCCAAGTGGAGCATTTTTTAAAAACGTTTAACTGGCCTTCAGAAAACGAACTGTGTTAACATCCTTAGATTATATTTTATTTTAATGCATACAAATAATAAATTGACTATTAATCATCACGGTTAACGTCTTTGTTTAGAAAAAAAATTATTTAAAAATAAAAAATTTTAAATGTATTTTTTAAAATCCCTCATTTGACTGACGGGCATCTCGTAAGAAAGAGGTCAGGGAACAGAGGTAAATAACCTCATATGGGGTCAAAAAGGGAATTCTTGGGGGTAATGCAGACTCATTTGGGACATAAAACATCCACTAAAATCCACTAAATATATTATAATACGTCATATGTACGTGTACGCTTGGAACATATGCCCATTATTGAACTGGTCCCTTCCAGAAAATGCATTTTTTTAAAATTTGACAACTATTTAGATTTCTTACCTACGTACAATACGAAGACACCTAAATCTACCCTACTTTCATTTAAATTGACACGAGTGACAATAATCTTAATCCACATGACTTGTCTGTATCACGTATCCTTTCTGTGATATTTAAAATTAATGCCTTAAAAACTGAGCTAAGAAGAAAAGTTGTTTTGTGCTTCTCTCGAATTGCGATGTCAAGAATTTGAGGCATTCAATAAAGTTAATGAATACTTGACTAATTTTAAATGGGCTCTTTTACCATTATATCTAGAACAGTACTTCTCAAACTTCTCAGTATGGCGGACCGGCAGGAATTTTTCCATTGCACCAGGAACTGGTCCACTATTTTCCCTGCACTGACAATTTTTTCTGTCCTTTTTTTGAGAACATCTGCGGACCGGCAGCGGATGGCCCACGGACCGGCACCGGTTCGCGGACCACCAATTTGAAAAGGACTGATCTAGAAGACTAGAATGGCCAGGGACGTTTGACCAAAAACCAATCGAACAATTATATCAAACTTAAAACTTTTTTAATTCTACCAAATAGATTCCCTCCCCCCTTTTCCCCTTTTAAAGAAAAAGGATATTCCGTGTCGTTTTGACTAAAATATCTACACACAATCCTATTCAGATCATTTTTAGACACTTGTCATGCTTGAAAAACTCACCAGTAGCATTTTTTTTTGGGGGGGGTGGGGGCTAACGACGCTCCCCAAAATCCCCGAGTCATGTGAGCAGGACCTAGAGTCTGGGAGTTTGTAACGCACACATAAACTGGTATATTTTGGGGGTAACGGGCAAAAAAGTTCGATGACTCCTGCCATGAGAGAACCAAACGGAGCTGCTTTGATGTCAACATCAAACGACGCAGCGTAACAATTTCATATGTTATTTATTGGATTCTCAAACTTAAGGATTATAATTAGATTAATTTTCGTGTCTTGATAGCTTACGCCAACCAGCGTCTGATGGCCTACCGACCGGCACATTGAGAAGCACTGATTTAAAAAATAAATAAATAAAAAGTCATTAAATAAATTGTAAGCGACCAAATATATCAGTGGAAGTTTTATTTACAGTTACCCTTTTGATGTGACGTCACATTTCTTCAACCCCCCTCCCTCCCCCTCGTCACGCATAGTCACAAAAGTGTGACCCCCCTAACCCCCCTAGGTGCGTGACGTTATTTATGGACGGCCCCAAATCGTATAACATAGAATAGAGACAAATATATGAAATAATTATATGTCATTTCCATATTAAAACACTAATTAATAAAGACTATCAAAAAGTATACAATTTTTTTTTGGGAGCAGTACTTCATTACAAGACTTCATTTTAAGCGCCCGCCTTTAAATTAACTTTCGTCGACTAAAAACGGTGCGCAAATATTATTGCAAGCTTTTTAAATAAGACTGAGTTAGTTTCTTTAAATTATTTTGGAAACTTCATTACATTTACAACATTTATAATTTACTTTATTAGCTCTTAATATAAGCAGCTATTGCCTTTTAGAGAGAAGGTGGGAGCGTAGTTCCTTAACTTACTGCTGCTGTTACAAATATTTCATTACTTTGAATAGTTTAACGATGTGGGATCATAAGTAAAATAAGTTTTTTACGTAACGGCAGTTGTCAAAATTTTAAAAATTGGCATTTAACTTTATTTAGTACCCTTAAAATTGTAAGTGAGTATCATGAGAACAGCAATTCTCTAAGTGAAATCAACTCATTAGTAATGAACATTAGAAGTTGAATTTTTTTCCTTATAATAATTTTTAAAATTTCTGATACATAACATTATAAAAAAATAAACACTCTAAAAAAGTATGTTTAAAGTTTATAAAGAATGAGAGACTTTCTTAACATTTTTTCATTTCTCTTGATTAACTTCATTTAGTGCCCCTTTTGAATACTAAATAAAATACTTGAATAAAAGTCTGTAAATTTTCAGACTCATACTAAAAAAAATTAAGCACTACTGAACTCTGAACTAAAAGTAATATTGAATAAAAATTGCCTTTTCTTATGTCAGCTAAATTATTACAGCATAATATTTGACTACTGGATCAATGGATACATCTATACTAAACTAAAGTTAACATGAACCTGATAACTAACTTGAATTTTTACCTCAATGGGAATTGAATATGTCCACTCCTTTCTTTCCAGGATACCAAAATATTTTTTTTTCAAAAAATGTATATCTTCGTTTTAGATACGTTTTCAAGCGAATGGATTCATATTAAATATACTTGGCAAATAAACTATCTAATTTCCAGAAGAAAAAAAACAGGGGAAAAGGGAGCCTGGATAGAGAAAAAGTGGGCTTAATGATATAATTTACAAAATATAATGTCTTATCTGAAAATGGAAATCAACAAAGAATTGAATGCCTTGGTGAAACACCAACATATAAGATTTTGGAATCCATCGCTAAATGGGACTGTTTTGATGAAAGGGACTAAAGTGAAAACATTATAAAATAGGTTTGATGTATTTTAATTTGGTTTTTTATTGATTCATTTTAACTTCTTCCTTTAAGTTCTATCAGCGTATAAAAAACAAGAGTTTCATTCCGAATGTAATCTCTTGATACGTTGAATCTATAGCAATGTGAAATGTTTGTTTGCAGGATTTTAAATTAAATTAATGCCCTTTTCAAATCGTTTGTTACGTTTCAAAGCTCCATTTATTATTAGGTAAAATTGTCTCAGAATTAGAGAATTACATTTTTCATAAGTATATTTCTGAGCAACTGAAAGTTGCATTCCAAAGAGTAAGCACAACATTTAGTTATATTATAACCAGAAGGCCGAAATTAAATCGTCGCATACACATATATACTTAACATATAGTTATTGGCTTATTTTCAACTACGTATTCAACCTTATAGGGCAATACACTCCCGCTGCAGCAGCGCGGGTACATATCTAGTTGTTTTATGTATTTAACTTCCTGAAAATTGTTACTGTTTTCTTAACAATAAATAAGTAAAATTAAAATAACAATGTTTTTTAACATTAAAATATGTATTTATTTTTTTATAAATTAATATTATTTCCCGAATTAAGACAAAAATGATTTGTCTCAACTTAAAAGGAGTTTTTCATGAATTTAATTTTTGACAGCATAACAGATGGAAGCAAATGGATAATTGGTAAACTATAAAACGTCATCGATTTTGCCATCATTTGACGAACTAAAAACAGCAAAAAGTTTATAATTGTTTAAGAAATTTTATATAATTTTGATACAGAAATAATTCGTCAGTCAATTAATTATTTAAGATTATCCAGCGGGACAGTTACAATTGTAGCGCAGGCCATGTTTGACCCGAGGGTCGGACTTTGGACAACCCTGGTCCAAATCTTTGGCAAATGAGTCATAATTGCTGTGATGACAATACAAGTATCATCATAATTATTCCTTCACAAGATATAATTTTTTCTAATAATTGTAAGGATATTCTTCTTCTTCTTTGTTCTCAATTTTGAGTTGGATAAGGATATTAAAAGATGGCAATGTAATATCTCCTTTAAAAGGTTTTATCGGCATATTCATTTTCTGTATTTTATCTACAGTTTTATTGATCTACCGATGGAATTAACATCATTTTAACAACATATTGTGTGTTTTGGAACTATGATAAATGCTATTGTGCCTCAACAATGAGACTGTGGCTTTTAAATAGATGTGTCTTTCACGCGGGATGGTTTTTAGAAATATATTCAACATTTTAGAACAATTACATTTTAAATAAAAATCTTTAAAAAATTTGGAAGTTGCGATCAGATATTTATTATTTTATTTACGTTTAAAAATAAACAATATAACCTTATCGGGAATGGACTGTATCAGACGTGTTTGTCTTGAAAATGTTGTTTGAGCATGCGAGCAGAGTGAGATAGTTGCAAAAATAAAAAAAGGGCTGACTGCGCTGGGCAAGACACTTAGAAAACATGTCAAATGACAGGAGAAAATAGCGTGTACCCCCTAAATCCCAGAGGAAAACGGCTAAAGGGCAGACCTAGGCTGAGATGGATGGAAGAGGAAGAGAGAGTTCTGAGTCCCCCCGTGTGACTACTTAGTTTGTGAATAAAAAATTATTTTATGCTTTTTCATGAGAGATTCTACATTCCTCACTGCAGCTGGGCCTCATCTTTTTAAAAATAGTTTTTGTGTTCATTTTATTATTTTATAAAACATCAAATTAATTTAAACATTTCTTTAAATATCGCTGTAAATATAAAATAATGACTACACTATTAGTATCTCTATATTTTTAATAAGAACATTTAAAGCCATAGTAATTCATGACCTAAATGTGGAAGAAAATCAGAAGCCCTGAGCCTATGTCTACATAGGTCTTCCTGGAAGACCCTCCCAGCTATCTGGCCCCCTCCCCCAATCGGGCGTAACAGCTGGGAAACCCCCACCCCACCCGGAGTTGTCACTTCTGGGCATCTAGGACAGATATTTGAAAATGCCTACGATTAAATTGACCTCACAAGGAGGGGTGGAATTCCCTACATCGACCCGCTACCACTTTGGCGCCACTCCGGCAAAGCACACGAGTCTCAATGGTTAGTACAGCCGCTAAGCGGAGGATCATCAATGACCTACCTAGGGTGTAACCCCCACTGGAAGGTTTCCTCAGAGCTGGCATCCGCTGCGTTCGTCGCGGTTCCTTTTGCTAATCCGTACTGGCGCTACTGACCCTAAACCGGCACCGCTCAATGGCGTTGCTAGTAAAACTGAGGGGGACGAAACGGTCGCTTTGGAGTAACCCGACCCTCAACGGGTACTTTGGTTTTCACCATCGGCATTGCATCTATATGCTTTGCCTAAGATCTGTACAGCGACTGTAATTACATGTAACTAGCAAGCCACGTTCAAGTTGAAATTTCTTTTGATGACATGTGTTAAATAAATTATTGTTTCCAACATAAGAATGTGGGCACAAAATAATACATCGAGTCAGTTACTCCAATTTCGTTATTACTTGACGGAAGATGCTAGAAAAATTACAGATAGCCTTTTGAGCGGACATGACAGTATCCTTGTTTCGTTGTGCAGATTTTTTTCTTTTCCGAATCTACTAGTTTTTTGTCTTTTATATCTAGATTTTACAAAGATATTACTTTTTTAAAAAAATGAGTATGCTGTAATTTTAATTTTTTTTAAAAATCAAGTATTGTGTTAAAAATTCTTTTAATTATTGTGTGTATCCCTGAAGGCCCCTGTAAGCATGGCTGAAAACATGAGACTAAACAGTATTGGAGGCCAGAGCACAACCTTGCTTTACACCAATGACTATTAACATTCTTGGGAAACCATACTTGGCCATAAATTATTGAAGCTTTTAGTTAAATTGAATTCTATTTAAGAAAGTATCCTATTTTGGCATTTACCCCGTTTTCTCGTTCGATACCGTTCAATTTCATATTTTAAAAATAAAGACCAAAAATTTCTGTGTCAGTACCACACAAAGTCACGTTTAGTTATTCTAAACATTAATTCATGTGCCAGTAAAGAGCTTAGACGATAGGTATTTTCTCGAAAGTTCTAGTTGTAAATTATTATAATCCCCACCTCACGTTATTGCAGAAACTTGAGTTGAAATTGCTATAAAATTTTATAATGGTCATTCAAGGTTTTATGTAACGTGTTTACTCAGAATCCATAAGTTAACCTAGTAGCCGATGTTAAAAATAACGATTATTTAGTTCACATAAGGAAGGTAATATATTATGCCCCGGTATCCGATGACTAGATGATATGAGTTTAATTCCAAATGGTAGTTTAATATGGTTCATAGTCTTTTTGTGCAAAAAGTTTGGCCTAGATCGATCTATCCATTTGGTACTCATATGTAAAAAAACATTTTGCCTTCTTAGAGTTATACTAGACAAACATTAAATCGGCCCCGGTCCTTAACGGTACATGTAAAATTTAAAACTCTGGGGTCAACTAATCACAGTTAACAGTTAGCAAGCGAAGATAGTGGAAGGGTGGGGCATGTCTTGAAACCAGCAATGCTTTTTGCAACCAGTTTCGTTGTTCCTTCACAGTGTACATGTATTTCGTAGTGTATTGGTTATCACATCCGCCTGACATGCGGAGGGTCATAGGTTCAAGCCCTAGCGGCAACTTTTTAAAAAATTTTTTTTGTAAAAATGTAACGTACTCCCCCCCCCCATTTTCTTAGCGAACATTATCACCGCTTCGCATGTATTCCACTGAGAAAAAGCTTCGTTCAATGCTATATCAATTCCTTCATCGTTAATAATAATGTTATATTATTTTTTAAAAATTCTAAATCTTAGGTTTTAGTATAATTTATGTAACACATATATTTTCTTTCATTAGTGTGGATCACGAAATAGGTACACTGGATATGACACTAACAATGAGGTATTCATGTGTAAATATATTAAGCACCCGATGTAGAAAACTATTATAGTTTTAATAATAGCATTTAAGCAATTCTAAAAAATGTTTGAACTAATTTTTGAACGGTTCAAAAGATTTAAAAATGCGTTTCCAATTATTTTTTTTAAAAATAAAAAGCTTTTCCGTTACAGATACTTAAAACTGTGCATAACTTTTAAATAACAATTTTAAAATAAGTGTATGCTGTTTTTTTTTAAAGTTTATATGTTGCATTTACTTTGAGTTCGATTAAAAATATGTTTTCCCACTAATTTACTTATCAGGGTAAGAAAGTAATTTAGAAGCTAAAACACGTGTATATGTGCGATATAGACAGTATGGATTAAAAAATAATGAATGTGTCTAGATTTGTGGAAAAAACTGGATCTGTTAACTTGCTCCATAATGAAAGTGTGCAGTAAAAATTAAACATCATCCTACTTTTTTGGTGTAATAAATTGTAATGACTAAAAATCCACGTATATATAAAAAACATATAATAGCACAAATATTCAGGAGAAAGTGTGGTGAGAAATTTACAAAATATGTAAAAATTAAATACTTATAAAAAATAGTATTTGCTCTTTTTTTGGTATTTGTAGCAATATTTAAAATAATCATGATTTAATTATTTATGATCATGACGATTTACTTATTTTGTTAGTATGTTGCAGCAAGATTAAACTTTGAATACATCAAACTCAACATTTTGTTTTTGCTTATTTTATTTGCGAAAAGCTGGTCTGACTGCCAAAGAACTTGGATTCAGCAACAGTGAGATACAATTTACATGAGAAAACTCAGCAGCGAATCGGTAAACCTCAAATATATATATTTTGTAAGAAATACTCATTAACTTTAGATTCAACTTTAAAACAGAATATATACAAATTAAACATATTGTTAATCCTGCAGTTTAGGCACGTATATTATTTCGCAGCGAATGTTAACTTTCGTTTTTTAATTTTTTAACTGCATAAATATTTATATATATAATTCACCAAAGTGAATCTGTGAAAACAAGCATGACGAATGACCCTCGCTGGGGTAGACCAATCAGTTTATCGCAGAGGCGGTCTCGAGACCAACAATTGTTCTTGCGTTCACTTGCGTTGTTTATTCACAGAATAACATGTGATTCGTATTGTAGTGGTTATCACGTCCGCCTTACACGTGGACGGTCCTGGGTTCAAGTACCATCGAAAACATTATTGTTTAAATTAAAAAAAATGTGTGTTTGTGCCCGTTCATTTCCCTCTTTTTTGCGAACATGGCTGACCCTCGTTAGGATGTGAGTGTCTCTAGACCAACGATGCGTTGGTGGTCCCCCCACCGACGTTCACTTGCGTTGTTTTGATTTCTTCGTGCTGTAGATTGTGTCCGTTCTTTCCCCCTTTCTTTTCACATTCCATGAGCAAGTCTGCTGCGTATTATAGCTCTAATATATAGGGCTTTAAAATTTTAAGGTATTTTTTCTGCTCTTGACGCTACATAATTGGAGTAAGATACATTCATTTTGTTTAACTAGCCCCATGCCTGCCGGAATTTTTACCTGGAAAGACCCATGCTAAAATAAATTTATTTACTGAAGATGTTTTTTTAAAGCATCAAATAAACCTGTGACGAAACAAGAAATTTTAAAATTTATTATTTCACTGAGTCATTAATTCATTATTATTAATAAAGATAACAATGTGTTTGCCTGGATGAAATTTCTGGAGATGTTAAAAAAGAAAAAAGTTCGTAATGGGAAGAAAGGGGTGGGGGTCATTTTATGCTTACTATGTGGGGGGGGGGAGGAGATTTTATCACTCTGACTTCACTTACAAGTTTTAAATATTTTTATTTCATTAATTGCTCTTGAACTTTTGACATTGCGATGCAATTAAGATTTTGATTTTAGTTTTAGTTGGAAATTTTAAAAGTTTCTTGGGAATTAGGGGTCTGTACATAAATTACAGCCTCAAGTCTGTGGGAAGGGAGTAAATATGACAAATACAGATGATTATAGACGATTGGGTAGAAGAGTTAGAAGAACTGTTAGCGAGATGTCTTTAAGATCTCAAAATTGAAGACACTAATGCGTATCTTGAAATCAGCCCGCAAAAGAGGTCCTTGCTTAACAGTGCTGCCAGCGACAATTTGGGGAAAAACCTAGCCAACACGTCCAAAAAAAACCTAGATCCGAAAGAAAAAACCTATACACGCTAAAAATAAACAAATATGACGTCACAAAGCTTCCTCAAAATAATAAAGAAAATTAAGAAAAAAATTCTTATTTGAAAATGAACATGTTTCAAATCATTTTATTTTCATTTAAGTGTATATTTAGCACGAGGCTACAGTCTAATATCGTAACACACGGGAAGCCATCTAAAACGTCATTAAATTAATTGTAAGCAATCAAATATTTAATTGGAGCTTTCATTTAAATTTTCGCGTATTTGATGTGACGTCACAGTTCTAAAACAACCCCTCCCCCTTGTCACACATCTCAAAAAAGTGTAAACCCCTCGCTCTCCCCTAGATGCATGTCGTCATTTTTATGAACGCCCCTAAGGTATTCGTTTGTACTAAAAGTATTTGTAAATTATACTTACATCTGCATTAATTCATCACTTATGTCATCTTCCTTATAAATGACCATCTTATCAGCATTCTTGGAACCATTCTTATTTTATCTAATACAAACGTTCCTTTTTTATACAGAAGATTATTGAGTCATAACTTTATCCATTGTTTATGTCTCGTATTACATGTACAATTGAGTTTTAAATGTTGATAGTGTTGGTTTTCCTCGTTTGATCAGGCAACTCATTCAACTTCCGAATTCCGGACGGAAGAACAAGAATTTGTATGTATTTGTTCTTGCATACGGAATAGGAAAAGTGTTTTTATAACTATGTCTAACTGAGCGTTGTATTAGATTATCTTTGGTCTATATCAGGGGCGTCCAAACTTTTTGCATGGCGGGCCATATTCCTTGAATTAAAGATAATATCGGGCCAGATTAAAATAATATTTTAAAAATGACATCAGATGAGAAGTTTTTATGCAAAATTTTAATATGAAGGGCGAAACTGAGATTTTGGCTGCAGTAAATAGGTGAGGTCAGAGGTCAGGCTCAATGCCACTGGTTTTGATACGTATGATATCACATAGGTGAGAGTCACTTATTCTCGTCCTCTCACGATTCTTGTTAAAATTCTTAAATGAAAATGTCTGCTCACATAAGTATGTCCAGGAAAACAAGTTGAGAATTTTCTTAACAAATGTTAGAATTTCTTTGAATCTCTCTTTATCCAGCTGACTGTAAAAGTCAATGAGAGAAACCTGTTGTTGTCTGCTGTGACATTTAGCATCACTTTGAAACTCAATGAGTTCCAGCTGCAGATTTTCTGGGGCCTCATCAGGTTTAACAGAGATAGGTGAAGAAAAAAAAACATGATTTACTTTTCAGATTCAATAGTTGCAAAGCGTCTTTGAAGTATTTCTGCATTAGCTCAATGATGCTTCTTTCTGGAAAACGTGTCATTATTTTCGCTGCATTTGAGATATGATTTAAATTTGATAAATCGTGGCAAAGTTATAAAGTAAAAATTTCATTTTGTGCTATGTACCTTACAATAAACACAAATTTTTGAATATAACCAAAGCCGAAAATTGTTTCAAAACTTGTTATACAAAAAAAGAATTAATAATTTTTTAAAGTTCACCGACCTCATATTTGTTTCAGCTTCCAAGTTGACGAAATAAAAATATAAAAATTACGTATTCGATTTTTACGGTTGGCGGTAAACAAACTTCGTACACTAAACTTCAACGCATTTTAAAAAATGCATTTCTACTTTGTTAAAAAATAAAACGTCATATATTTTTTCGCTATCATTTGATGTACTCAAAACAGTAAAAAAAAATCGATATTTCTTATAAAAATATTATTGTTACAGAAATAATCTTTCAGTTAATTAATTATTTCAGATGAGGCCGCGGGCCATTTAAAATTGATTCGCGGGCCGGTTTTGGCCCGCGGGCTGGACATTAGACACCCCTGGTCTATATCATGTATACTTATCTTATCTTATCTTATCTTATCTGTTTACAGACGCTCCTTTTATACAGAAGATTATTGCGTCCTACGCTTATCTATGTTTTGTGTTTAGTCCTGCATTTTTATCAGAGATTTAAATGTTGATAAAGTGTTGGTTTTCCTGGATTCTTCAGGCAACCCATTCCACGCCCGAATTCCGGACGGGAAGAAGGAAAACTTGTATGTGTTTGTTCTTGCATACGGAATAAGAAATGTGTTTTTATCCTTATGTCTATCTGAGGGTTGTATTAAGTTATCTTTGTGTTGTATTTCTAAATTAGAATTAATTGCTTTATGTATGATTACTACTTTGCTCTTAGTTCTTCTATCCTCTAGTGTTTCAAGGTTTAATAATTTAACTAATGGTGTTATTCTTGTCAGTTTTGAATATTCTCCAGTAATGAATCTGGCAGCTCTTTTTTGAATTTGTTCTAGTTTATCAATGTTTTCTTTGGTGGATGGGTCCCATACAGAAGATGCATATTCTAGTACAGGTCTCACCAAAGTGAGGTAGCATTTTAGTTTTATATCTCTATTACATTTGTTAAAGTTTCTTTTTTAAAGCCTAAGGTTTTGTTTGATTTTTTAATAACTTCATTGACATGGGGATTCCATGATAGTTTCTCATTTATTAAGACTCCTAAGTATTTTGCATCTTTAGTTTGGGTCAGTTCTTTTCCATGAATGTAATATTTTGAATTTATATGTTTCTCTTTCTTTGTTACTCTTAACAGTTTACACTTCTCTGGGTGGAAAGACATACTCCAGTTAGTTTCCCATTTTATCAATTCATCTAAGTCTTTTTGTAAGATTTTGCTATCTTGCTCTGAGTTAATTGTTCTATAGATTATACAATATCAGAAAATAACCTAACTTTTGTACCTATTGAGAAGTTGTTGGGTAAATCATTTATATAGATCAAAAAGAGTAAGGGACCTAGCACAGTTCCTTGTGGAACTCCTGAGTTAACCTTTATTGAGAGAATATTCTCTCAACGCAAGCAGAAAAAAATGGTAGAGCTGTTAAGTTGTCATAAAGTCTAATAAAATTGAATATTTTGGCTCATTCAAGCTGTTTTATCGTGTACCAGATTTCTTTAAATAGATGACACCACAGCAGTTTCGAATTGTGTGGAATAGAGCCATAGATATCATAATGTAACATGCCAGAGCGCCTAAAAAACTGTTGCCACCTGCTGCTTAATTTTATTATTGAAAAATTGAATTTACTTAGGATTTATTGGCACAAATTTAATAATATTTGTACTTTAACATAGTTTAATTACATTTTTTAAAGAAAAAGCTAGGTTATGACAATTTTTTAAATAAAAAACCTAGAAACCTAGACAAGGTCGAAAAAACCTAGATCTAGGATGAAAAATCTAGCGCTGGCAGCACTGTTGCTTAAATTTAAAACGTACATGAATATAAACTTGTACACTTTTGTTGGAGGGCCATCCATAAATGACGTCACGCAGCAGGGGTGATTTTTTTCATAGTGTCGCTTTAAATTGCTAGCTTTGTAATTTGCTAGCGGTTTTTGGCAGATGAGGAAAATTGGCATACCATCTTTAGCAATAAATGCAAAATCCTCTTCCCATTCTCGTGGAAAGCTTCTATTTTCTTCTTTATATTTTCGTTTTCTGCAACTTGTTGCCATATTTTGTGGATTTTTATCGAAACGGGAACAAGAAATTTAACAGTAAACATCACCACCATTTACAAACCGATCGCTCCCTTCAACATTAAAAATTTAAATAAGCCAAAAATATTTTCAACCCTTTGTTTCTGTCCAGATTTTTAAAAATTAAACGTTCATTTATTTTTGTTATTACAGTGAAGATGATTGAACGACTGAAAATTATTTTTGTTAAACCCAATAATAGGCTATGTGTTTGTTTTGTACGGTGGGGAAAGGAGTGGAAAGGGGGGGGGTAGATAAACAACATTGGCTCGTTGGTCTCAACCGGCGACTCAATAAATCGGTGTATTTTAAAGCGAAGTTAGAGTCCTGTCATATAATAAAAGCATGAGTGTTATTATTAATAACACACAATAACAGAGTCAACTGAAAGAGTCAAATATGAAACACATTGAAATTGCAGTAATAAAACCTCTTAAAGTAGTTAAATTTGAAAACCTATGAGTTTTTGAAAGAAAAAACGTCATTACCGTCCTAATAAAAATTTAAATTGCGGTAAAGTTGATTAGTAATTTATCATATAGAATAGGACTGCGATAAAGCTTTCAAATAAAATACAAAATACACAAACGAATTGCGTATTGAAAACAATAAATTTGAGCTTTATTATTAAACTAATACGACAGTATACGTTTCGGCTAATGCCTTCATCAGTACCATAAACATAAAGAAGGTACTTACATAAGTAATAAAATTTATAAAGTTTTACTTAAATTCATACGACATACTTTATCATAAAATAGTTATATAAAATAAAAAGAAAGTAAACACAACAACAAGCAATAATAAAGGATATAAGAAAAAGAAGGAAGTATCAAAAGTAGCAGTAAAAACCACAACGTTAAAACGATTCTACTGTTAAGTAAAATTATGAATTTGGTCTATACCATACGGACCAAACGTACCAAATAGTTTTATAAATCTATTTTCCACGTAGATCCTATCATGGGTATTGCTCTCATATAACATACTAGTGACTTCAATATTTGAAAATCCATCATGGTCAACAATTTTGAAATGTTTAGACATGACATTGAGCCTGTTTATACATTATACATGTCAAATAATCCTGACCTATACTGAGTTTGCATTCTTGAACGTTCCCGACAAGGTACAAATAAGGCGGTCAACAGTAGCTGGGATGAGCTAGAGTGAAAGAGAGCCAGATAGATGAACAGAGAGGGAGAAAGATAGATAGAGAGATAAAGAAAGAAAGTAAGAAAGAAAGAAAGAGAGAGAGCAAACAAGAGGGAGACATAAAGAAAACTACGCGCGAACAAAATGGTTTTGTTGTGTTGATCAAAAGCTTCTCTTTTTTTAAAGCTATTACTATTTAACATGCAATAAAAAAGAAGAGTTTCTATTTATATCCTTTTGTTTTGAATTTCCTATCCTTGTTTCTGTTTTAAATAAATTGATATATTGTTGATAGCAGTGTTTGGCATTGCACAATGAACTCCATAAAACGGTTAGCGTTTAACGATTTACTTTTAAGGTCATCTCTCCGTTATTCGGGAGACAATGTCTGTACCTGTAACAATAATGTGAACTTAGCTACTGGTAACTGCGCCGCGGTTAAAATGATATCATCTCAAAGTGTTTTGTTAGATGCTAGGTTAACATTTAACGAGTGCTCCTTGTCCATACACTTTAACACGTGCTAAGGGACTTTGTAAAAAAAAATCAATTATTCAAACGGAACATTTGACCTTCACAGTTTTGATATAAATCCCAACGCGCATAACTCAAAATAAAGTCTTGGAAGAAATACTGCACCAAAAATAACTCGGTTTGATCGTCCGCGTAAATGGCGTAAACGTGTTCAATATGATTGGCTGTAGGAGTCATATATGTTTGAGGGACCAATCGCTATAGATGACCGGACAGAAAGGACAGACACTTGCCTTTTATTATATAGGATAGATAGCATGCTTTGTTCAAAGTTTTATTTTAAAAAATCGATTTATTTGGAAAAAATAACAAAATTGTGAAACCTTTATATTCCAAGGCATGCTATATTTTTATGTATAAATATTGAGAAGGCAGATAATAAAACAACAACTTATTGCAACTTAAGTTTCTATAGGTAAAAATTGTATTGTGGTATAAAACAAATGCAAAAACCTTTATTGATATGAATTCATGTAACATGAAAATATGGTTGAGTTTGAAGTTAATGGTAGGGTGTGGCCCTTTTAAGTAAATGTCCTGGTAGGATGCTGTCTAAGTTGGTTATTGTTATACGGTATTAGGGGGTCTAAGAAGACAGAATAGAAGTGTCTGAGTAGTTTTTAATCATAGATTTTGTTTTATAAGTGCACCAATAGATTTAACATTTGTTAATTTTTTTTTCTAAATACTTATATTAATTTGCTTTTCAAATTATGACCACATTTAAATATTTAAATTAGGGTTGGTACTGTTTGAAAAAATGTTGTTCTATTAATCGGTAAATATTTAATCAATTAATTTCGATTAATTCTATTTTTTATAACGCACATAAAGATCCCGTTAAGTCGCGATTCATCATTTCGCGAAATATGTTAAGTCGCGGTATTTCCATGGCTCCAAAATTTTGTGACTAGCACAACAAATTCGTTCTGCTATGCAAGAAATAAGGAAGAAAAACGTTTTTGTTTACGTATGCTCATCTAAATAAAAAAAATAATAATTCGAGGGAAAAGTATGTAAGTAAAAAAATATATAAATTATTAATAAATTTGAGAAAAGAAATATTAGAAATATTTTCTTAAATTTAATCGAATTTTAATCGATTAAATTAATTTTAATCGATTAAAAATTTAATGATTACTTGATTAATTAATCGTTAATTTCCACAGCCCTAATTTAAATACTTCATGGATAGGTTCTTAAGCCTTCATAAAACGAAGCTTTCTTTCTTAAAATATTGAATTAGATTTTCTTTGCACCGTTTTCATAGTGTATTTGCTTTAGATTTTGTTGGTCTCAGTTGTATCTGCTATTGATAAGGAACAATTATGATGTAATTGTATTTTGTATTAATTACCTCTTTTTTGCGCCAGCTTGGGCATTTATACTGCTTATTATACATGCAAAATGCTGCTATCTGCTTTCCAAGCATTAAGAACCCTTTTCAGTTGTCTCTTATAAGTGAAAGAGCCAAATACATTTATTTGCCAATAATAAAATAAAAAAACCAAAGGGGGCGCGATAGGCGCCTTACAACCCTTATTATAAAATACTTTTTGTACATTTCAGAAAGTTTAATATTTCGTAGTTATCAAACAAGGACAAGTTAGTTGGGCTTTTTAAAAAGGTCGGCGCCGTATTCGCCATAAAAAAAGTGCATTTTTTATAAAATAAATAGATTTCAGCTGAAAACTTCCGTCATTTTTGACGGGTGTACGCTAGTATTTATATATTTGTTATGAAATTGATTGAAATGAACAGATTTTCAAACTTCATATGTTAAACTGATGGGCCCGGTGACACTTAATGTATTTTATTTTTACCTATATGTATTCTTTTTTTTTACTGAGATCGTTGCAACGCGCGACGGGTCTGCTAGTATGAAAAAAAAACAACAACAATGCTTTACATTTAAAAAGGCGTTTCTCGTCCATATTTATTAAATAAATCAATTACATCAGCTCTTAGACACGGGCAAGTAAAACATGAGTTCGATTTCTCCATTATGTGTTGTATTTAATAATTTATTGCTGTCAACTTAATAAAGTGGACGCATACAATGTAGCATCGAATTCTATAACATTGAGTCAGATTACTCCTCTAAATATACATTTTTGTCATGCCAGAATACACTTCAGAATTTATTTCGTATAAAAGAGAAAGTCTTTTGAGTTGATTTGTCAGTGTTCATGTTACTTTGTGTTGATTTCTTATTTTCCAAAGGTTCCGTCTTTAAGTCTCTTATAGGTACATTCTAAAATGAGATGCATTCTTTTTTTTTCTTCAAATAATTCATGTTTCTCTTTTGTGTTTAAATTTTAAAAAAGGAATTTTAATTTTTGTTTATAAAACAGCAAAATATTGTTGAAATGCTAATTTAAAAAAAGTCAGTTCTATTTATATTCCTGTTAAAGAAATAATGGTTAAAATTATCATTTTAATTTTTAACTACTTTTTTAAAAATTGAATGTAGTCAATACGCTAATAATTAGTTTAATAATTAGTTTTTTGGACATGCCATAGAGAAACTAATTATAGATTAAAAATATAATATACCATCATTGTGTTTAATTTCTCCAATGTCTTAAACATAACCTTTGTTGAAAATATTGATAGGTAAAGTAATTATCAATGCGCTGGTAAAAGATTGAATTCATAATTAAATTAAACACAGATTCCGAAACATTAAAAATGTTTTTAACAAAATCTGTTTCCTACAATTAGATTTATGTCAAAAGTGAGTCATTCAAGAACGTTAAACTAATTCGTTCTCAAAACTATTGTGTTTATTTTTCGCATTCAATAAATACGTAAAGGTTCAGAAGGCAAATTTACACGAAAGAAAGAAAACATCTTGTTAATCGTAACATGGCAACCGTGTATACATGTGATGTGTAAGACATGAGCAAAGTTATAGTGAAAATGTTTGTGAAATTGTTAAAAGCATGATAATGCTGGCGGTCATAGTCAAAATAATGGATTATTGTAACTGGATAGTAGAGAAGAAGACATTAATTTAAAGAAGTCTGGTGTGTAATGTTTTAAAAGAAGTATTCTTTGAGATATTTGTGTGGAAGCTGGTGTTTCAAATAGCAAATTAAAAAAAAATTGCAGGTTTCGTAACGATACCAACATAATTCTGTTTTCATTAGTTACCATTTAGTGTTTGGTGAAAAAATGAAGCTACTTCCACTATTTGCCGTTCAGCTTCGTAAGTTTTTTCTTGTTTTTTAAAATTGTTTATATATACATATTTTTTTTGCAAAATCCTGATCGTTTTTTCATGCGTTTCATTCCCTTTCAGTCCACACAAACATAGGAGATGATTTTCCTAGCCCAAAATTTGCACTAACAGAAATGTTAACATTTATGAATAAACCGAAAATATGGGGCATACATTCATATACATGAGTACAAACAGTTGCTTAGTATGAAACGGAAACATCTTATCTTTTTTTGATGTCTTACGTACAGTTAATTAATTTTTATGCATGTAGCTTCCTGAATAATTGTAACTATTTTTTTAAAGCAATACTTAATTAATTAAATTAAAATAATTTTTTTTAAAAATGTTATTTTAAAAAAAAATCATTAAAATACCTATTTATTTTTAAAAATAATATAATTTCCGAATAAATAAAAATTATTCCTCTTAACTTAGGCACAAATGTTTCTATATATTTAAAGGAAAATAACTAATCTTTCCTTTTTAAATCAGTTAATTTTTATTTTTATTTTTAAAAAAAAACTTAATATTTTTTTTTACAGTTCTGATTAGGCCACAGAAATCGACGCAATGCTCATTTGCAAAGAATCGATTACGTTTCTTAAAATCCACACTAGAGATCGGAACTATTCCAATTGGCAGTAGTTGGACAGATATCTCAAGACTTCAGTGTCTCTCAAATTGCCTTAAAACGTAAATAACTTATGTTAAATTAAACAAATATACTTTGTTAATGATTATTCTATTTTTATAAAGATTACATTGGCTATGTACATATGAATCTAAGTCTTTGTATATATGCTCTGTGTTTGTATGTGATGTTTTATCAATCTCGAAAAAAGCATTCTTTAGACATTGACCAAATTGGTAAATTTCTTCTAATCATCCTTTTAGATTAAAAGATGTAAATTTAAAACTCTTAAAACTCAAAATGTATAAACGATATTAAAGAGCGTTTCCAGATATAAATTCAATGCTTTCCATATTTAAATATGTAAATAGAATTGAAAAAAAGTTATTTTTAGTGAAATATTTTAAAGATTTTATTGTGAGTGGTGAACTATCAAGAGTTATTTATTGTCAGATGTCGTTGCTCATAAATTTTTGCACTCGTTTTAAACTCGCTTTCAGTTTTTCATCTAATTTTTCGAAACAATATTTGTGAGAGAGCTTTGTAGAGACTTGAGGTGTCATTATAAAAAACCCACATTCAATCAACTATCGACCTGTGTCTAATATTTCATTTTTGTCGAAAGTCATTGAAAAACTAGTCTTAAAACAACTTTTTGCTTATCTAAATGACCACACTCTTCTAAGTCCCAATCAGTCGGCCTACAGACCTTCTCACAGCACAGAGACCACCCTGTTAAAGGTAACAAATGACCTCCTACTCGCACTGGACAGTGGGAAAATTTCTATATTGGTCCTCTTAGATCTTAGTGCAGCCTTTGACACTGTCGACCATCAAACACTACTGAAAATCCTGCAAAATTATTTTGGAATTTCTGGCTCAGTTCTGGCTTGGTTTCAATCATACTTATCTAACAGATCACAGGTAGTATCAGTAGATGGCTGTATCTCTCACAAAGCTGACTTGCTTTATGGTGTGCCTCAGGGCTCTGTTTTGGGTCCGGTACTTTTTGTGCTGTATACAAGACCACTACTTCTACTGCTCGAAAAGCATTCAGTTAAAAGCCAATCATTTGCAGATGATACTCAGCTATATACTCACACAGATCCCTCTAATTTGGACTCCGCTGTCCAATTGATGCAAGAGTGCATTGATGAGGTAAAGTCTTGGATGACGTTCAGCAAACTCAAGCTGAATGATGACAAGACTGAAGCACTTCTATTTTGCAACAATAAATCACGCAGTAGTTTGTCTCTTCCGAAGTCAATTCAGGTAGCCAGTTCGGATATTCTGTTCACAACATCGACTAGGAATCTTGGCTACATTATTTCTGACAACATGTCTATTAACAACTTTATCAATCACATCTGTCGCTCTGCCTACACTGCCATTCGTCAGATCAGCTCAATCCGTCATTACTTAACAGTTAGTGCAACAAAAACTCTAGTCTGTGCTCTAGTACTAGCTCGTATGGATTACTGCAATTCTCTTCTGTCTGGTGCGCCAAAACAATGCATTGAAAAACTACAGAAAATTCAAAATTCAGCTGCCAGACTGGTGCTCAAGGCAAAAAAGCATGACCATGTTACTCCACTTCTTCACTCACTTCATTGGCTGCCTATACAAGCCCGTATTGATTACAAACTGGCCGTTCTCTGTCACAACTTCTTTTCGGACTCATGCCCATCGTATCTTACTGAACTTTTGTCGGTCTACTCACCCACTCGCCAGCTACGATCTTCTGCAGACACACGCGTTCTCTCTGTTCCTACGACACGCACCAAAACATAATTTGGTGAAAGGTCGTTCTCTTTTTGTGCAGCCAAACAATGGAATTCTATACCATTACACATACGTAGTATTCAAACAACCAAGTCCTTCAAGACTGCACTTAAGACACATCTTTTCAACATTTATTTTCAAAATTAATGAAACAACATTTCTTGTAAATGATTAACGTAGCTTATGTATAATGTACTGTAATTTTTGTGTTTGTTATGATATGAAAGTTAATGTAATATTTATAGGCATGTTATTTCTTTCATGTAAAGCGCTGTGAGCCCAGTTCCTTACTGGGATACAGCGCTATATAAATAATCAATTTATTATTATTATTATTATTTTTAAGTACATGTGTGTTTGCGATTATGAATATCATTATTTTCTTAATCGTAATTAAACGCTAAAAAACACAACTACGTCCTGGAATAATCGAGTTATTTTTTTGAGAAAATCACGAGTGAAAAGGGCGTATGCATAACAATTGTATATATTATAGTATTTGTTATAATTGTAATATTTTGTTAAAATTCTAAAATCTAATAAATCATTTGAGTCACCACTACTAATGTGACCTTCTCTCTTTGGCTCGAGTTTTACACTCTTAGGACCCGGCTGAACCTATCGCAGGCGAGCCTTATCAAGTGGGCATCGCCGTAAATGTATTTTACCACAGGCATATTGGTTTCGCCATCCAAATCCCCTCCAGCTCGGGGCACTCTACCAGTAGGTGTTCAACCGACTCCTCAGAGTTGCCACTCAATCGACAGCTGATATCCCTTCTCGTGACAAACCTGTGTAAGTAGCTCCATCTGGGACAGTGTTCAGCCATCATTTGAGTGCTGAGTGCCTGTTTGCTACGTTCAAGCTTCCACCAGGGACCGCTCCTGTTCGGTCACTGCATAAATTGATAAACACTTCTGGCCGTGTCTCCAGAAAACCAAGCCCTTGAACCACCTCTCCTGAAATTTTGACCCCCAGCTGGATGATCGGGTGGTTGGATTGTGGCTGAGCTTAACCTTCTCTTGCCAACAAATTAGCCACGCTGTGCCCAGTGATGTACTGCAGAACTACTTTGCCGCAACGTGCAAGGATATCTTCTACTGTTTCCAGAATGAAACTGACCATCTTGATCTCCAGAGAGGATACGCTCACAGCCACGAGAAAAAGCGTGAGTCGGTTAAGTCATCCACGGTCAGACAAATCCTTCACTTTGCTAGGCGTCGGTGCACTTCCGTCAAACCCCTGTGGATCGCCTCCAGCTTTGAATCGTGGCTAGGAGCTGCTTTTACACATGGTAGAGAAAATTCGACACTCTCTGGCCTAGGCTTTTGGTACTGAATTATTGGACCCACTTCCATCATCCCTGAGTCAGGATCCGCCTGTAAAGACATTTACCACGCAGTCGCCATAAGCCTCGATTGTCTTCATAGCCTTGTCGTGCTGCTGTTCGACTGGGCTGGATTTCGTCACCGCCGCATTCGCCAGTGCCACACATAGTTCAGGCAACTCAAAGCTGTCATATAGCCCCCTCTAGGGGACCAGTTGCATTCGTCCCAGTGTTCGCGTATGGGGACTGAATCTTCCATTTCGTCGACCGTGTCCCCGAAGGATGGCCTTGTCAGTCGGGTCCTCTTTACCAACCTGTCTTGTAATTGAAAGGAAAGCAGGGTTCGTTATGCTCCAACCTTCGGTATCGCTCCAACGTAGTGATTATTGCTTTTTCTCAACTTATCACCACATGTTTTACGTTAGACATTACTTCTACCGCGGCTGTGAGTGTGGTTCATAACGCCGATCATACAAAACTAAAAAGCTTTGTTTTTGTTTTCTGTCAATACACTCTAAAGCCGTTCGGCTCATGAAGGCCTGACCAGGGAGGCTGTAGTCAATAAAACCCCTCACACTACCGAGATAGAGAGTCTCAGTAGTCAACACTGCTAAATGGGCCGCCTGGGCACCACGGAACACGGGCAGAGGTGCTATGCATGTATTTGAGCTATCAACGGAGTGGTTGAATTCCCTATTAAACAATATAATTTGCAATGTCTGTCCGTGACGCTACTAATTTTAGAAAGCAGGGAAAACCAAATTACTGCCTCATGCATCAAAAGGTGTGCAAATTAAAGATGCGCTGTAAAAAATATTATATGACGTCATTGTTTTCGCTCATACATGTATTTTAATTTTGGAAAAGGGATCAATGTAAAAAGAGGATTTGATGATGGTTAATTATAAAATCAAAAACAAACCCGATTATAAAATACTTTGTGTACATTTCAGATATTTTAATATTTTGTATTTATCAAACAAGGACAAGTTAGTTGGGCTTTTGAAAAGGTCGGCGCCGTATTCGCCCTAAAACAAAAGTGCATTTTTTATAAAATAAATAGATTTCAGCTGAAAACTTCCGTCATTTTTGACGGGTGATACGCTAGTTTTATATAAAAATATATCGACACCCGTTTAACGATTAGGGAGAAAAAAAATGTTGCACGAATTTGATAAAGTGTTTATTTATACTATTAAAAATTCAAAAATATAAAATTAAATTGACATTTTTTTGCTGAAAACAACGATTTCCTTTCAGAAATTAATTTGTAAAAAGTCAGAATATATTTTTTCCGGTGGATTTATAAATTAATAAAATTTGTGATTTAAAAAGTATGCTATTAACTAGCTGAATACATACAATGTAATATTTTTGAAGGGATTTCTAAAATTAAATCAAGGATTTTTATCTTTTTTTTTCAAGTTAATATTTCACTGTTTTTATACACACAACTAGATATGTGATTTACAAACATAAAAAAAATCAACAACTTTTGCGTTTAAAAAAACAAATTTCATCTAAAATTATTCTTATTCCAATAGTCATTAGATTACATGATGAATTTGATTTTAAAAAATAATGAGTTATGTCTTACACATAAATTTTCATTTTTTTCCTTAAAACTTCAAGCTACAAGGATTCCTGTCAGAGTTTTGCATACTACATGGACTCACGTACATGCACTCCAGGTGACAGCATCTATAATGGTACATTTAGTCAAGCAGGTCCAGTTTTTATGCTCTTTGTACTCTACCCAGAATTCAAGTGAGGAAATATAAGATATTAGTCGCATTTATAAAAACAACTGATACTTGTATCTATGAAACTAAAGAAGGATAAAATATTTTTTTCTTTCCATATGAAGTAATAAACACAAAATATAAATTCTCATTCTTCCCGTCTGGAATTCGAGTGTGAAATTCTTTGCCTAAATAAACCAGAAAAACTAACACACTATCTATATTTAAATCCCAAATAAAAATACAAGACTAGACATAAACCAGGGATCAATAAATGAAGCATTAATCTTTTTTTTTATAGACGGAAAGTCTGTAATTTATAAGTTTAGAGTTTATTTGCTAGTTTTCGTATGTTAAAAGCAAAGTTTATTAATAGTGATGTAAATTTTTATTTTAAGGAGCAGTTACTTTGTTTTATACGAATTATCGACACTGTGACCCGGACGGTTTCACTCTGCCAGCTCGACCACAGTACGATTCGTCCCCGGGACATTTCGACTCCGGTCGGCTCGATCATGGACGGTTCAACCATGGACGATTCGACCCCGGAGAGTTTTACCACAGGATTTTTCGACCCCAGGACGTTTAGAACCCGGATGTTTCGACCCCGAATGTTTCGGCCCTTTCTACACCGTGAAATGTTTTTATTTATTATTTTTTTAAAAATACTTTTTAAAAATTAATTTTTGGTATATTATCCATTAAAATTTAAAAACAGTATCTCCACCCCTATCCCAAACACACTTAAAAAGGACATCCAATATAATAAAAGGCTATGTTCCGTGTGGTCATCGATAGCGATTGGTCCCTCCATCAGCCAATTATATTGAACACGTTTACGCGGACGTTCAAAACGAGTCATTTTTTGGTGCAGTATTTCTTCCAAGACTTTATTTTGAGTTATGCGTGATTGGATTTATAGTCAAAAGCTCTGTTTTTACGAGTTATTTATATAAGCTTAAATTAATAGTAT
The DNA here is from genome assembly GCA_944989445.1 of Ampullaceana balthica. Taxonomy (NCBI): domain Eukaryota; kingdom Metazoa; phylum Mollusca; class Gastropoda; family Lymnaeidae; genus Ampullaceana; species Ampullaceana balthica. Next base: position 492,722 of record CALYLW010000144.1, on the reverse strand, counting down.
TTTTGACGTGAAGCACAAGTATGACGGTCGAGACGGCTGTTGGAGGGGAGTTACAACATGTCACCGTACGGTGGCGAAACGTCCTTGGACGGGCTTTGTTGCTCGTAATTTTTAATTGGGTTTTAAAAATGTGTATATTTAAGTCGTTCACAGATTTTTACCGTAAAAAAAAAGAAATGAAAGTTTTGTTTTTTTAAATAATTTTTTCAAGGCCATTTTTTAAAGGTGTTGACATGCTGAACGACTCATCTCGCAGGCACTGAAACCATTACAAACCCGCGCCCTTCCATTCACTTCTGTTTCTTGTGTTCCTTAATACGTGAAGACCTCCCTCGCAGAAATACTGATTTTAATAAGACGAACTAAGTTGTCAGTATTTAAAGTTAATAAATTTCAATAGTTAATACCGCCGCATAGCAGACAATAACATTCAAGCTGCTGTGCCCGTATGACCTGACATAACTTTACATCATTGCTGTTTATATTTTGTCAAGGAGTTTCATTGAGACATGTTGAGAAGGCTAGACTCAGTGACCACCACAACACGCTGTGTGCTGGTGAGGGTTATGGGGTAGGTAAATAGAGTAAGTGGGGGCAGAGAGAATGCAGGCACCCTTAGAAAGGACTATCTGACGATATTTCCTTTTTATTGTCCGATAACATCGGGCGAGGTTGAATTGGATAGGTTTGGAAGGACATCCGAGGAATGGCGCATTTATCACAATAATGAATTCGCGTTGAATGTCGACTGGTTGTCCGTGTATATGAAAATAACGACTTCAAACTGTATTTAATTTTTAATGGATAATAATATTAAGCTAAATTATTTTTATACCAACAATTAATTTAAAAAATAATAAATTTTAAAAACGATATTAATTTTTTTTCCTCTTGTGTAGATATGAAGGGGTCGAAACGTCTGGGGTCGAAACGTCCTGGGATCGAAACGTCCTGTGGTCGAACTGTCCGGGTTCGAATCGCCCGGGGTCGAATCGTCCGTGGTGGAACCGTCCGTGGTCGAACCGACCGGGGTCGAAACGTCCTGGGGTCGAAACATCCTGTGGACGAACTGGCAGGGTCGAACCATTCAGGGTCGAATCGTACGGGGTCGAAGTGTCCGACCACAGTTGTATACTTTCCTAAATTTTTAATTTAGAAGATTGTTAAGCCATTTAAAAGATCTTCTTTACTTTTTTAAAAGCAATACTTTAAAATATTTTAACAAATTGATGTGTTTAATAAACAAATGATTAAAAAAAGTTGTCACCTTTTTTAAAATTATCATTAATCATCTACTAAAAATAATGAAGTATTTTTTTCAAAAAAAATTAATAATTACTAAAATTTGAAGTACTATCATGTTATCAAACCAAAATTATTTTAATTATTTTTAGTTTTGTTTATTTATTTTAATGGCTGCTGATGATAGTTTAATCATGTTTAAAATATAAAAAAAAACACGTCATTCACATAAATTCTTTTTGTTTATTTTAAACAATGATAGGATTCAAAGCGATTCGTCTGTGAGCATCTGTGTAGTCTACATCCAACATCAAGCCAACTACTGGGAAGCCAGGGAAATATGTAAGATATATGACTCACACCTGTACGTACCAAGATCGATGGGCAGCTTCAATTTATTAAAAACACGTTTTAACATAGCAGAATCCACGTGGATTGGCATGAATGACGATGCCGCCGAAGGTCAGTTCGTGGCAGAGGACACCAATGAAATAATTGATTTTAACATCATTCGATATATGTTTGCATCAGCCCAACCTGACAACAACGGAGGCTCACAGAACTGTGTCAGGTTGTCTTCCGAGTATAATTTTTATTTAGATGACGATGGTTGTGGAAACATATATTCATTGGTGTGTCAGAAAAGCATTGAAAATTGTTAAATACGTTTTTAGCATTAAAGTTTGTGGAAATTACACTGTGTTCAATAGTCATGGATGGGACACCATCAGTAATAGTTACAGAGATTTTTTCAATCGTAATTTCATATTTTTGACAGCACAACAGATGGAAGCAAATAGATAATCGGTAAACTATGAAACGCCATCGATTTTGCCATCATTTGACGAACTAAAAACAGCAAAAAGTTTATAATTTTCTAAGAAATGTTATATAATTTTGATACAGAAATAATTCGTCAGACAATTAATTATTTAAGAGTATGCAGCGGGACAGTTACAATTGTAGCGCAGGCCATGTTTGACCCGCGGGTCGGATTTTGGACGACCCTGGTCCAAATCTTTGGCAAATGAGTCATAATTGCTGTGATGACAATACAAGTATCATCATAATTATTCCTTCACAAGATATACTTTTTTCTAATAATTGTAAGGATATTAAAAGATGGCAATGTAATATCTTCTTTAAAAAGTTTTATCAGCATATTCATTTTCTGTATTTTATCTACAGTTTTATTGATCTACCGATGGAATTAACATCATTTTAACAACATATTGTGTGTTTTGGAACTATGATAAATGCTATTGTACCTCAACAATGAGACTGTGGCTTTTAAATAAATGTGTCTTTCACGCAGGATGGTTTTTAGAAATTTATTCAACATTTTAGAACAATTACATTTTAAATAAAAATCTTTAAAAAAAGTTGGAAGTTGCGATCAGATATTTATTATTTTATTTACGTTTAAAAATAAAATATATAACCTTATCGAGAATGTACTGTATCAGACGAGTTTGTCTTGAAAATGTTGTTTGAGCATGCGAGCAGAGTGAATGAAAATGGAGTGTGCGTGCTTGATTTGTGATTTTAGCACTAAGAGTGACTTTAAAGTAGTTGTCACACAGAGCACGGACTGATGTATAAAGTTGCAGTTTTAATATTACATACATTATTATGTCAGAAAACATATTAAATACTTGGGAGAGGAAAGTTCTCAGGATAACATATGATCCAACAAAAGATGAATACGAATGGAGATTTAGAACCAAAAATATAAGTCTATATTAGGATCCCAAGATAGTTGCAACAACAAAAAAGGGCAGACTGCGCTGGGCAAGACACTTAGAAAACATGTCAAATGACAGGAGAAAATAGCGTGCACCACCTAAATCCCAGAGGAAAATGGCTCACAGGCAGACCTAGGCTGAGATGGATGGATGATGAAGAGAGAGATCTACACCAACTGGGCATCGAATGTTGGAGAAGAAAGACGTTGATTAGGACAGAGTCGGAGGAGGTGATGAGGCAGGCCTACATAGGCTTTAGCGCCACAGTGATGTATGGTGTACTCCGCTGTTGGAAGAATTAGGTGTGACATTTTCTACAATAGTTATTTCTAAAACATAAACTAAGGTTTGTAGCTTTATTTCGCTAACCATTTATGTAGCTAGGATTAGTTCAACACAAGTTCTATTTGTGGAGTAGGAAGATACATAACTATGAAATTTGTTCCAAAACATAAATAAATAAACTTTAATTTTTAAAGGAAAAAAAATACATTTTAAGAAATAAACTCATGATAAATTAAGTATTTGAAAATAATCTATATATATATTTCTCCTAAACGACCATGTGCAATTGAGCATGACAAATAACTCTCGCTGGGGTCGAAAAATCCCAGTTGGCAAGCATGGTGGGATAAAAAGAACAAAAAAGGGGGTGGGGTGGGTAGCAAAAAAGCTTCTGGCGTTCACTTGCCGTTCAGTTGCGTTTTTCCTTCACAGAATGACATATGATTCGTAGTGTAGTGGTTATCACGTCCGCCCTGCACGCTGAAAATCCTGGGATCAAACCCAAGCGGGAACCATTTTTTTTTAATTTTAAAAATTGTTTATTTCTGCCCGTTCTTTTCCCCCTTTTTCCAACATGACTAAGGCTGTTAAACGATAATCCGATTTAAAAGAAAACTTTGGTGTTAGTTGATCAAATTTTATATCTCACATTAAATCCCACAATCGATCACAATAAATATCAATAAAACTTAGAGTTCTGAGTACCCCTGCGTGACTACTTAGTTTGTGACTAAAAAATTATTTTCTGCTTTTTCATGCGATATTCTACATTCCTCACTGCAGCTGGGCCTCATCTTTTTAAAGAAAGTTGTTTTGTTCATTTTATTATTTTATAAAACATCAAATTAATTTTAAACATTTCTTTAAATATGGCTGTAAATATAAATAATGACCAGACTAATAGTATCTCTATATTTTTAATAAGAACATTTAAAGCCATAATACTTCATGACCTAAATGTGGAAGAAAATCAGAACCCCCTAGCCTATTGCTCTACATAGGTCTTCCTGGAAGACCATCCCAGCTATCTGGCCCCCTCCCCCAAGGGAGCGTAAAAGCTTCTAAGGCGGCCACCTGGGCTTCCAGGACAGAAAGTCGAAAATGCCTACGACTAAATTGACTTCCCAAGGATGGGTGGAATTCCCTACATCGACCCGCTACCACTTTGGCGCCACTCCGGCAAAGCATACGAGTCTCAATGGTTAGGACCGCCGCTAAGCGAGGGATCATCAATGACCTACCTAGGGTGTGACCCCCACTGGAAGGTTTCCTCAGAGCTGGCGTCCGCTGCAATCTTCGACGTTCCCTTTGCTAATCTGTACTGGCGCTCCTGGCCCTAAACCGGCACCGCTCAATGGCGTTGCTAGTAAAACTGAGGAGGACGAAACGGTCACTTCGGAGTAACCCGACCCTCAACGGGTACTTTGGTTTTCACCATCGGCATTGCATCTATATAATTTGCTTAAGATCTGTACAGCGAATGTAATTATATGTGACTAGCACCTAACACCTAACATATCGGACTTCAGCATTGCTTGCCAGGAGTTGTCGGTTTCGGGTCGCGGTCGAGTCCGCGACCCTACTCATCCGTCGAGCCCCGTAGAGGCCACTCTTTCTCTTCGGAGAAAAAAAAAGCCAGAGTACTAATTTGTTTGAAAGTTTTTACACATCAACATTAGATTCCTAATGTATATTTCTCCTTCGCTTATATTTAAAGTAGGTTTCAGCACAAAATTGTATGAACTATACAATGCAATATTGTGTAAGGGATAGCATTCGCGCAAGGATAATTAATTTACAAGATATCTGGTCTCAACCACGACAAAATTTAACTTTATTGAAACCAGAAATTAGGAAGTGGCAAAGGACTGAAATTGATTAGAATTGAAAACTATCGTTATATAACACACACTGTTTTTAATGTTAAACAAAAAAGTCATTTATACGCTCTAGGGAACATGGTTAAAATTTCAATTATTCTGTAAAACAATTACATCAAGTTTTAGCAAGCCACGTTCAAGTTGAAACCTTACCTTTCATGAGGTGTGGTAAATAAATTATTGTTTGCACAAAATAATGCATCGAGTCAGTTACTCAAATATCGTTATTACTTGACAGAGGATGCTAGAAAAATTACAGATAGCCTTTTGAGCGGACACGACAGTATCCTTGTTTCTTTGTGCAGATTTGTTCTTTTCTGAGTATTCAAGGTTTGTATCTTTTATATCTAGATTTTACAAAGATATTCTTTTTTATAAAAAAAAACGGGTATGCTGTTTCTTTTTTAAAAATGCTTTATATTAACTCGTGGTGTCTGCTTGAGGCAGGTAGGCGGTGCCGAAAATACTTTGGATCGATTTTTAACCCACAACCCCGTATTCTGGCGAGCTGAAATTGTGCAGGCAGACTCGTGCTAATGATAAAAATGAAATATCAAACTTTTAGATAAATCGAATGTACCGTTATTAAATTAATGAATTTTAAGATTATCTTTATTTATCTCTATGTAACATGTTAATTTTTTTTTAGCAATAGTGTGTTGGTGCGTATTATATTGAACAACATTTCCTGTCGGGCAATAAGGTGCGAATTTTATTGACAATACTTTTTATAAACATATTCCTGATCGGTGCGCATTATATTAAACATGTATTTCGACACATAATTACAATTTTATATATTTTTTGGATTGTCTTGCACTGCGTATTACAATGAACCTTCTTTTAGTTATGTCTCGTACACAAAGACTTTTTAGTCAAAAACTTGTTTTTTTACGTTTTTTTAAAATTAAATTTTAAATCAAGTATTGCGCTAAAAATGTATTCAATTATTGTGTATATCCCAAAAGGCTCTGTAAGCATGGCTGAGAACATGAGACGAAACAGTATTGGAGGCCAGAGCACAACCTTGCTTTACACCAATGACTATTAACATTCTTGGGAAACCATTCTTGGCCATAAATTCTTTAAGCTTATAGTTAAATGGAATCCTATTTAAGAAAGAATCCTTATTTGGCATTTTCCCCGTTTTCTCGTTCGATACCGTTCAATGTCATATTTTAAAAATAAAGGCCAAAAATTTCTGTTTCAGTACAACACAAAGTCACGTTTAGTTTTTCTAAACATTCATTCATGTGCCAGTAAAGAGCTTAGATAATAGGTATTTTCTCGAAAGTTCTAGTTTTAAATTACTATAACTTGAGTTAAAATTGCTATAAAATTTTATAATGGTCATTCAAGGTTTTATGTACCACGTTTACTCAGAATCCATCCGTTAACCCATTAGCCAATCTATAAAATAACGTTTATTTATTTCACCTAAGGAAAATAATATTTTATGCCCCGGTACCCAATGACTAGAGTTTGAGTTTAATATGGTTCATTGTCTTTTTGTGCAGAAAAATTTGGTCTAGATTGATCCCTCCATTAGGTACTCATATGTAAAAAAACATTTTTCCTTCTTTGAGTTATACTAGACAAACATTAAATCGGCCCCGGTCCTTAACGGTACATGTTGTAAAATTTAAAACTCTTCTAAATTTTAATCTCGATAATGATGGATATAGTGCACATTTTGGGTAAGATCTATCAATCTCTTAGAAACGTGTGCGACAAAAATATCGCCCGTCCGTCAGTTTGTATCTATTTATATTATTCATGAAAGCGAGTATGTGCAAATGAGCATGACGAATTACCCTCGCTGGGGTCAACTAATCACTGTTAACATTTGGCAAGCGAAGGTAATGGAAGGATGGGGCATGCCTTGAAACCAGCAATGCTTTTTGCAACAAGTTTCGTTTTATTTAAAGGGTACATGTATTTCGTAGTGTATTGGTTGTCACATCAGCCTGACATGCGGAAGGTTTTAGGTTCAAGCCATAGCGGCAACATATTTTTATTTTTATTTTAAAAAATATTTATATTTATGCCCGTTCTTTTCCCCCTTTTCTTAGGAAACATAATCACCGCTTCGCATGTATTTCACGTAAAAATAGCTTCGTTCAATGTTATACCAATTCCTTCATCAGGTCTGTTTCTATCGGTTGCATATTCTGGGAAAAAATCATAGACGAAGTTGTTGCTCTCCAACTTGGCAACATGGCTTTAATATTTGTTTCTCAACATTGGCATAACTTCAGCGACGTGCTCTCCGTTGTCCTCAGTGACGGAAACGTATTCATACACTCTCCTCAACAATAGCCTACGTTCATTACATGAATTCTTCAGAAGTATATCGTGGCGATACAGAATTTGTCACGATGTCCGAAATACTACCCAAAAATGCTTCGGCGGTCCACCAAACGTTCACTCACGTTGTTCCCATTTGTTCTTGCTACTGTTTGTGTCCGATCTCCCCCCCCCCTTTTTCCTTTGCACTATCTATAGGTAAGTCTGCGGCGTATTCTACGCCGCAGGTCGTATATAGTTGTATATAATTATAAACTTTTTTTAACCATCAACATATTATCTAAATTTCACTCCAGATGAGATGCTTTCGCGTAAATAATTTATGTAAATTAGGAAGAGCATTAGGTCCAAAACAGTTTTTTGTAGACTTCATTGAGTTGAGATTTATTATTACATTCAATAAGTAATGCACCTCATTATCTGCACATTAGGAATTTTTATATTTACTGATGTATTGAGCAAGAGGTGCCAAAGACTATTAAATGCTCATGAAATCTTTTGAAATCATTTATCTATTTGTTTCCTATCATCAAGTCGTTTTAAAAAAGTCACGTTTTAGTTGGACATTTTAAAAGTTCTTTGTGAATTAGGGGTCTGTACATACCTTACAGCCCATGTCTGTGGGAAGTGATTAATATGACAAATACAGATGATTAGAGACGATTGGGTAGAAGGGTTAATAAAAAAAGAAGAACTTTTAGCGAGATGTCTTTAAGTCTCAAAATTAAAGACACTCATGCGTATCTTGAAATCAGCTCTCCAAAGAGGTCCTTGCTTAAACTTAAAGAGTACATGAATATAAACTTGTATAATTTTGTTGGGGCCGTTCATAAATGACGTCACGCAGCAGGGGACTGTTTAAGACCATGACGTCACATCAAAACGCGCAACTTTAAATAAATTTCCACTTAAATATTTGATTGCTTACAGTTTATTTAATGACTTTTTTTTACATGGCTTTACGCGTGTTATGATATTAGGTCCCTAAATACATACTTAAATAAGAAAAAAGTTCTTTGAAACATGTAGACAGATGTCATGGAAACAGTTTATGTAAGAGCCTGAAAAGAAGTCACTAAACATCGGACTTGTCGGCAAAGACCCCTCTTCAAAATACAAAATACACAAACAAATTGTGCAATGAAAACAATAAATTTGAGCTTTATTTTTAATGAAGAAATAGACAAAAAACAAATGCAATTAATAACATGAAATTTAAACTTAGCTGTGGTGAAATACACAGCCAAAAAGAGCAATTGAAGGAAGAGAGTAGTTCAGAGATTATATAGCAAATGAGAAAGTGGTCATGGTGAATCATTAGCATGTCAGTGAAATAATATTTATACATTCATCCAATTTGGTGCAAGGGTCCCTATTCTTGGATAAGCAAATTCTCCAGACTGACTCTCCCGAGTGTGTTTGTGTAGGATACCATGGTCGCAACCGTTGGAATGTCGTGAGATAGGACACTGTTTATCTATTTGAAACGATCGATATATCGCCGAAATATGACACGAATGGATCCTCCCCGTTTATCATTCTATTTGGTAGAGTTGCGCTTACACACATCGCGATGTAGTCCACATCGCGACGAAAGCCATCACTAATCTTGAATGTCCACTTAGGGAGGACAATATGGTCGGTCTCGGTAATAAAGGGAGAAGTCTTGCAACGTTGACGGCCACATGGTGTAGTACCCAAATGGTAGGCAATGCCGAAGTCGGGTCAGGTGTTAGGTGCTAGTCAAATATGATTAATAAGTACGGATCTCAGACAGAGAATTAGATGCAATGTCGATGATGAAAACCAAAGTACCCGTTGAGGTTCGGGTTATCCGAAGTGATTATTTCGTTCCCCTTATTAGTAAACTCTAGTGAGCGGTATTTATTTAGGACCAGGAGCGCCAGTACTGATTAGCAAAAAGTGCCGCGAAGAACTTAGTGGACGCAAGCTCTGAGGAAACCTTCCAGTGGGGGTAACACCTTAGGTAGGCCCTTGATGATCATCCGCCAAGTGGCAGTTCTTAACCATAGAGACCATTATGCCGAGCCAGGTGGAGCCGAGGTTGTAGCGATTCGAAGTAAGGAAATTTTACCCCTCCTTGTGAGGTCCTGGATGCCCAGGCGGCCGCTTCAGATAATACTGCTCGGGGGGTCTCTCAGCTGTTAGGTTCCCTTAGGGGAGGGGGCATGGTGGCTGGGGGGGACTTTCCGGAAAATCCCATGAAGAGCACTAGGCTCGGGGCTGCTGACTTTCTTCCCCGCGTAGGTTCATTAGTACCCAAATGGGAGAGTGGAGTAGAAAGGCGGCTGTTTACAAGCAGGTATCGCATATTTTTAAAAATCTCCTGCATACAATGAGGGGTGGGGCAGAGAAGACGTTGTTAGTTTTAGGGTCAGCGTGGAGAATGGACATGTGTTTCAAAAAAGATTTGTTTTGCCCTGAAGTTGTGGGGAGGGTAGGTGAGAACAAGTTGGCTCCTCTCACTGTTGTCACTGATACCTGATTTAAAGGCGTCGGCACGACTGATACTTTTATCTCGCTGACGGGCATTTGTAGAATAGCTTCAGCGTAAGACTTTCGTCTAAAAATCTCCACCATTCCCAGCGCCTTTTCCCAAAAGTCCTCTTGAGATTAACACAGTCTAAAGAGGCGAAGAATTTGAGAATATGGGATAGAATCCTTAAAGGATTTAGTATGTAAAGATGGATAGAGTAGGTGACAGTGGCAGTCTGTAGGTTTGAAGTAGGTCGAAGTGAGGAGGCTGTCTTTCTGAAATGTGACAGTTATGTCCAACAAGTTTACAGAAAGTTCAGAAATCTGAGAAGTGAACTTAATAGAGGGGTGGAAAGAACCTAAAAAATTGATAAACATGTCAAGTATACTTATCTCCATGTGTCACTCTAATTCCATCATTAATATTACTTCTTGTACTATTTGGGGAGGCGACCAGTGTTCTGTTGTTCAATGTTGTGTTCGAAATGCCCAATGAATAAACATCTATATCTGGGTCCGATTTTAGTTCCCATAGCGATTTGGTCAAAGAACTGGCCATTGAAGTCAAACGAGTTGAGGATGTGGACCGATTCCACCAATCGTAGTAAGGCGTGTGTAGGTATCTTGGGGTTCGGTTGCCTTTACAGAAAATATTGAATAGCCAGAAGGCCATCACTGTGGAGAGTTGAGGTATACAGAGAACATACATTCAAGAGGAGCAGATAATGGTTTTTGCCAAGATTGATTAGTAGGGAGTCAAACGTTCTTAAAACGTGGCTGGTGTCCTTAATAATAATATCTTTAAGAAGGAATGCCACGTTGGTTGGAAGACCATATAAATGAATTCGGAAATTTGTTCCGTGTGACATAACCATGCTGAGGCAATAGGTCTGCCGGGGTTGCCAGATGTAGAGTTGGGAATATTTGGTATTATGTAACGTGTAAGATTAGAAAACCGCCTAGAGACGGTTCTATTTTTGCGGGCAGCCACTTGTACCTGAAACAGCTGACTATAATAATATATTGTTGGTTCTACGACATGCCACAAACTCTCATTAAACGCGCGGAAGCAGTTACAACATTCATAGATTGGTGCGACTTTATGCGCGACGAATGTGCAGTGTGGCTAGAAAATAACCCTGATAGGCGACAATTGAATTCCAATCATTAAAATAACATGTTAAAAGTGTTAATATAAATATTAAGTATTCAATTTTAATGTCATGTTACATTTTACTTCTGAAATATATTGGCCTTATATACCTTCAACATTTTAATGAAATTTACAATTTTGATTTTCTATTATCTGATTTTTTTATCATATTTATATTATCAATGTGAAGTGCTTTTTCAACACTTCTTTAATGTTTTTAACTATTCATATACTATCGTGTAACACCATATGCCATATAATGTTAACCTTATAAACTATTCCTTTGAAACATCTATATTGTCATATTTTTCTAAATTAAAAACTTTCGTTTCATTCATTCATCTATTTTATTGTTCTTAAAAGATCATTAAATATTTTACAGAAAATTTTAATTTTTATTAAGATACTAGATGTTTTTGATTTTTATTTTGTGTGTATGTAGGTGAGAGAATTTCATTTGGCATCTTACTCTGACAAGTAGGGTGATACAAAAACAAAATGATTTTATCATGTTCGGACTATGTATCGTTGAGAGACGGAAAAATGCCTTAGGAATTAAAAAACTAAAAAATAAGATCTGAAATTGCTAAAAATACAATTTTTTAAAATGCTTTTAATAATTAAAAACGAAAATTAGCACGAGAAAATTAAAATTCGCTGCGAAATAAAACACGTGTCAAAACTGAAGGATTACCCAACATTTTTTTAATGAAAAAAAGAGAAAATATTTTTTTCTTTTGAGTCGAAATCATAAAATATTATTGTGTCATTCTCACCTTACGAAAATTTGACATTGACTTGTATTCTTTGGTCGTGGTTACATAAACGTATTGCACTACTACATTGTAAATTTTAGATGGAACTCAATAACCGGTGTTGCAAATATTTGGAAAGTCTTGTGTAGCTATTGGTACCATGATGTATGTATTATCAAAATATGTAGTAGCGTCTCCCGGCCCGTCCACGACCCCTTGCAAAGGCATGATGCGTGTGCATGGAAAGATTCTTACTATATATAGATTAATTGCAGAAATAGTGGCATTGTCAACAAGATAACTAATACGTGGAACTTAATGTTATATTTAAAAAAAAATCATTAATATATTTTTTAAATAAGTAAGGTTAAGGGACTCCATTTGGGGCATACGGTCAGAAAAAAATAAATTTAACAAAACATATTTACACTTCATAAAAAATGATCTTCAATCTTTTTTTCTTTAAATAAGAAATTTAAAGGTCTTGCAACATATTTCTATTTTTATTTTACAGTTACTATTTTGTGTTTGGTGAAAAAAATGAAGGTATTTCAACTATTTGCCAGCCTGCTTCGTAAGTTTAAACAAAATACAAAAAATTATTGTTTTTTTTAATTGTGGGGTCTTTATCTTTTTATCATACGTTTCATTCATTTTTAGATGACACAAAACGCAGGAGAATTTTGATGAAGCATAACGTTCGTATTAACAGACAAATTGATATTTATGTTTAAACCGAAAACGTATGGCACATGTTCATATACATAATTACAAACAGTTGCTAAGTATGAAATGGAAAAAAAATAATTCTTTTTGTGATGTCTTATGTACCGATATTTTTTTTTCTGCATTTAGATTCCTAAACGATTTTTTAAAATTTTCTGATCAATTTTTAAACACAATAAATTAAAATAACCCATTTTTTCAAATAAAAACTATATATATTTACTTTTACAAATTAACGTAATTCCCCTCCACACCCAATAAAAAATTTAAATTCCTTTTCGCTGAGGTAAAAAGGATTTTCATGTATTTAAACAAAAATAACTGACTCTGTTTTATATAAATTCATTCTTATTTTAACAGTTGTGACTAAGCCAAAGAAAACAGTGCAATGCTTATTTGCGAAGAATCGATTGCGTTTCTTAGAACCCAAATTATGGATCACAACTTATGCCCTTGGTGTTCCATGGACAGAAAAATCAAAAGTTCAGTGTCTATCGAATTGCCTAAAAATGTAAATCATTTCTTATATATGTAAAACTAAATAACCATACTCCTGCTAAATATTAATCTGAAGCTTGCTGGCTCTTCTCTGAAATTCACTCAAACTATAGAAAAGAAATTAGTTGCCTTCGAAAACAAATGCCTCCGAAAAATTTAAATATAAAACGGGGTGATTTTATATCAAATGAAACAATAAGAGAAGAAACCAACCAAGAATATGTGTCCACTTTTATGAGGAGAATACGTTGGAATTATATCGGTCATGTTCTTCGAATGGACGAGAGAAGACTCCACCGTCAGACCTTCATATGGACACATAAAGGCAAAAGAAAACAAGGAAGACCAAAGTAAACCCTACGTAGAACAATCAGAAAGAGAACGCTCAACCATGGGTCTAAGAAATAATCAAGACCTAATACAATTGGCGAAGGATCGTCGCCAATGGAAATCCATGACTTCTGATCTATGTGCCGTCTTCGGCCCGAGAGTAATAACTAAATAACTAAATATTAATCAATTTTTATAAAGATTACATTGGATATGTTTATATAAACATAAGTGTGTGTTTGCATATATTTTCTGTGTGTTATAATGTGATTGTTTAACAATCTCGAGAAGGCCATTCTTTGGACGAAAATATGTTGCAAGAAGTGGACAAGGTTTTTCATTATTTATACCATTAAAAATAATTCAAATATAAATTTATGTTGAAATTTTTTTGGTTGAAAAATCGATCTACTTTCAGAAATTTATGTATGAAAAGTCAGAATATATTTTTTCCTAAGATTTAATCAGTAATACAATTTTTAATTTAAAAAGTACACTATTAAGTAGCTGAATACATACAAGCTAAAGTTTTTAAAATAAAATGAAGAATTTGGCAAGATAATATTTCACTATCTGTATACACTGAAATGGATAAATGAATTTATATATTTTTTTAAAAGAAGAAATACTGTTTGAGGACTTATACATAAATTTTCATTTTTTCTCTTAAAAACTCAAGTTACAGGGATTCCTGCCAGAGTTTTGCATACAACATGGCAACAGGCCGATGCAATGCAGGTGGCAGTGTCTGTGATGGTTTTACAAGTATATCAGCTACAGAAGATGTGCTCTATTTACTATATCCAGACTTCAAGTGAGGAATTATAAGACATTAAGTGGCATTTTAAAAAAAAATGTCTTACCTGTATCTTTTAATGTAAATAAGGGTACAGCTTTTTTTCCTTCCTTATGAAAGACCAAACACACATAAAGTCTCAATCTTCCTGTCTGGAATCGGAGCGTGAAAAGGGTTGCCTAAATAAACCAGAAAATCTAACACAATATCAACAAATAAATGTCAAATAAAAAATGCAAGATTATACGTAAGTTAGGATAAGCGTATGGCTCAATAATCTTGTTAATATAAGGAGCGTCTGTAATCCATACGTTTTTTGTTGTTGCCAGGTTTCATAAGCTAAAAGCAAAGTTCAGTAATATTGATGTCACGTTTTATTTTAACAATCATTTCTATGTTTGATACTTTCTTAAATGTTTAACTTGGAAGATTTTAAGCCATTAAAAAGATATTCACTACATTTAAAAGCACCACTTAAAAATATATTTTGAAAAAAATGGATGCGTTTAAAAACTAAACACAAATTTAAAAAAAACGTGTAGCCTTATAAGTTTATCATTTTTAAAATTATATTTTATTATTTTTGTGTCCCATAACTTCGTGGTCGTAGGGAGTTCTAATGTTTCCAATATAACTTTCTCAGGGCTTTATTAGACGTGGTGGCGCCCATCTCCTCTCCAAGTCAGCGGTTGATTTTTTTAGCAATAGCCATTTATCAACATTTTATTGTGGTTTAACAATGGGCTAGATCCAACGCACCTCAGCTTGTGAGGTGGGCGCACAAATGACTTCGCTATCCATTAATTATCATCAATCATCTGCTAAAAATTTTTAAAAAATGCTATCGATAAATAAATTGATCGGTACTTATAAAGTCAATAATATCAAGTTGTCTAACAAAAATCATTTTAATATTTTAGTTTATTATTTATTTTATAGGTTGTTGATGATATTTTAATCATGCTTTAAATTCAAAAATAAATAAACGTTACTCACAAAAAGTATTTTTTTACAATTTTAATGAATGACAGGATTCTAAGCGATTCTTCCGTGAGCATCTGTGTAGTCTATATCCAGCATCAGGCCAACTACTCGGAAGCCAGGGAAATATGTAAGATATATGGCGCACACCTGTACGTACCGAGATCTATGGACAGCTTCAATTTATTTAGATCACGTTTTATTAATAAAACAGAAAACTTATGGATCGGCGTGAATGACGATGCCATTGAAGGTCAGTTCGTGGCAGAAGATACCAATGAAATAATTGATTTAAAAATCATGGGAAATATGTTTGGTCCAGATCAACCTAATAATTATGGAGGCGACCAGGACTGTATCAGAATAGCTCATGGGTTCAACTTTTTATTAGATGATGACAGTTGTGAAGTGAGATATTCATTTGTATGTCAGAAAACTCTTGAAGTATGTTGAACAATTTTTAACATGAAACTAGATGAAAAATACATTCTTATAAAAAGAAAACAATTAATGTGATTATCAGTTCCTTTATTTTACTGCACTGATGAAAATACTATGTTTATGGCGGAACGCACCGGATTGTCATTCCGGCACCTGTATTCCACATACTTTTTTAAAAATAAAGCTGTCTGTAATGTTTGGTCTTGTTTTTTCAGGTTTCATGAGATGAAATATAGTTGAAGCTGTAAATTAAGTTATAATATTAAACAAACTAGCCATATACAATAGCCCTGCCCTACGATCTATATATATAAAAATCAATGTATGTATGTATGCATGTCTGTTATAGCTGACTAAACCATTCATCCGATTGCCATGAAACTTTTGGAGACTTTTGAGTATGCTCCCGAATAGGCTACTTTTTGTCAAAATTTAACACTCATGGGGCGCCGGGGGCCCAATATGAGAATTTTTTCTTATATGTGCATTATAAAAATTAGTTTAGGGCTTAGCTGCTTGAAAAATGAATGGATCTTGACCAAACTTGGTACATAACAACTTGATATCCTATATTAAAGTATCATATGGCATTGAACTCCTAATGTTCGTTCTTTCGGGGCCGGGACCCAAAATCTTTTTTTTTGGTAAGCGTTAAATACTTTATTCCCGTTATGATTTACACGATCTTGAAAAGCATTGCTCAATATATCTATCATGATCCAGATTGAAATGAACAGGTATTTTAAAGTTAATTTCTTGCACCGATTGGGCTGGGGGCTCTTAATGTTGTTTTTGCTTATCTTATCTATTTATAAAAAATCAATGTATGTATGTATGTCCTTTATAGCTGAGTAAACCATTCATCCGATCGTCATGAAACTTTGGGAGACTTTTGAGTACGCTCCTGGGATGATAATAGGCAACTCATTTTGCAAAATTTTACACTCATGGGGCGCTGGGGGCCCAATATGAGAATTTTGTCTTATATGAGCTATATAAAAAATTAATTTAGGGCTTAGCTGCTTGAAAAATGAATGGATCTTGACCAAACTTGGTACATAACAACTTGATATCCTATATTAAAGTACCATATGGCATTGAACTCCTAATGTCCGTTCTTTCGGGGCCGGGGCCAAAAATCTGTAAGCGTTAAATACTTTATTCCCGTTATGATTTACACGATCTTGAAAAGCATTGACTAATATATCTATCATGATCCAGATTGAAATGAACAGGTATTTTAAAGTTAATTTCTTGCACCGATTGGGCCGGGGGCCCTTAATGTTGTTTTTGCTTATCTTATCTATTTATAAAAAATCAATGTATGTATGTATGTCCTTTATAGCTGAGTAAACCATTCATCCGATCGTCATGAAACTTTGGGAGACTTTTGAGTACGCTCCTGAGATGATAATAGGCAACTCTTTTTGCAAATTTTAACACTCATGGGGCGTTGGGGGCCCATAATAGTATTTTTTCTTATATGCCTCTAAGAGGGGGGGTAGCCAACCGACCCGACGTACCACTCCGGGACCTGCTTTTTTCGATATATGAACCATATAATATGCTCTATTTAGTTCAGCCGGAGTTTTACTGCCACCGAAAATTCGTTAAAACTAAATAAACTTATAACTACATGCCTCTTCCATATCAGTTCTTTACACCTCAATTAGTGCCTTGGTACAGTCTACACAGATCTTAAAAAGACCATTAGTGGAGGAGTAGTTTAAAGCTTGGTGTTATGTTCAGGATAAATGATGGTTGTCTAAGAAGTAAGCAATTCTTTGGGTGAAAATATTACTTTATTTACCTGCTAGCGCCCTTACACCTATAAATGTCCTTAAATTCCACGCGAAAGAGGCTGAATGTCAATTTTCTCGTTTGCCTAATAATTTAAAATAGATACGTAAACATTTATGTCTAGAGTGGGAAACTTGAAGCCAACTAGAAAAAATCTATTAATTTGTTTTCAAGAACATGTTTTAATTTTTTTTTGGTCGTTGCTTGAACTGAGGCTGCTTTTTTTAAAGGTGCTTCTCAGTGAAATCTTATTCGGTACACTTCTATGTGGCCAGCACTCTCTACAGTGTATACTTTACACCATGACCGTTCTAATGTATGCGATAATTGACAAATTAAACTACTCTTTAGCCCCTAATTTTTGGTTGTTGTAATTTTATGGAGCCAACTGAAAGGGTCAAATATGAAAAACGTTGAAATTGCAGTAATAAAACCTCTTAAAGTACGTATATTGGAAAACCTATGAGTTTTCGAAAGAAAAAACATCATCAGCGTCCATATAAAAATTTTAATTGCAGTAAAGTTGATAAGTAATTTACCACATAGAATAGGATTTCGATAAAGCTTTCAAATAAAATACAAAATACACAGACAAATTGTGTAATGAAAACAATAAATTTGATCTTTATTATTAAAATAATACGACAGTATACGTTTCGGCTAATGCCTTCATTAGTATAATTAAGAACGTACTTACATAAGTAATAAAATTATATTTAAATTCTTGTGACATACTATATCATAAAATATTTATGTAAAATAAAAAGAAAGGAAAAAAAACAACAACAAAAAATGCTACAGGTTATAAGAAAACGGAGAAAGTATTAAGATTTATACTGAAAACTACTACGGGAAAAAGATTCTACAGTTAGTTAAATTTGTGAATTTGATTTATTCCATACGGACCAAGCGTACCAAATCCCTTCACAAATCTATTTTCCATGTAGATCCTATCTTGGGTATTGCTCGAATATAAAATACCAGTAGCTTTAATATTTGAAATTCCGTCATGGTCAACAATGTTTAAATGCCTATTCATAGGACATTGAGCCTGTTTATACATGTCAAATAATCCTGATCTATACTGAAGTTTGCATTCTTGAACGTTCCCGACCAGGTATAAATAAGGCGGTAAACAGTAGCTGGATGAGCTAGAGTGAAAGAGAGCCAGATAGATGAACAGAGAGGGAGAAAGATAGCGAGATAAAGAAAGAAAGAAAGAAAGAAAAAAAGAGAGCAAACAAGAGGGAGACATAAAGAAAACTACGCGCGAACAAAAATGGTTTTGCTGTGTTGATCAAAAGCTTCTCTTTTTTAAAGCCATTACTTTTTAACATGCAATAAAAAGAAGAGTTTCTATTTATATCCTTTCGTTTGCATTTAATATCCTTGTTTCTGGTTTTAATAAATTGATATATTGTTGATAGCAGTGTTGGGCATTGCGCAATGAACTCCATAAACTGTTAGCGTTTAACCATTTACTTTTAAGGTCATCTCTCCGTTATTCGGGAGACAATGTCTGTACCTGTAACAATAATGTGAACTTAGCTACTGGTAACTGTGCCGCGGTTAAAATGATATCATCTCATAGTGTTTTGTTAGATGTTTGGTTAACATTTAACGAGTGTTCCGTGTCCATGCACAATCAACACGTGCTAATGGACTTTGTAAAAAAACAATCAATAATTCATACGGAACATTTGTCCTCCACAGTTTGATAACAATTACCGAAACGTTTCTTTTATCTTTAAAGTTTCAATTATTAAAATGAACTAGATAAGACCCATGGCGTAGCATACTACGCAGACGTGCTCGTATATAGTGCAAAAGAAAGGGAGGAAAGAACGGAAACAACCTACAGCACGAAGAAATCAGAGCAACGAGAATGAACGTCGGCTAGGCATGTGCACTGTGGTTAGATACCTGCCCCCCACCCTGCACCACCCTAGCTTGCCAACCATAAACTGTGTTTGGCTGACCCTAGCAAGGGTCATTCGTCATGCTTATTTGCACTCGTTTTGTGCTTGTTCTGGTGAATTATATATAGATAGCATGCTTTGTTCAAAATTTTATTTTTAAAAATCGAATTATTTGGAAAAAAATAACAAAATTGTGAAACCATTATATTCCAAGGCCTGCTATATTTTTAGGTATAAATATTGAGATAATAAAACAACAACTTATTGCAACTTTAGTTTCTATGGGTAAAATTGTATTGTGGTATAAAACAAATGCAAAAACCTTTATTGATATGAATTCATGTAATATAAAAAATATGGTTGAGTTTGAAGATAATGGTAGGGTGTGGCCCTTTAAAGTTAATGTCCTGGTAGGATTCTGTCTAAGTTGGTTATTGTTATACGGTGTTAGAGGGTCTAAGAAGTCAGAATAGAAGTGACTGAGTAGTTTTTAATCATAGATTTCGTTTTATAAGTGCACCAATAGATTTAACATTTGTTAATTTTTTTTTCTAAATATTTATATTAATTTGCTTTTCAAATTATGACCACATTAAATATTTAAATTAGGGTTGGTACTGTTTAAAAAATGTTGTTAGATTAATCGGGAAATATTTAATCGATTAATTTCGATTAATTCTATTTTGTATAACGCACATAAAGATCCCGTTAAGTCTCGATTCATCATTTCGCGAAATATGTTAAGTTGCGGTATTTCCATGGCTCCAAAATTTTGTGACTAGCACAACAAATTCGTTCTGCTATGCAAGAAATAAGGAAGAAAAACTTTTTTGTTTACGTATGCTCATCTAAATAAAAAAATAATAATTCGAGGGAAAAGTATGTAAGTAAAAAAATATATAAATTATTAATAAATTGGAGAAAAGAAATAATAGAAATATTTTCTTAAATTTAATCGAATTTTAATCGAACAAATTAATTTTAATCGATTAAAAATTATTACGATTACTTGATTAATTTATTTGTTAATTTACGCAGTCCTAATTTAAATACTTCATGGATAGGTTCTTAAACATTCATAAAACGAAGCTTTCTTTCTTAAAGTATTGAATTAGATTTTCTTTGCAACGTTTTCATAGTGTATTTTCTTTAGATTTTTTAAAAATCTCAGTTGTATCTGCTATTGATAAGGAACTATTATGCTGTAATTGTATAGTGTATCAATTACCTCTTTTTTGCACCAGCTTGGGTATTTATACTGCTTATTATACATGCAAAAATGCTGATATCTGCTTTGCAAGCATTAAGAACCCTTTTCAGTTGTCTCTGATAAGTGAAAGAGCCAAATACATTTTAAATAACAAACCTTATGAGAAATGATTAAGCGAAATCATTCTTTTTAATAATGTTTTGCAGCCTTTAAAGAATATGTGTAAAACAAAATTTTTTAAATATTAACTTCGTTAAAGTAGAAGTTTCAGTCGTTTAAAACAGTGGTTCCTAAACTTTTTATCGATGGGGATCAGTCAAAATTTGATAATTTTGGATTGGACGTTGATTGTTTAAATTTTATATTGCTTTGATTTAATAATTTAATTGTATTGATGCGTGTCTTCACAATAAAATTAAGTTAAACCATAGAACGAGTATAAAGTGATTTAACATTTTAAATTATTGGAACATTAAATCATGAAAAACCCTCTGCTCGTTTTTCTTGAAAGAGACATTTACAACTGAAATTCTTTTGTAAGCCGCCACTTCCACCGTGATGAATTTGTAAGTATGTGTTTAGCACTCGGTCTTTTAGCGTATTGTTTTCGCGTGTGATGATCCGTTTTTAGAAATGTTGGATTCAGACAGTATTCGTAATTTTATAATGTGTAAAAACCTGTGCTAAGACATCTTCCCCCACCCCCCCCAAAAAATAAAACCCAAACAAAACAACAAAACAAAACAAACAACAAACAAAACGAACAAAAAAACCAAGAAGACATTCAGAGAGAGGAAAATCTGTTGAAATCAAACGTAAAATCATTGAAAAGCGAGAAAAAGGTGTGACTTAGCTAGTCTAGCGCTTACTTACAATCGGTCAACATTAACTATCCGCACTTTTCTCAAGAACAAAATCAAAATTAAGGAGATGGATGCTTCAAAGGGAGTGTTAAGAATGTATACGAAACGGTTCGTCAGATTTTGAAGCGTCGGCAAAAACAAATGTCTTTAGATAGTTTTCTAAAAAAAAAGTTAAATTGTTTGTCATAAATTCATATTTTCATTTCCGTTTTTTTTTCAAACAAAAATTGCATTCCAGGTTTTTACACACTTTAAAAATTCATATGTATTTTTTAAAAGTAAATGTTGATACAAATTTTTGAAAAATGAGCATTTTTCAGCACGGTACGCATTATCATATTTTACATTGATTTGTATTGGGAATATGGTTTCGTTTAAGGAGTGTTTCATTTAATGAGTAAGACTCTGGAACAAATTAAACTCGTTATAAGAAAATCCACGTTTCTGAAATAAAAACTTATACACAGTTATACCAATAACATAAGAAACTGTTTTAAACTTAACTAAACGCGTTTAACTCCACAGCTTCTTTACTGAGGAGCAAAAACATACATTAATATTATGTTAATAAAATATTAATCTCTATCAATCACTGAGTCCAGCGAAATGTAGTGGCAAGGCTCTGTTCATTCTACGTTCACAACACAACGACGTTTTTCATGGCAAGAGACAATTGCAGAATCTACGACGCATTCTCGTTTGTCCCGAGATCTCGGGACGAGCTTCAATTAGTTTAAATCAATGATTGACAACTCAACAAAACACAATCAAATTCTCGTTCTTCTAGACATAAGCCATGGATAAGCGTAGGACGTAAAAATCTTCTGTAGAGAGGGAGCGTATGCAACATATAAGATAATATAACATGGATTCAGCAATAGAGATGTAAAGTTTACAAGAAAAATCTCCGTAGGGAATCTGTAAACCTCAAATGTAAATATATTGTAAGAAATACTCATAAACTTTTGACTTCATTTATTGAAACTAGAGAATACCCGTCCAAAATGACGGAATCTTTTTTGGTTTGAGTTCAATATGTAATTACTGCTGTAAAAATTAATATTTGTTTAAGATAATTAAAAAAGCAATGGATTCAAAAAAGGAATAGAGATTTATTTAGTTCAAAATTTCTTTAATAACAATGTTTCTTGTAAATCAACATAAGTAACTTATCCGTGTTTGATAAATACGAAATATTAAACTTGCTGAAATGCACACAAAGTATTTCATAATAATTATAAATCCTCAAATCCTATTTTTACATCGTTCCCTTTTCAAAAATTAAAATATATGCATAAAACAATGACGTCAAGTAATATTTTTATACAAAATCGATCGCAGCGCCACCGAACAGCATTATTCCATACATACATACAGACAACGGGAATTATGTATATAGATTCAATATTTTTTAAAAGGGAAAAAAGGTTGAAAAAATATATTTCAGGCACGTCAAAATCATTAAAATTTATATTTCATTCTCAACTAACGAAAATTTGATTATGACATGTTTTCTTTGGTTTTCTTTCTGCACACGTATTGCATTACTGCACTGTAAAATTTAGATGAAACTCAATTCCCGGTGTCCTGTGGCGCTATTGGTGCTGTATATATTATCGTCTCACGGCCCGTCAAAGAACCCTTACAGGGGCGTAATTTTGTACACAGGAAAGATTCATACTATATATTGATTAAAAGCAGAATTTTTGCGTAGTAAACACGATAAACTATACGTGGAAAAAAAAGTTGTATTAAAAATAAATTTTCAATAACATATTTTTAAGATCGCAGGGTAAATGGACAGTATTTGTGGCATATGTTCAGAATGAAAAAGCAGAACATAATTGTGTAGTCGCAAACTAAGTAGTCACACAGGGGGACTCATAACTCTAAGTTTTATTGATATTTATTGTGATCGATTGTGGGATTTAATGTGAGATATAAAATTTGATCAACTAACTGCTTGTTCATGCGAGATTCTAAATTCCTCACTGCAGCTGGGCCTCATCTTTTTAAAAAAGTTTTTGTTCATTTTATTTTCCACTTTTACGCGTTAACAAAAGATTTGTCAAACATAATTTAATTCATGAAAATTTAAACTCTTTAAGATATTATTTCCCATTAAGTTTTTAACGAGCTTGATAAATATATCCATGATGAAACTGAATTTAAATGAACAGGTTTTGAATATGTAAATCTTGAACCGAATGGGCGGGGGCCCCTGAATATATTTTTTCCATTATATTAGCTATATAAAAATTAGTTTAAGCGTTAGATAATGAGAAAATAACTGGATTTTGCCCAAATTCGTTATATCAAAACTTAAAAGCCTATATTAAAGTACTATAGGGCACTGAACTCCTAATGTACATTTCCTAAAATTCCCTAAATGTGTTTTTGTAACTAAACTTTTAACATTTTATTCCCCATTTAATTTTACACGAAAGTGAGAAATAAAGGTAAATATATTTATAGATGCGTTATGAAATTGATTGAAATGAATAGATTTTCGAACTTCATATGTTAAACTGATGGGCCCGGTGACCCTTAATGTAATTTATGTTTTTCTATATGTATTCCTTTTACTGAGATCGTTGCAACGCAAGGCGGATCTGCTATTATGATAAAGAACAACAACAATGCTTTACATTTAAAAAGGCGTTTCTCCGCCATATTTATTAAATAAATCAATTACATCAGCTCTTAACAAGACACGGGCAAGTAAAACATGAGTTCGATTTCTCCATTATTCGTGGTATTTAATAATTTATTTCTGTCAAACTAATAAAGTGGAGGCATGCAATGTAGCATCAAATTCTATAACATTGAGTCAGATTACTCCTCTAAATATACATTTTTGTCATGCCAGAATACGCTTCAGAATTTATTTCGTATAAAAGAGAAAGTTTTTTGAGTTGATATGTCAGTGTTCATTTTACTTTGTGTTGATTTCTTATTTTCCAAAGGTACCGTCTTTGAGTCTCTTATAGGTAAATTCTAAAATGAGATGAATTCTTTTTTTTTCAAATAATTCATGTTTCTCTTTTGTGTTTATATTTTAAAAAAGGAATTTCAATTTTTTTTCTAT
Source organism: Ampullaceana balthica (assembly GCA_944989445.1). Classification (NCBI taxonomy): domain Eukaryota; kingdom Metazoa; phylum Mollusca; class Gastropoda; family Lymnaeidae; genus Ampullaceana; species Ampullaceana balthica. The sequence goes on along the minus strand of CALYLW010000144.1, from coordinate 468,207 downwards.
AAAACAGCAAGATGTTGTTGAACTGCTAATTTTAAAAAGTCAGTTTTATTTATAATCCTGTTAAAGAAATAATGGTTAAAATTATCATTTTAATTTTTGACTACTTTTTTGTAAATTCAATGTAGTCAATACGCTAATAATTATTTTGATAACCAGTTATTTGGACATGCCATATAGAAACTAATTAAAGATTTAAAATATAATATACCATCATCATTGTGTTTAATATTTTCAATGTCGTAAACATAACATTTGTTAAAAATATTGATAGGTAAGGTAATTATCAATGCGCTGGTAAAAAATTGAATTCATAATTAAGCTGTTTCCTATAATTAGGTGTATGTCAATAGTGAGTCAATAGTGAGTCATTCAAGAACGTTAAACTAATTCGTTCTCAAAACGATTGTGTTTATTTAGGGAAATCAATAAATACGTAAAGGCTCAAAAGGCAAATTTACACGAAAGAAAGAAAACATCTTGGTAATCGTTAGATGGCAACCGTGTATACATGTGATGAGTAAAACAAGAGCGAAGTTATTGTGAGAATTTTAGTGAAATTGTTAAAAGAAGGATGATGTTTGCTGTCATAGTCATACCCTGTTTACATGTTATCCATTTACTGTCATAGTCAACACAATGGATTATTGTAACTAGATAGTAGAGAAGAAGACATTTATATAAAGAAGTCTGGTGTAGTGTTTTAAAAGAAGTATTCGTGGATATGCTGGAGTGGGAAGCTGATGTTTTGAATAGCAAATTATTTATTGTTTTTAAATTTGCAGGTTTAGTACCGATACCAACATAATTCTGTTTTCATAAGTTACTATTTTGTGTCTGAAGAAAAAATGAAACTACTTCAACTATTTGCCATTCTGCTTCGTAAGTTTTTTGTTTTTTGTTTTTTAGTTGTTGTTGTTGTTTTTTCTCTTCAAAATCCTGATTGTCTTTTCGCGCGTTTCATTTCTATTTAGATCACATAAAACGCAGGAGGTGTTTTTTACTAGCCCAACATTTTTACTAACAGAAATGTTAATATTTATGAATAGACCGAAAATATGGGGCACATGTTCATATACATGAGTAAAAAACAGTTGCTTAGCATGAAACGGAAAAATCGATTCTTTTTTTGATATCTTACGTACGGATAATTCATTTTACTGCATGTAACTTCCTAAATAATTGTTGCTATTGTTTTAAAATGCATAATAAAGTAAGTTAAAATAAAAATGTTTTTAAAATGTTATTTTTTTTAAAAATCCGTAAATGACCTATTTATTTTTACAAATTACTATAATTTCCCAATAAATAAATATTATTCCTCTTAACTTAGGCAAAAATGTTTTCTATGTATTTAAAGGAAAATAACTTAATCTTTCCGTTTTAAATCAGTTAAATTTTTTTTTACAGTTCTGATTAAGCCACAGAAATCTATGCAATGTTCATTTGCAAATAATCGATTACGTTTCTTAGAAGCCAAAGTAACCATCGGAACTAATCAAATTGGTAGTCAATGGACAGATATCTCAAGACTTCAGTGTCTTTCAAATTACCTTAAAACGTAAATAACTTCTGTTAATTAAACAAAAATTCTATTTTAATTATTATTCTATTTTTATATAGATTTCATTGGCAATGTACATATAATAAAACTAAGTCTTTGTATATATGTTCTGCGTTTGTATGCGATGTTTTATCAATCTCGAAAAAAGCATTCATCGGACAGTGGCCAAATCGGTAAATTTATTCTAATCATCCTTTTGGTTGAAAAGATGTAAATTTCAAACTCTTAAAACTTAAAGTTTATTAAAAAACTAAAAACATTTATAAAAAAAAATAAAATTAAAGAGCGTTTCCAGATATAAATTTCAATGATTTAAATATTTCCATATTTAAATATGTAAATAGAATTGAAAAAAAGTTATTTTTAGTGAAATATTTTAAAGACTGTATTGTGAGTGGTGCACTATCAAAAGTTATTTATTGGCAGATGTCGTTGCTCGTAAAATTTTGCATTCGTTTTAAACTCGCTTTCAGTTTTTGATCTAATTTTTCGAACACAATATTTATGAGAGAGCTTTGAAGAGAATTATGGTTTTATTATTAAAAAAAAACACATTCAATCAACTTTATTATTAAGTACATGTGTATTTGAGATTATGAATATCGTTATTTTCTTAATCGTAATTAAACGCTAAAAACACAACTACGTCCTTGAATAATCGAGTTATTTTTATGAGTAAATCACGAGCGAAAAGGGCGCATACATAACAATTGAATATAATGTAGTATTTGTTATACTTGTAATATTTTTTTATAATTCTAATATCTAATAAATCATTTGAGTCACCACTACTAATGTGACATTCTCTCTTTGGCTCGAGTTTTACACTCCTAGGACCCGGCTGAACCAAGCGCAGGCGAGGCTCATCAAGTGGGCATCGCCGTAAATGTATTTTCCCACATGCATATTGGTTTCGCCATCCAAATCCCCCGCCATCTCGGGGCACTCTACCAGCAGGTGTTCAGTTGCCACTCAATCGACAGCCGATATCCCTTCTCGTGTCAAACCTGTGTAAGTAGCTCCACGTGGGAAAGTGTTCAGCCATCATCTGGGTGCTTAGTGTCTGTTTGCTACGTTCAAGCTTCCACCAGGGACCGCTCTTGCTCGGTCACTGCATAAACCGGCAAACACTTCTGGACGTGTCTCCAGAAAACCCAGCCCTCGAACCACCTCTCCTGAAATCGGGTGGTTGGATTGGGGCTGAGTTTAACCTTCTCTTGCAAACAAATTAGCCCTGTCCGATTTCGGCACACCACTGTGCCCAGTGATGTACTGCAGAACTACATTGCCGCCACGTGCAAGGATATCGTCTACTATTTCCAGAATGAAACTGACCGTCTTGATCTCCAGAGAGGATAGGCTCACGGCCACGAGAAAAATCGTGAGTTAGTGAAGACAACTACGGTCAGAAAAATCCTTCTCTTTGCTAGGCGTCTGTGCACTTCCGTCAAACCCTTGTGGATCGCCTCCAGCTTTGTATCGTGGCTAGGAGCTGCTATTACACATGGTACAGAAAATTCTACACTCTCTGGCCTAGGCTGTGGGTACTAAATTATTACACCGGACCCACTTCTGTCATCCCTGAGCCATTATCCGCCTGTGAATACATTTACCACGCAGTCGCCATAAGCCTTGATTGTCTCCAGGGTCTTGTCGTACTGCTGTTCGACTGGGCTGGATTTCGCCACCGCCGCATTCGCCAGTACCAAACATAGATCAGGCAACTCAAAGCTGTCATATAACCCCCTCTCGGGGACCAGTTGCATTCGTCCCAGTGTTCGTGTATGGGGAGTTACTCTTCAAGTTCGTCGACCGTGTTCACGAAGGATAGCCTTGTCAGTCGGGTCGTCTTTACTAACCTGTCTTGTAATTGAAAGCAGGGTTCGTTATGCTCCAACCTACGGTATCGCTCCACCGTGGTCATTATTGCTTTTTCTCGCCTTATCACCAGAGGTTTTACGTTAGACATATTTCTACCGCGGCTGTGGGTGTGTTTCAGAACGCCGATCATACAAAACTAAAAGCTTGGTTTTTGTTTTTAGTCCAGTCCCTCTAGAGCCGTTCGGCTCGCGAAGGCCTGACCAGGGAGGCCGTAGTCAATAAAACCCTTCAAACTACCGAGATAGAGAGTATCAGTAGTCACCACTGCTAAATGGGCCGCCTGGGCACCAAGGAACACGGTCAGAGGTGCTATGCATGTATTTGAGCTATCAAAGGAGTGGTTGAATTCCCTATTTTATATACAAAATATATCGACACCCGTTTAATGATTAGGGAGAAACACACAAAAAAAATGGTGCATGAATTTGACAAAGTGTTTATTTATACTATTAAAAATACAAATATAGAATTATGTTAGCATTTTTTTGTTGAAAACATCAAGTTCCTTTTAGAAATTAATTTTTAAAAAGTCAGTATATTCTTTTTACGTAAGATTTACATTTTAAAAAAAAAGTGATTTAAAAAGCAAGCTATTAACTAGCTGAATACATACAATTTAATATTTTGAAAGGAGGTTCTAAAATTAAATCCATGATTTTTATCGTTTTTTCAAGTTAATATTTCATTCTTTTTATACATAGAAATAGATAAGTGATTTATAAACATAAAAAATCAACTACATGCTTTAAAAAAAAATTGCATCTAATATTATTCTTATTCCAATAGTCATTAGATTACATGATGAATTTTGATTTTAAAAAATAATGATTTATTTCTTACATATAATTTTTCATTTTTTTTCCTTAAAAACTCAAGCTACAGGGAATCCTGCCAGAGTTTTGCATACAACATGGCGACACGTACATGCACTCCAGGTGGCAGCATCTATAATGGTACATTTAGTTCAGCTGGTGCAGGTTTTATTCTCTATGTACTATACCCAGAATTCAAGTGAGGAATTATAAGATATTAAGTTGCATCTTATAAAAACAACTCATACTTGTATCTATTAAACGAAAGAAGTATAAAACATTTTTTTCTTTCCATATGAGAGAATAAAAACATATTAATTCTCATTCTTCCCGTCTGGAATTCGAGCGTGAAATGTTTGCCTGAAAAAGACCCAGAAAAACAAACATGCTATCAATATTTATATTATCAATATTTATATTATCAATATTTATATTATCAATATTTCATCCGAAATTAAAATTCAAGACTAGACATAATCCAGGGATAACAAATGACGCATTAATTTCTTTTTATAGAAGGAGAGTCTGTAATTTATAACATTAGGTTTTATTTGCTAGTTTTCATATGTTAAAAGCAAAGTTTATTGATAGTGATGTAACGTTTTATTTTAAGAAGCAGTTCTTATGTTTTATCCGAATTATTGCCAGTTCGACCACAGGACGTTTCGACCCCAGGGCATTTCGACCCCGGTCGGTTCAACCAAGGACGATTCGACCCCGGAGAGTTTTACCACAGAATGTTTCGACCCCAGGACGTTTCGACCCCGGATGTTTCGACCCTTTCAACACTGTGAAATGTTTAATTTTTATTCTTTATTTTCAATTTAAAATATTTCTTAAAATTAATTTTTGGTATATTATCCATTAAAAATTAAAAACAATATCTCCACAATTAAAAAGGACATAATTTATAATTGTGTTTTTAAATGTATAAATTTAAGTCGTTCAAAGATTTTTACTGTGAAAACAAAAGCAAATGAAAGTTTATTATTTTTATTTTTCATTTTTATGGCTATTTTCTAAAGGTTCACTGAACGACTCCCCTCGCAGGCGCTGAAACCATTAAAAACCCGCGCCCTTCCATTCCCTTATGTTTCTTGTGTTCCTTAACACGTGAAGACATTCCTTGCGGAAATACTTATTTTAATAAGTCGTTCTGGGTTGTCAGTATTTAAAGTTAATAAATTTCCATAGTTAATATCACCTAGCAGACCATAACATTCAAGCTGCTGGGCCCGTATGACTTGACAGAACTTTACGCCATTCTTGTTTACATATTGTCCGGGAGTTTCATTATGACGTGTTGAGAAGGCTAGACTCAGTGACCACCACAGCACGCCGTGTGCTGTCGAGGGTTATGGGGTAGGTAAATAGAGTGAGTGGGGGCAGAGAGAATGTAGGCACCTTTAGAAAGGACTATCTGACCACATTGCCTTTTTATTGTCCGATTACATCGGACGAGGTGGGGGTGGAATGGGATAGGTTTAGAAGTACCTCAGAGGAATGGAGCATTTATCACAATCATGAATTCGCGTTGAATGTTGTCCGTGTATATAAAAATAACGACTTTTAACTGTATTTAATTTTTAATGAATAATAATATTAAGCTAAATTATTTTTACACCAAAAATTGATTTTAAAAATAATACATTTTAAAAACAATATTAATTTTTTTTCTACTGTGTAGATATGAAGGGGTCAAAACGTCCGGGGTCGAGACGTCCTGGGGTCGAACTGTCCGGGTTCAAATCGCCCGGGGTCGAATCGTCCATGGTCGAACCAACCGGATCGAAACGTCCTAGGGTCGAAAGTCCTGGAGACGAACTGGCAGGTTTGAACCGTACAAGGTCGAATCGTACGGAGTCGAAGTGTCCGACCTCCGTTTTATACTTTCCCAAATTTTTTATTTGGAAGATTTTTAAGCCATCAAAAAGATCTTCTTTGCTTTTTAACAGCAATATACTTTAAAATATTTTTACAAATAGATGTGTTTAATAAACACATGATTAAAAAAGTTGTCACCTTTTTTTAAAAATTATTATTAATCATCTGCTAAAAATAAAGAAGTATTATTGATAAATAAATTAATCGTTACAAAATAAAAAGCCATATTATCATGTTATCAAACAAAAACTATTTTAAGTATTATTAGTTTATTATTAATTTTAATGTTTGCTGATGATAGTTTAATCGTGCTTAAATTAAATAAAAAACACCACGTTATTCATATGAAGTCTTTTTTATTTTAATTCATGATAGGATTCAAAGCAATTCGTCGGTGAGCATCTGTGTAGTCTATATCCAGCATCAAGCGAACTACTCGGAAGCCAGGGAAATATGTAAGATATATGGCGCACATCTGTACGTACCGAGATCGATGGACAGCTTTAGTTTATTTACACAAATGTTTTACACAGAATCTTTATGGATAGGTATGAATGACGAAGCCGTTGAAGGTCAGTTCGTGGCAGAAGACACCAATGAAATAATTGATTTAAACAGCACTCGAAATATGTTTGGTGCAGGTCAACCTAACAATTTTGGAGGCAAACAGGACTGTATCACGTTAGCTCCCGCTTTCAACTTGCTATTAGATGATGATTATTGTGAAAAGAAATATCCATTTGTATGTCAGAAAAGTATTGAAATATGTTGACAAAACTTTAACATAAAACTAAGTAAAAAATACACTCTTTAAAAAATATTGCAATTTTTCAGTTCTTTTATTTTACTGCAGTGATGAAAAATCAAAGGAGTAGCCAGTGCTTTTTCCTGGCGGAATTCACTTTGGAAACATTATAATGATATAGATGATAATATTGGTAATGAATTAAAGTTAGAAAATAATTCGTGTATCATCTAAAGATTTACGTAATCAAATACAGTAGTACCTCGGTATACGTCTGATTTGGTTCAAATACAACTTGGTATACGTAAAGTTTGGACGCGAAGCATTTTGCTTGGTATACGACCTGTGTTATGTATACGACCTTTTTATGGAATACAACCCACGTGCTAGAATTTGTATTTGTATTCGTCCATTAATGACTTCACGCGATTTTTGCCAATTCCCCCCCCCCGTCACACGTCGTCAAAAAAATTAGCCCCGTACCCTCAAATATGACTTTACAAAGTTGTGGCCTTCCCCCTCAATAAAAGCCGTATTTTTTATTTGAAAATGAGCATTTTTCAAATCATTGTATTGTCATTTAAGTTTCTATTTGTCAGGCTAGACTCCAACACGCATGAAGCAAATTAAAATGTCATTAAAAAATAGGAAGCAATCTAATATTTTAGTGTAACTTTTATTTTAATTTGCGCGTTTTGATGTGACGTCACGTTCCTTAAACACATCCTTCCCTCTAGTTACAAAATGTGTAACCCCCTTCCCCCACGGTGCGTGATGTCATTTATGGATGGCTCTTGTGAGTCAAAATGACACATCGCGCATACGTAACTTGTGGGAATGACACCCCGCGTCTCTCAAGTGTGTTATTACGGAAGTTGCGTCATACAGCGAACGATTCACACAAGAAATAAATTATCACTATCACATGATTTTGTGCATTTCTCGTAATCTATGAGTGAATTCACTTAACGTGAGTTGTAAGAAAGTTAATGAGAGGAGCCAAGCAACTAAAAAAATAGGGTTAGGATCACCAGGGAGTTGAAAAAAAGAGATTGTTTGAAATGATGAAATTGGAGTGCGGTGTCTGGGACTTAGTTGCAGCATACCGAACGGGGACATCAACTATTTCTTTGATTGTGAAAATCAAAGACTTTATTTATTGGGCAAATTTGCAACGGGGGGTGAAATAGATTACACACAAAGATCAGGGACATTAGAGCATGCCGAAAAATTGCTTTTGATCTGGATAATAGGAAAACAGAAAAATATTCGTTTAAGTTCTTTTTACTATGTATTATAGTATAAATCAGTGTTTAAATTATTTTATACAACCACGTCAATGTATTATATGTAAATAACAATATGTTTTTTCCATGGGAAGGATTAATCATTTTACCTCTATTTCTGACAGGAAAAAAATGCGTTAGGTTTACGTCCCATTTGGTATGCATCTGGAACGGGTTAAGGGCGTAAAACGAGGTTCCATTGTGCACTGCTTATATACAGTAGATTATTGCGTCCTACGGTTACCATTATCTTATAAATACTCTCGATTTCTATTAGAGATTGAAATGTTGATCGTTTGTGGATTTTCCTGAATTGCACAGGCAACTTATTCCATGAAAAATTTCAGAACAGAAGAAGGACAGTTTTGTGTTGTATTTTGAATGAGAAAAATGTTTTCATCGGAATGTCATTCTGAGGGTTGTATTAGATTATCTTTGTGTTGTATTTCCAAGTTCGAATTTAATGAGTTATTTATAATTGTATTGTGCTCTTTGTTCTTATATCACATAGTGTTTCAGGATTTAACTAGTGAACATAATGGGGGTGAGACTGCAATCAGGCTTAGGGATTAGTAAATAGATAACATGTAAACAGGGTATGAGTTAGCCTGACAGGAGGTAACAAAACAGCGAACGTTTAGGCAAAGAGCCTTCCTCAACGAACAAAAAAGGTACACAAATAAAACGAATATAAAGAAATAAGAATATAAAAATATTTTTAGAAAATAAAAGAAACTAGCTGCGGTGAAATCCTAAGAGTAAATGTATGTTGACACTTCATCCATTACTCTTGATTTTTAAATTGCTTTCTAGAAAAGGATCAAATTTTGCTATATGTTCGAGTAAACAAAAGAACATTTCCATTGTGAGGAGAGTAAAATGTTTCCTAATCTCGCCTGAAAGATAAACCACGCTCTGCCATAGTAATTATAGCTGCCACAATTCGTTCAAGAACATTTTCCCAGACCTGCCAAGTATTACTTAACTATTCTGATAGGCCTATTGAGCAACCAATTGTTGTGCCACTTTTGCTTGTAAGATATGTTACCGAATGTGTTCTTTGGTCTACAGAAATTCATGACATTGAACTAAATTGTGCGACAATCACAAACTATTTAAATGTATATGACAATTGCTCACTCAAACAATATTAGCCGCTAAGATAATGGGGCCCCTAAGCTATAGCTTGTTTGGATTATAGGTAAATCCAGCAGTGGCCTAGCATTAAGGAAATGTCACTAATACCTTTATTGAATGAGCCTTAATTAAAATATTATATTAATCCAATTATTTAAATTTTAAGGGAAAATAGTACATTCCTTACAAAATACAACAAAACCGACTACAGCTTTAACATAATAAATATATTTATATGTTTTTCCGAAATGTTAATGCATTTTTGATGTTGTAGTTTAGAGATATTATTTATGTTTCTCTTATCACTGAAAAGTTTAATGTGTCGGCATCTGGCAATGGTTGAAATGGTTAAAAATAAAACAAACCCGTAAAAACAAAGTTTTTGACTATAAATCCCTTATATATGAGACATAACTAACAGTATTGATTATTTTCAAACATTTACAGACTGAATCTGTCTTAACTCAACTTTGCATCATAACCCTAGTGGGGGGGAGGGGTGGGTGAGAGGGGAAAAGTCTGGTCACCGATTCGCTTGACCGAGCTCAGAGTGACACGTAAAATGTAAACAAAAGCGCCCCTCGCTTCGTTGGGTCGCCTCAATGCGTCAGCTCAAAATTTCACGTGGCAAAAAAACAATAAACAAACCGTGAATTTAAATTACATACCTCATATAAGGATAAACTAAAAATGCATTAATCTAATTACGGTACGTTCGATCGATCTGAAATTTTGATACGATGCATTGTTAGGTTAGACGGGTCCGTGTGCCAAATTTCAGTTCGATCGGATCATGGGAAGTGGGTCATTTTTGACTTCTGTTTTTCCGCCCGCCGAGCCCAAGACAGAGAGAGAGAGAGATGATGAGAGAGATGATGAGACGGCCGCGAAGTTAATATAAGGGATTTAAAAATATAATTAACAAGACATCAATGAAGTGAACCAAATAAAAATAAGTTTGTTTAAAATCAATAATAATACAAGTTTAATTGAGGCCTAACAACCCGTAAGTGTTACAGTGACAAGTGATGGCAGCAAAACAACGTTTACATACAGCATTGCACTTCTGCGTATGAATTGATTTAACAGCCCAATTTGAAAGTGTTGTGTATACGTCATTTTTCACTTGAAATGTTTAAATCCTAATATCTCCAAGTCTACATGATGATTTTATGAACTACATAACACACTAATGTGTAATAGCCGGTTCACATATACATATTTTGATCAACTTTTGTATGTGTGAGGGAAATAATTTGCGTAAAAATGAATAATTTACAATCCCTCCGTTACAACAACAAATACAATTTGCATAATTGTAAAATGAAAATAAGAGGTGGCGCTTGTCTGGAATTGATTTGAATCGAGAACAAAAGTTATCTATATATTATGGCTGTTATCGATTAATTTAAATTTAATCGTTAACTTTTGAAAAATTATCGATTAATTAATCGATAATTTCGATTAAAACCAAAAATAGAAATTTATGACGTCATTTAAACTGAACATTTCTCAAGGCCATTGAAAATTAAGAATATTTTGAACTAAATTTCATGACAATGTGTTGATACTTGATTTGTGCTGAAGGTGGTTCGTCAGCGATGTATTTGATCCTTTAAAAGAAAATTGTTTATGGCAGTGGACACAGTAAACGTTTTCACCATCTTCGACTTTGACATCCGCAGTTAGCTTAAAAACAACATATTTGCTCAACTTTCTAGTTATATGTTTAAATTTAACTGCGCTGATGTTGTCAGCAGGACCGTCTTAACCCATAGGCCCGTTGGGCATTACCCCGGGGGCCCACGAGCATATGGGCCCCTTGGGAATGTTTATTTATATATATTATGTATATTCATTTCTTTATTCCTGCGGGGGAAGGGCCCAGCACTATTTCTTTGCCCGGGGGCCCAAAATGATGTAAATACGGCCCTGGATGTCAGCCATTTTATAGTTGACGTCTGCCGGTCAACATAAATTGATAAAATAAATTTTAATATTACGCTGGAGATGTTTGTAAGTAAAAAATATACATATAAATTATTATTAATTATTAATAATTTATTATTTATAACTAAAAATTTTAAAAAATATTATAAATATTTTCTTAAATTTTAATCGAATTTTTATCGATTAAAATTATTTTAATCGATCTTTAATAGATAAAAATTTTAACGATTAATCCAGGAATTAATCGATAATTTTCACAGCCCTACTATATATATAATTCTCTTCATGGGACCATGCCAGGCAAGCAAGCTGCAAGTATGTGCAACCGAGCATGACCAATGACCCTCGCTCGGGTAAACTAAACACTGATGGCAAGCGTGGTGGGATGAAGTGAAAAAAAGGGTGGGTGGGTGGGTGGTAACAATGCACTTGCGTTCACTTGCATTGTCCCTTCACAAAAATTGTGAGATTCGTAGTGTACAGGTTATCACGTCCGCCTCATACGTCAATGGTCCTGGGTTCAAGCCCCAGCGAAAACATTTTTTTTTAATTTTTAAAAATGTCTGTTTGTGCCCGTTCTTTTACCCCTTTATTGCCAACACTTGCTGAACCCGCGGCGTAGCATACGCCGTTAATGATTTAGTTACGGCTGAAGACTTCCTGAAAGACATAGTTGTCAAAATGGGATGGGTTTGGGCAAACGACTGTGAGTGAATGAAAAGAAGGAACTCTGGAGAGACCCGTGGCGTAGCATACGCCGCAGACTTGCTCATCATAGACATGTGAGAGTACAGACACAAAAAGCAGCACGAAATAAATTTTAAAAAAATAGTGAGTAAACGTGAAGACATGCACTCTGAGGTTGTTGTTACCCGCCTCCCATTTAATACTACCATCCCTAAACATAAACTGTGATGATTGGCCGACCCTATCGAGGGTTAGTCATATTTAGGGTTGTTAATTGCGTGGTTTTTTTTTGGTTTTTTTTTGTTTTTTTTAAAAACCGATTATCGATTATGTAACTCCGATTTTAAACCGATTATCGTTTTTTAGCTGACTTCCTAGAAGTTAGGGGTGCACCGAGTTTCGCCTGCAAATGTCTCGAAATCAACAATGAGTTTGCAGTCCCCCACCAAACGACGTTCACTTGCGTTGTTTTTATTTTTTCATGTGTCCGTTCTTTCTCCCATTTCTTTGCCTTCTCCATGAGCAAGTCTGCGGCGTATGCTACGCCGCGGGGCGTCTAGTATTGTTATATAACGCACAATGCTTTCAGCGATAAACAAGAAGTCGTTTCTCCGCTCTATGGATCGCGTTTAAAACTTCAATAAATCAATTACATCTCCTTTTAACAAGCCATGCTCAAAGTGACAGCGTACGTTTGTTGCGGTGTGGTCAATAATTAATTGTTGTATACACAGTAATACATCGTGTCAAATACTTCAGTATCGTTATTACTTGACAGAAGAAGGTATAGAATATATAGAAATACTTGTGAATGGATATGTCAGTGTCCTTGTTTCTTTGTGTGGATATTTTAAAAAAAAATCCAAATGTACAAGGATTGTGTTTTTATATCTACATTTAAAAAAGGAAATAATTTTTAAATGGGTTTTCTATGTTTTGTCATAATTGTAAAAAATTAATTAGAGAGTATAAAGATAGAAGATGGCAAATTTAGTTAATTTTATTAAAAATCTATCAATCTCACAAAAAAATTGTAACAAAAATGATTTTTACTTTTAACTACTTTTTCACATTAATATAATCTTGATTATATATTTTAAAACAGACAATTAACATACAAAATTTAAACTAGAAAGTGCTAAAGGAAATGCAGTAACAAAAACTAAATAAATGTTTTAAAGATAATTTGAAAAATATAAATACATTTTTTTCGATGACGTATAATCTTTGTTGAATTTAAAATAATCAAGACGTCTAGAAAAAAAGAGATACACTTCAAAAAACATGATAAATTATTAGAAACAAAGTAAGTTTTCTATAACTGTAAATATATTCAAAAGCCCTACCGATAAATGCATAATTAAGAAATATGTTTTACTTTTCATGTACTGAAAAATTTAATTTAGCCTAAGGTTGTTAAAAAATACATATTATGAAATAAATTATTAAGAAAATTAATAGCTTGACCATAGATAAAATATAATATTTTAAAGTTTATTTTTTAAAACTGTAGTTCAATTTTAAGTGATTTATCATGTGAATTTAATTCGTTCTGATAAGAATCAAGTTTACTTGGGGAAAAAGAACACGCAAGGTTAAGAAGGCAGATTTATATGAGAACGTTAGTAAACATCTTAGGAGCCATAAAATAGCTAAATTTGTAAACATAATATAATGCATTCCTTTAAAACATACGCGAAAACGAAATAGTGAAAATTTAAAATGCTATTAAATAGGATTATATACTGACTGGAAAGTGTTTCATATTTACTGATGTAGCTAGAAATTAAAGAACTAAAAATATATCTACAGCTACAAAATCTGACGTAATAAATTTAAAACAAGTATTAGATAAGTTGGATGTGGCCAATGTGATTACTTTGAACAGCATTTTTAAAAAAAACAACTAAATATATGTACTAAAATATTTCTCTTCTTAGTTTAGAGTTGCCGCTGGTTGACTGATATCAAAATGAAGCCAGTTCAAATATTTGCTATTCTTTTCTGTAAGTTTTTATGGTTTATTTTTTTGTTAAATATACTCGTCTTGTTTATTTTTTAAAAAAATATTTTAATAAGTTTGATTCTTCTCTCGATCACACATCAACGCAGATGGAAATTTTTTGTAATAACTTAAAATTGAATTAACCGAAAAAATAAATACATGTATTTATTTCTTTACAGAAAATATGTGGCACACGTTCATGAAAATGATTACTAAATAGCTTAGTATATAACGGAAATATCTCTTTTTTTGACGTCGTATGTTTACGTATAATAATTTTTATTAAAATAACTTCCTGAAATTTTTTGTTGATGTGTTCTCAACAGTGCATAGCAAAGAAAATTTAAATTGCAATGGAACTGAAAATGAACAATTCATTAGTAAATTTTTATTAAGTAAAATTTAAATACCTATTTACTTTTAAAATTAATGTATTTCGGCAAATTATTTTTGTTTCACTCTTCTAACACTCTATGTTTGAATAAACTTAAAAATATATGACTTTTTTCTGTTTTAAATAACCTTATTTTTATCTTCACAGTTCTGATCATGCCACAGAAAAGGATGGAATGTTTAATTATCAATAACCTATTCAGTTTCTCAGAATCCAACATAAGTTCAAGAACTCAAATACTTGGCAGTCCATGGACAGAAATCTCAAAAATTCGGTGTCTCTCAAATTGCCTTAAAATGTAACATAATTTTATATACATTTTAATTAATACACTTTGTTAAATAGTAATCAGTTTTTCTCTAAATGCTACGCTACACACACACACACACCACACAACACACACACACACATGCACGCACGCACACGCACACACACGCACACGCATGCACACACACACACACACACACACACGCACACGGATATTTATGTTTCATACATACATTTACATTTATTTATTTATATGTATACATAGCTTATTGTGCGTTTGTATTTATATTCAGTGCCTAGATAACACGATGACAGCAATAAATGGACAATGGCCTTTTTTAAATACGAAAGTTTATTATAACCTAAATTTTTTTATACTATTAAAACAAAATTTGAACTCGCAATGTCCAATACGTCTCTTCCCGGGTACCAAAATTTAATATTAATAATGTTATATTAAAAATATGATGCCGTTCCATGCCAGTGTTGAAACGAACTAATTGATCTTGAAAAGCCAAAACACAGCAATCCTTCATGATACCGAAATAAATAGTATAGGTAGCTTAGATTTTACATAATATAATGTCTTGTCGTGAAAAATCCCCTTGTAAAACAGCAACAGAGCACAATTTCTTATAGATGAAAGAATTCGTGTTTGGTAAAAAAAGGATCTGAATGCAACAAAAACGTTAAAAATAACTTTAACTTTTTAAAATGGGAGTTATTATTTGAGATGGTCTATGGGACGTTTTGAAAATCTTTTTGTTTTAAAAAGCGCAATGCGCTTTCTTCTGAATGTCAACACTGGATACCCCGAGTTATAGGTTATGAAGATTTTGGAATTAAATTGATATCATATGGGTACTGGGTACATTTCTTTAATTTTATAGATTACCGTATATACTCGTTCTAAAGCCGACCTTTTTTTGGACAAAATCTAAGGGAAAAAGTTGGGGGGGGGGTGGGTCGGCTTATGAGCAGGTTATAGGTGATTTCTGCATGTGTATTGAATATCGGTGATGTTATTGTAGATCATCAAGGTCCTTTTCTACATTCTACAAGATTCGACTGCTTCACCAGAAGCTATAATATATTATTAAACATCGGCACTTACCTTATTTAATCATTTTATTTTATTTTTTTGAAAGTTTTAATATTTTATTTTACATATTTTGTTTTCAACAACGAATTTTAATGTACGCGCTTTAGCCACTGTTTACCAAAGTATTGTTTTTTAAATACCGGTAACTCTTGCCTAATAAAAAAGCGTAACGACAGCATAAAGATAGGCAGTACAATGTAAGCAATCATAATGACCTATTTAACTTGTAGCTTTAAAAAAATGTTTACCATTTTGTTTAAGAAGTCCTATAATTGTGTTGGGGGTCGGCGTGCGAGAGGGTTATACACTTGTAATACTTTTCTCTTCCAAAAGAGGGGGAAGGGTCGGCTTATGAACCAAAAGGTTATATAACGAGTATTTACGTTACTATGAAATTTCTCATTATCAAAGAATTTCATTTTTCATACTTATACTTATAGCCCAGGGGTGCGCAACCTGCGGCCGTACGGCCGCATGCGGCCGTGGACACAAAAATGTGCGGCCGTGAAAATCTGTTTAAATTATAATAACATGCGGCCGTCAAATATTTGCAATTTGGCAATATATTATGTAAAGTGTAATCGAAATATCGAATATTCATTTACACGCTTAAGCACTTGATATTGCGAAACAAATTACGACTCTGGCAGCTGTAGCGTTAGTTGTAGTGTTTAGCGCTCATAGACATTGAAATAGCTCATGCCGTGCGGGTGTTAGGCTTCAGCTGTAGCTAATGAGGGCAGGCCATGAAGTTTAGCAGCCTAATATTGAAGCACGCCGAAACCGTGTGATGCGCACATTCGCTGTATCGTGCTTGCTATGTGTAACCGTGTAACCCGTCGGTCAACTTCAGTTGCTGTTACAATACACAAAAATACTCAGAGGCCTGTGCACAAGTATCACTCTTAGCTGGCAGCTGCACCAGAAATCCAGACAGAATTTCGACATGGCAGTGAATAAACTTAACATAAAAGCGTTTTCATATCCAACAGCTCAATCTCTATCATTTTCCGCAAGTCACCGCTCTAATCGAGAGCCATGAAATAAGAAAATATGAAATTCCGGCTACGTCCTTTTTAGGTGTCCACGAAGCACTGTTGTTAGAATTCGCAGAACGTTTTCAGGATTACGACAAGATCTCAGAAAATATGAGACTCTTTGCTTCTACACTTTTGGTTGAAACATAGAGTGCGCCGTTGGATGTCCAAATGGAACTCATCGAACTAAAAAAATAACGCGCAGCTTGTGAAGAAATACGAGGACAAAGACGATCTACTGGAGACATGGAAAGTAGCTGTGGAGTATCCCAAACTTCGCGAACTAGCAAGAAACACTCTAGTGCTCTTTTGAAGCACTTACATGTGCGAAACGTCATTTTAACGAATGAAATATCTCAAGAACAAATATCGAACCCGACTGGTGGACACCAATCTGGCTTCAGGAATACGACTGATGCTCTCCAGCGAGTGCCCAGACTTTGCGCGACTCTCGGCAAACATCCAATAGCAAGGCAGCTACTAATTTCTGGACTCTGGACTGCTAAGTTACATGGCCAGTGTTAGTGAAGCAGCTTATCTATTATTCAATTATTGTGTTCTCAGTGTACTAATGCCACTTAAAAATATACTCATGCTGTACGTGTGTGACATGATGTTAGGTTTACATGACAATGTTCAATTAAGTAGAAATTTAAGAGAATATAGATGGGAATGTTTTTGTTTGTAATTAAGCACTGTGTTTGCCTACAATAAATTATGATTATGTCATTATTATCTCGCGTTGCCTATTACTAGAGGTAACCTTTTTATAGAGCTCGTTTCGTTTTTCAGGGAAATTTTTTTGGCGGCCGTTGCAAAAGTAATTTTTTTTTATGCGGCCGTCAATAGCCCAAAGGTTGCGCACCCCTGTTATAGCCGATATTTATTTTCGCCCACATTTAAACAAAAAATGACCTGAGTTCCGATCTTTTCATTACAAGATTAACATATATATATAAGTACTTTTACCTACTTACAATTTATTTAAGGCTGTATTAAATCGTTGCAAAGCGTGACTATGTTTCCACTATTAATAAAAAATAAATGAATATTTCATAACATTTTAAATCATTTTATCTTATTCTGAATTTTAAAAACATACAAAATTCAATTACAAATAATTTCAATCATGTACATATATGATCTCTGTAGAAGATTGATGTCTCTGAAGTAAATAAAACGCAGTAAATTTTCTAAGCAACAGTACTTTATCTTTACTTTCGTTCATTATCTGAGCTCTCTCTCCACCTAGTTAAAGTAATTCTTAAAAGTTGTCATGACTTTTACAGCAAGTTTCTTGTATGCATTGCTCATTGAATAATCTGGTTATTTTTAGAAATACAGAGTTAACATACTTGTGTATTTCTGCCAGCAATAGTTTCTGCGAAATTGTTTCAAAGAAACATCCCTGAAATTTGATAAAATTAGTTATTTTCTTCATGTCAAGTCGCAGCAATATAAATTATGTCAATATTATTAATACTTATGGGATGGTATCACAGATCTTCGATAACATTTTTGTCTGAGATTCTTAATTAAATTATTTCATGAATAATTTTCATCACAAATTTGTAGTGAAAGGGAAAGCGTGCCAATACATAGCAGGAAAAAAATTAATTAAATTTAATAGTGTATTTCTAAAATTGAATAAATAATTTAAAATAAAAAAAGTGAACATTTTACTTTAGGTTTTAAATAGGAATAAACCTGGGAAATACAAACAATAAAATCAACTGCTAGCTATTGTTGAAATCCCATCTAACATTCATTCTTGTTCTAATGTTTATTAGATTACGGAAAGAATTTAGAAAAGAAATGTTGTTTTAATTGGTAACCAAGAGTTTTCAATTTTCTACTAATAAACTCAAGCTACAAGGATTCCTGCAAGAGTTTTGTGTACAACATGGCTACACGCCAATGCACTCCAGGGGCCAGCATCTATGATGGTTTATTAAGTGCAACAGCTTCGGAGGATATGCTTTATGTACTTTACCCAGACTTCAAGTGAGAAATTCGTAGACTTTAATTCGCATGATATTATATACATCTTACACTTTGATCTTTTAATCTTGAACGGGATTAAAAAAATGTTTTTCCTATTCCGCGTACAAAGACAAACACATACGCATTATTGGATTTTCCGCCTGGAATTAGGACTTGACATGGGATGTCCGAACAAAACAGGAAGACAGCACACTATCTTATCTTATCTAATCTTATATCATCTTATATGTAAGCATTTAAAATCTGATAAAAATAAAGACAAGACGTAAACCATTGATAACCGTAGGATGCAATAACTTTATTTACATTATACCCTCACCTGTTCGCGGTTCCCAATATTCAGCCCCGCATATTTCCTGGTTAAGGTTAATAGTATATTTTAAGCAGAATTGCATGTTATAACTGACTTGCACTGTACTGTAAGATATTATTATTACCTGACCTGTCCGTACTCTATTTATTTGTCTAAGTCTTATTTAAATTTATTACATTTTCTGTCATTTCTAAAAATATGTTGAACACATATAAAATGACTACGTAATTCAGAATGGGTAACTATGCTATGCGTGTTACTGTACTTTCGTTGCTTTCTGATTGAAATAATATTGCAGTACAAATGTAAAAAATGTTATTACTACATTAGGGAAATACATAACTGCATGCAATTTTACAAAATTATTAGTTTATTAATGAGCAAGAGTGTTTTTAGAAAGTTTTTGGTAAGCAGTTAGTACCGTTTATAATCTCACATAGAATAAGATTGCGATAAAACTTTTAAATAAAATACGAAATACACCCAAAAAATGTGTAATGAAAACAATAAATTTGAGCTTTATTATGACACAAATACGACACTATACGTTTTGGCTATAATTGTCATTATATTTACAATATATATATTTAAAAACCAATAATTTTTAAAAAGCTTGTCTCTTTTTAAAAATAATGATTACCCATCTGCTATCATGGATAAATAAATTAATCGTAAATAACAGATTCGCTTTTATCAAATTATCTACCAATTTTTTTCATGCATTTCATTTTAGTGCTTTTTTATGTTGTCTTTTGTATTATCTCGTAATCATGCTTTAAAACATGATAATCCTCACACAAATCCTTTTTTTCCTTTGTATATTCATGATAGGATTCAAAGCGATTCGTCTGTGAGCATCTGTGCAGTCTATATCCAGCATTACGCAAACTACTGGAATGCCTTAGAAATATGTAAAATATATGACGCACACCTGTACGTACCAAGATCTATGGACATCTTAAATTTACTTAAAACAAACTTCTACATCACAGAATCCATATGGGTCGGCTTGAATGACAATGCCGCTGAGGGTCAGTTCGTGGCAGAAGACACCAATGAAGTAATTGATTTTAACATCATTCGAAATCTGTTTTCAGCAACTCAACCTGACGATAGAGGAGGTGCACAGAATTGTATCCTTTCAGATCCCTACTACAACTTCCTTTTAGATGATGAAAGATGTGAAATCAGTTATTCGTTTGTATGTCAGAAAAGTATTGAAAACTGTTGAAAAAATGCTTGACATGAAAGTCGTTGTATAATACAATCATTCAAAAATAAACGAATACAATTATTGGTAGTGTCAGAGCCCTAATGCTGCCTTAAAGGCGGAAATAATCATATTAAAAGAGGCATGAAAGTAGCTAATGCATGTCTCCTCGAGGAAACATTTGGTAGATATTAGCTGTTGATATTGGATATGGAATAATAATTTGGATTCTTATCTAAACTTATTTTCATGTGATCTAATAAACTACAGACGGTGCTTCTATAATCAAGATTTTTGCATCCTATGCTTACCCATATTTTATTTTCAGTGTTGCATTTTTAAATAGAGTTTTAGATGTTTATCGTGTGTTTGTTTTCCTTGTCTTTCTCGGGTAATAAATTCAAGGCCCTATTTTCAAATGAGAAATAAGATATTTTTTATTGTGAAAATTCTAGTTTACGACATAATACTTCTCTTTTACTGTATTAAAATATAATTTTGTTTTATATCCAAGTTGCAATTAAACCCCTTTTGCATTGTTACTACTTTTCTCTTAGTTTTATTCTCTAGACTTTTATAGGTTAAATTATTAAACTAATAATGTTACTCTAGTACGTTTTGAATACTTTCCAGTGATGATTATTGCAGCTATTTTTTTAATTTGTTCTAGAAAAAGTGTGTTTTCTTTAATGAATGAATCCCACACAAAAAAAAGATGCGCATTCTAGTATATATCTCACCATCCTATATAATATCACCATCCTATTATCCTATATAATAAAAGGCAAGTTTCTGTCCTTTATGTCCGTTCTGTCCCGTCATCTATAGCGATTGGTCCCTCAAACACATATGACTCCTACAGCCAATCATATTGAACACGTTTACGCCATTTACGCGGACGTTCAAAACGAGTTATTTTTGGTGCAGTATTTCTTCCAAGACTTTATTTTGAGTTATGCGCGTTGGGATTTATAGTAAAAAGCTCTTTTTTTACGAGTTATTTATTTTAACTATAATGAATAGTATTTTTGACGCGATGCACATGTATGCCGGTCGGTACGGCTGTTGGAGGGGAGTAACAACATGCCACCGAACGGTGGCGGAACGTCCTTGGACGGGCTTTGTTGCTCGTTTGAAATAAAACAAAAGTAAGCTTGCCGACGCTAAAATAACTTAACGAAAAAAGTTTTTAAAAAATCATATTTTTAAAATAAAGATTCCAATATAAAATACGTTAAGTTTATTTTATAAACATTTGTTCCATATAATCTAATTTACTAAATTTGTCCAATTTAACAATGGAATCCCATATATAACAGTTTATTGTTTCACCGGGGAAACAATTCTTTTTGTACTCCTGTTTTCCAATAAGACATTATATTTTTAATTCTGTCAACCAACCCAAGTTTTATATCTCCTCATCCTTTTTTCTGGATTTGTCTGGATTTTAGATAATTAATTTATATGCCAAGTATATTTGAGATTTATCTTTTCCTTTAAGACTGTGTAAATAATGTATACAATTTAAATAACATTTCAGGACAAGAAGCGTTTCAAAACGATATAAACTTTCATTTGGGTTATCATGTTCATCCGTGCTAAGTTTAGTCTAGATCTATTCATCAGTCTGGTAGCTAATGAATTAATAACTTTAAAAAAAAACTAATAAGAGAGAAAGTGGGATGACTTAATATTACTGTAAGTACAGTTGTACTGAACTGAATTAAGTTTAAAGA
Source organism: Ampullaceana balthica (assembly GCA_944989445.1). Lineage (NCBI taxonomy): Eukaryota > Metazoa > Mollusca > Gastropoda > Lymnaeidae > Ampullaceana > Ampullaceana balthica. The sequence continues at coordinate 446,196 of CALYLW010000144.1, read as the reverse complement.
AAAAAGAAGCCTCAAAATTAGTGATGATTGAGTGACGACGTAGGCTCTGATTAGTATAGAACATGGGTCATCAAACTACGGCTCGCGTGCCCTTTCAGCCGCCTGCAAGCGGTGCTTGCAAGAATAATGTGCTTGGTGTAACAAAGCCCGCACGAGATTTTGTGATAAAATTAACATATTTATTTAGAAAAATAGAAGATTTTTACTCATGCGGAGATATTGTAGTTGTTTTGTTCCAAAAACCTATTTTTAAAACTTATTGTGATACTTTTTCCACAGTAATGTTTCCTTAATTACTCACAACTCTAAGCCCCCTCCCCCCCACAGGTGGTAGTTTACGTGCTGACATAAAAGCGGTAGCACACAAAACATGAAATATTTTTACCCCCCATAGCTGCGTTAAGCTGTTAACACAGGTTCAAATCTCCAAATAATATGTTCAATCTTTTTAGTTGTCATCTATTTTAAAAGTGTTTAACAAGGATTTCTTTGTTTAGCTGTGTTTGGTAAGTGAATTACAAGCGAGAATAGAGGCTATAAAGTAGCAAGTAATGGGACAATCCTGACTAGAGCGAGGAAGGTTTATGTGGGACAGATCAGGACTCATTTGGAAAGCTACAAAATCAGGCCACTCTGTTCACACACTGCATCGTAAATCAGCAAGCACTCTTAATAAACTTACTTAGATATTTCTTGTGTAATAAAACCAGTCGTTTCCGCTGTAAAATTCATTCGTTGACGTAAAAATATCAAATTTCTTTTTTTTGACAAAAATTCATTATGAGTTATGTATCTTGCCTTATTACACAGCATACAGGTGAGTCAGCTGGGCTAAAGTCCCGTTTCGTTTTCACAAAACCGATTTTCCTACAAAGGGGCCGTCAATATATTACGTCACGCTCCAGAGGGAGGGGGGAGGGGATGTAAGAAAGTGTGACAGTTTGTGTCAGGGGGGAGGGGGGTTCCGGCAAAGTGCGACGTCACGCTGTTTTATATTAAATTTTAATTATTTTGTTAATAAAAATCAAAATTTTTGTTCGAAAGTGTGACGTACTTTAGTCCTAGATTTCTGGCAGTTTGTGACAGGGGGGAGGGGGGAGTTAAAATGGTCAAAAATAGCGTGACATACTTTATGGACGGCTCCAAAATAGAAAATTCAGACAGGTTTGTGTTTTTTTTCTTTAAAATATCACTTATAATTAGGTTTTTATTAGAACAAAGATGGCAAAAGAACTCACTCAATGAACAGAAGTGGATAGCATGTTAGATGTTGAAAACGAAAGATGCGATTTCAAAATGTTCTGACATTTTTTATATATTTCTTAATTTCAGATAAAATTAAAATCGATTTATGGAACTGATCACTTGAGTTAGCCTTAAATGTCGTAATTTCCTTAATAATTCACAGAAAAAAAGAATATTATAGCTAACATTTAACAGTCAATAACATGACAAAGAAACAACAAAATAACTAAATGGTTGGAAAGAAAGAAATAGCCCTCGTTGAAATATACACAAACAAGAAGTCTGAATTAAACAACCCGTACACAATTACGGTACGTTCGATCGATCTGAATTTTAGATACAATGCATTGTTACGTGAGACAAGTCAATGTGCAAAATTTCAGCCCGATAGCTCACGGGAAGTAGATAATTTTTTAATTTTGTTTTTGCGCCCCGCCTGACGAACCGACCGCGAGCCCACGACAAGACGGTGAAGTTAGTATAAATGATTTAATTAAACAACTGGTAAAAACAAAGTTTTTTGACTATAAATACTTTATATATGAGACCTAACTAAAAGTATTGATTTTGTTCAATATAATATACACCGCGCGACAAACATTTACAGACTGAAACTGACTGAACCCCCCATCCCCCCTTGCTGTCAAACACGGGCATGTGTTCATCGATGGCTGGAGGGAACTCCAGTGACACGTGGGTGTCAACAATAGCAGACGGCTACTTAGAGTTACATAGAAATAAACTAAATGTGCATTAATTTAATCACGGTACATTCGATCGATCTGAAATTTTGATATAATGCATTGTTAGGTGACACGTGTCTATGTGCAAATTTTGGATAAATAGCATCACATGAAGTGGGTCATTTTTGAATTTAGTTTTTCAGGACGGTGAAGGGATTTAAAAAGGAAAACTAAGCTGTGATTAGAAATTAAAAAAAAAGTTACCGAGAAATCATGTTTAAAAATACTTAACCGAGAATTCATTTCGATATGCACTGCCTTGAGCAATGATATAAAAATGGCAACTTATTTTTATATAATAAATTTGACAAGAATGATTGACAAATTGATTGTGGCCCTTTCCCGATGAATGTGTACTTATGGTCCACCGTACGAGATGAATAATAAAACGATATCATTTGGTAAGTGACACCCATCCGTGAGGATAAACAAAATGTCATGAATTAAAGTGATTAGAGAATATGAATAAAATTCAATTTATAGAATACAAATACAAAAGGACCGACAATAACAAAATACAAAATGGCTATTGACGTCATAAGACGACTAAGAGTTTGTTATATACTTTTTGCATTACTTAACACAAATTTTAACGTGACTTTCTTTTGAATTTTGACATTGCCCGTCTACTGCATTTGTAAACATTCTCTGAAGTTTGCATCGTGATATATACGAATCTCTGATTACTAAGATGGTTAATACAGTTATAAATACGAAAGGAATAACGATGCAAATGACTAATTGAAACGTTATAAAAAAAGTAGCGCCCTAAATATCAGATAAAAAAAAGCATATAAGTCTACATCAACAAAAATTGGACACCAAGATATCAGAAATATTGTCTAATTGCAACAACCCAATGACACGGCTACTTTGCATCGTTTATTAGAGACTGATACATAACGTTCTGCGCATATTAGAATTAATGCCAAGTTTGAGACTGCTGTGATTAGTGCAATTGACTTACATAAGAAACTGCTCCAATTGTTAATCATGTTGGTGTACATAACATTAGACTAAATCAGCTTAACCACCAGAGCAACATTATAAATGACAGCCAAGTAGCAGAGTAGATGTAATTTTTTTTTAAATGGTAAAAAACAAAGCTTTTGACCATCAATCCTTTATATACGAGACATAACTAAAAGAATGTTAATAATAATACGCAGCGCAATCTATGGCATCCGTCCATCCTCATGGGATGATGAAGTTTCCTCCTGCTGCTCTACCCCCCTTCCCCTTTCTCCTGGCCATTTTCTCCTCGCTCCTGGCTGTAAGGGAAGCTTCCACGACTTGAATGCCCTCGCGTACTTTTGCCCGCCAGGAGGTGCGCTCCCCAGCAATGGTCTCCAACGTTTTATGGTCAATCTGCGCCAGAGTCATGTCTTTCTTGCAGACATCCTTGAAACGCAAGCAGGGGCGTCCTCTCTTCCGCATACCAGTTGCCAGCTCGCCGTAAAGCAAGGCTCTTAGAATGCACTCCGGGCTCATCCTGCAGACATGTCCCAACAACCGCAGGCGCCTCTCACTCAGGATTGAGTGCATGCTCAGCATATGACTCCTTCTGAGTACCTCGACATTCGTGATCTTATCCTGCTACTTGATGTGCAGAATCCTGCGCAAGAATCGTAAGTGGAAGCTGTTGAGTTGCTTTATTTGTTTGGCATAGGTCGTCCAGCACTCGCTGCCATGAACCCCAGCCTCAATGTGTGATTTGCAGTGAAAAACTTTCAAATCATTCAATGAAACCCTCTCTGTTTCAGCGCCATTTCAATACAAAACATATCCTTTATAAAGATAAACCACTTGAATTTTTTAAAAGAAAAAAAATTGAAATGCAACTAAGTAAGACAAGTTTAAAGTCATTTACCAATATTAACTTACAAGCATTGGAAGCGTCTTATTTGGTCAGTTTGCGAATTGCTCAAACAGGGAAACCACACACTATTGGGGAGAGCCTAATATTACCTGCTGCTAAAGATATTGTAACTTGTTTGTTAGGACAGAATGCTGCCAAAAAACTTGATGATGTTCCTTTGTCGGATAACACTGTTTCCAGACGCATTCAAGATTTAGCTTGTGAAGTAAAGAAAATCCTCATTCAAAGGATACAGAAAAGCAGATACTTTGCAATTCAGTTAGATGAGAGTACTGATATTACAAAACTTTGCTCAATTGATGACGTATGTTAGGTATGAACATGAACAGGCAGTTGAGGAAGAATTTTTGTTCTGCGAATCTTTAGCTGAGCGGACAACTGCTAATGAAATATTTTAAAAAATTAATGATTTTGTTGTTGCCAATGAAATAAATTGGAAAAACTGTGTTGGGGTTTGTTCTGATGGGGCAGCTGCTATGACAGGCAAACATGGTGGAGTGGTTACTCAAATTAAGCAAGTTGCACCGAGAGCCAACTTCACACACTGCAGCATCCACCGTGAAGCATTGGCATCCAAAGCCATGCCCGACACTTTAAAAACAGTTTTAGACCAGGCTGTTAAAATAGTTAACTTCATAAAAGCTCGAGCTCTAAACTCACGCATGTTTACAATAATTTGCAATGAAATGGGAAGTGAACACAATAACCTTCTTTTGCACACGGAAGTACGCTGGCTATCTCGAGGGAAAGTTTTAACTCGGCTTTTTGAACTACGCTCAGAAGTACAAATGTTTCTGTTGAACAGCAAATTTGAAACATCGCATTTACTTTTGGACGAATTGTGGTTAATGCGTTTGGCATATTTGGCGGATATTTTTGGGAAACTAAACGAACTGAATACGAGTTTGCAAGGAAGAAATATCACTCCATTTACTGTTGTGGATAAGATAAATGCAATAGTAAAAAAGCTTCAGTTCATTTTGTCAGATCTTGAGAAATCTTGTGTAGCTTCATTTTCTTCTCTTGAGTCTTTTGTGATGGAGAATAAGCTGCAACTTCATGCTAATTTGATTGAAGACATTAAGAAGCATTGCTCTCAACTGATACTGAATTTTCAATCATATTTTCCTGAACAGTTGGATAATAAGGAATGGATTCGAAATCCATTTTCGGATGTGGTGTTGCCGGCTGATTATTCAGTTTTTGAAAGAGACCAGTTTGTTGAGATTTCATGTGATCGTGAATTGAAGAACGAATTTAAAAAAGACATGCTGTGCGATTTCTGGTTGAAGCGAAGGAATGAATATGGATTAATTTCTGATCGAGCTTTAAAGTTTCTGATTCCTTTCAACACGTCATATTTGTGTGAAACTGGGTTTTCAGCTATGCTTGCAATAAAAAATAAATACAGAACAAAGCTTGAACTTGAACCAGATTTGCGATTAAAATTAACAAACATAAAACCTGACATTGCAAATCTGTGTGCGTCTAAACAAGCTCACAGCTCACATTAACATTTCTATTTTCATTTTTTATTGATACTCAGAATGAGCTCCATAAAATAAAATATTAACTTTTCTATGTCTAAGTTTACCTTTATAGGCCTAGTTAGTACCCATACCTATAACGTACTGTATGTCTGTATGATGTTTTCTTTAATTGCAAGGGGACTTCGTGCCCACCTGCTGCTTTTTTTTATCGGACTTTAGCTGCATGTGGTACGCCAAAATTTGATTTTTTTACCAAGTGGTACAATAAAAATAAAGTTTGAAAACCGCTGATCTACTGCACCCTGCACCACCTTCACTTGCAAAACATAAACTGTTATAGCTAGACCCTAGCGAGTGTCATTCGTCATGCATTCGTCGTCTTGTGCTTGTCCTAATTTCTGACAATTTATATAGATATATAGTATCGGACTCAATTACAAAATTGTGTTCAAAATTTAATAATAGTTGCTGTGCAAAACATTTCATATACCAGGGAACAGTAATTAATTTGGAGTTGGTTAAACAAAACTGCAAACAGATGGACAGAGACAAAAAGGGCGGAACGGGAAGACCAGGCTCCCCAAACTCTTTTCTTGAAGTGACTTTGTCTTATTACACGCTTTTATTTAAGTCACAATGTTTGTATGTTGTATCCATCCATCCATCTATCCTACCTTCAAAACTTCAAACGTAAAATTATACCACTTCTGATGGTCCTAGAGATCTAAATTTTTTTACCACAGATAGATCTTGGATGACAAAGCATTGTATCAAAATTTCAGATCGATCGAATGTACAGTATTGAAATTATTGCACATTTAGTTTTTAGTTTTTGTCTATATAAAATATTATCACTTGCGTCAATGAACCATGCCTCAATTCGCCCTAGAGGGATACAATTATTATAAATTTAAAAAGTACTATCACAATTAAGTCATGCTGGCCGAAATATAAGTGTGATCGATTGCCGACATGGGGGTACGAGGTTCAATTCTCAGTTTAGGGAAAATGTTTTTGTTTTTTTTGTATTATACATATTTAGTGCAATTTCTATATGTAAATAAAAGCGTGTCCTTTTTAAAAAAAAAGATTTTTTTACATTTTACTTATTATTTATTTAATTTATTAAATATTTGACTTAATTTGCAATAATAAAAATTACGCCTACCGACTTCACGTTGAAATTACATATAAAAGTTTTATCGCTTCACACTTGTACGAATTGATATTTTCCTTCGTATCGACTCGAACGATAGCAACAAGATTGATGGACAAAGGTATAAATATCGATATAAGTCCAATGTTTCCTCCAAGGTTCATTGGTTCGTGTACAAAGCTTGATAATCAGAGAAATATTTGAATAGGATATGTTGCTGGGCTAAAAATGTATGAGGCACAGCTTTCTTTTCTTAAAATATTTAATTAGCCTTGACTTGCAGCTTTGGTCACAGCCAATGCATGTGCAACGTGCTGTATCTGCTATTGATTAGAAACTATTATATTTGTGTCACTGTATTTGTATAGTGTATCAATTACCTTTTTTTCACCAGTGTTGGTGGGCTTTTATACCGCTTCTTATACATGCAATGAACCCAACCCAGTATGATACCATTGCATAAAAATATCTCATTTTAGTATAATACTTCTTTGATATGATCCAATTCTTGATGAATAACATACCCCAGAATGATTCCATTACATATTGTGATCTCTTATCTTATCTATACAGACGCTCCTTCTATGCAGAAGATTATTGCGTCCACAGACCATGACATATGACCTGTTGACAAGTGATGCAGCGTTCACAGGCCACGGCTTTGTGGGTTCCACACATTACCCAGCCGCCTAACTAGTGTTAGATACCCATTCGGAGCTGGGTGACTCAGGGACGCCCTAGGCCCCGGGAACAAATCCTTGCCTTTACATGGATTCGAACCCGTGCCACTCGACCACCGCGTCCCGCTTTCTTGGTCGATCCATTTCCCCGTGCGATTCAATAATTTGGTGGGATTACATACCCTTAGTTTGATTAATTTGCATTGCGGTATTCCATTCTAGGTTGACTCCCTGTCCTATATGTATCCCGATAATTTATTCTTGCATTTGAATAATGGGATCGTTTTCTTGGTCGAATTCCTTTTATGAAATAGTATCTTATATTTTTGTTCCATACATTACGTCAGAACTAGCGTATCACCCGTCAAAAATGACGGAAGTTTTCAAAATAAATACACATCAGATTAAAAAGTAACGTAATACAGAACATTCATTTATTTTATTTCTTTTTATTTGATTCATTTATTGTCATATTGAACAAATCTATGTTGTACGTTCGAAAAGAGTTATATTTGGTGCATTAATTTTTGGTTCGCACTATTGAACAAATCAACATTACATCCAAGAAGCATTACAGCCATTACGGGAATTATGTATGTTGATATTTCCATTACATAAAAAGTTACCATTTTTGGTCAAATCTCTTTCCCCAATAAATCACATACTTTGGTATGACTATATATACCTGTATGATCCCGTTGCATTTTCAGGTCACTCTAGATCATTAATATATGTATATGTCATTCTCGACCAACGGAAATTTGACATTGACATGTTTTCTTTGGTCGCGGTTACATGCAGACGTATTGCATTACTACATTGTAAAATTTATATGAAACTCAATAGGCGTTGTTGCAAATATTTAGCAAGTCTCGTGTCGCTATTGATGCCATGCTGAATGTATTTTCCAAATATGTAGTATTTTGCCCGTCCCAGACCCCTTACAGAGTCGTGATTTTGTGTGCAGGAAAGATTCTTACTATATATAGATTGATAGCAGAATGTGTGGAGTATTCTACACAATAATCAATACGTGGAACTTACAGTCGTGTTAAAAATTACAATTTCAATAATATAGATTTAAAATATTGAAGGTTAAGGAACAATATGTGTGGCCTACCTTCAGAATAAAGAAATTAAAAAAAAATTTACACCTTGCATTTTAGAGTTGTTTCGAATTTAAAAAAAAATAAATACATCTTTATATATAATTCAACAGAACAAGAACGAGTAGTGTACGAATAAGCATGACAAATCATCTTCGCTGGGGTCGATCAAACACAGTTTATGGTTGGCAAACGTAGGTGGTGGAGAAGGGAGTATCTCTCGAGACCAACAATGCTTCTTGCTTTCAATTTCGTTCCTTCACAGAATAACATGCACTTCGTACTGTAGTGGTTATCAAATCCGCCTAACACGCGGATGGTCATGGGTTCAAATCCCAGCTGAAACATTGTCTTTTAATTTTTAAAAAATGTTTATGTTTGTGTCCATTCTTCTCCGCCTTTCTTTGTGAACATGAATTCCGCTTCACATGCATTTCACGGGAAAAAACCGTTTCGTTCACTCTTATACCAATTTCTGCATCAGATAACTGTTTGTATCGATCTCATATTTCTGAAAAAAAAAGATCATAGACGAATCTGTTGCTCTCCAACTTGGCGTCATGACTGTAAACTTCGTTTCCCAACATTGGGATAACTTCAGCGACGTCCTCTCCTTTGTCATGAGTGACGGAAACGTAGTCATACACTCACCTCAACCATACGCTCAGTACATGAATACATGAGGAGTATATAATGGCGAGGCAGAAATTGTCGCTATGTCTGAAATACTTCCCGCCAGTATCATCATTTACTTCCGAGAACGTCCTCATACCTCTCCTCGAGTTTACAATCCCGCTTAACATCTATATATCTCTATATATAAGTAGAATACACGTGCAATTAAGCATGACGAATGAATCTTGCTAGGGTCGACCAATCACAATTTATGTTGGGCAAGCTATGGTGGTGGATAGTTCATTGCAGTTAACAACAAGCAAAGTGTAAAGGCATCGAGATCAAAAATGCGTCGGCTGTCGTCAAGGTTACTTGAGTTGTTTTTATTTCTTCGTGCTGCTGTTTGTGTCCCTTCTACCCACCTTTTTTTCACAATATCTAAGAGCAAGTCTGCTACGCCGCAGGTCGCATCTAGTTTCTATTTTTTAATTACAGCTTTTTGAATTATGAGCTTTGGGTTCATAAGAAACGTGGTCACTAGGTTATCAGCCAGTGAACTCAAAACATTTAGTGTTCAATAAATTGACAAAAAACAGACTAAGACTCACAAATACATATAATCCATGTTTGAAGAACGTAAACCAGGAAGTGTGTTAGTGCCCATGCTTTTGTTTGTACACGTGCGCGCGCAGGCGTACAATCTAAGTCTTGCAACTCTACTACAAAATTCTTTATAGCAAAAATTTTCATCATCGTTACAACTATTACTATTATACTAAAAAAAATTATTAACGCTAGACTATGTAAGGTCATGATAGTTGAATAGAATCTATTTTAAATTATTTTTAGTTTAAAAGTGCTCTTAACCTCGAACCAATTTAAAAACATACGATGTATAGTGACAATGCTGGAAATAGTCTAATAAAGAGAAAGACATACTGTTAAAATACATATGTTCAATTTAGACCCCTGGACCCCGCCATACAATTGAAATCAATTCAAAAGTTAGGTAAACGTTAGGTAAATTTCAGCTCGATGGCATCGCGGGCAGTGGGTCATTTTTGACTTTTTTTTCCCGCCCGCTCAAGACAGAGACGGCCGTGAAGTTAATATAAGGGATTTTAAAAAATGGCTCGATTTCCGTGATGCCATCGAGCTGAAATTTGGCACATAAATCCATGTCACCTACCAATGCATTGTATCAAAATTTCAGATCTATCGAACGTTTCGTAATTAAATTAATGCATTTTTAGTTTATCTCTATACGACATATGTAATTTAATTTCACGTTAATTTTTTTTTCACATGACAGTTCAGTTTGCATATTGATGCCACATCGTCGATGTACCGGCGTGCTTTTGTTTACATTTTACGTGTCAAGCTGAGCTCGGTCCAGCGATCCGTGACCAGACCTTTCCCCTCTCCCCCCCCCCAACCCCCGGTTTATAAAGCAAAGGGGAGGTAAGACAGATTCAGTCTGTAAATGTTTGCCACATTTGAACATAATTAATACTGTTAGTTATGTCTCATATATAAAGGATTTATAGTCAAAAACTTTGTTTTTTTCTGGTTTGTTTTATTTAATGACTCATATTTAACATTAGTTGAAAGCATTTATAGGTAAGGTAATCATCAATGCGTTGGTATAAAAATTAATTCCCAATTAAATTAGAAACGGCTTCCGAAACATATTGAAAAATATTTTTTTAACAAAAGCTATTTACTATAATTGAAACATATATTTTAAAATTACCTTCGTCTATGTAAAAAAAAACTAACCAAAAGTCTTTTTCATGTAGTGTACATTTTTGTCTAAAGTTTTAAAATAAGATTCATGAAATACATTTTTTTTAAACAATATACACCTTGCCCATTAATAACGTGTCACATGTTTCTAGAGCTTCTTATTAGGTCTATGTCAATATTGAGTCACTCAGACACGTTAAACTAATTCTTTCTCAAAAGAATCGGGTTTATTTAGAATCAATAAAAACGTGAGGCTCAGAAGGCAAATTTACACGAACAAAGTAAACATCTTGGTAATCGTAAAATGGGAATCGTTGAATACATGTGATGCCTTCGTTGAAAACAAGAGCGAAACAATTTTGAGAATATTGTGAAATTGTTTAATACAAAAAAACCTGTAAAAAACAAGTTTTTCACTATAAATCCTTTATGTACGAGACGTAACTAAAAGAATGTTCATTATAATACGCAGCGCCAGACCATCCAGAAATACAGAATTGCAGTTGTGTCGTAAAACATGTTTAACATAATGCGCACCGATCAGGAATATGTTTATAAAAAGAGTTGTCAATAAAATACGCACCTTATTGCGCGACAGAAAGGTTGTTCAATATAATACGCACCGCGACGCTCTATCTCAAAAAATAGCATGATACATAGGAATACATAAAATAATTTAAAAAATCAATAATTTAATTACGGTAAATGCGATCGATCTGAAATGTTGATACATTGTTTTTATTATTGGTACAAAACTGCCTGCAAAATTTCAGCTCGATAGCTTACGAGCAAGTGGGTTAAAAATCGATCAAAAGTTTTGGCAACAAGCATGGGCGGGCGGGCGGCCGCAGACACCACGAGTTAATATAAAGGATTTAATAAGAAAGCCCCATAAAAACCAAGTTTTTGACTATAAATCCTTTATGTACGAGAAGTAATTAAAAGAATGTTCATTATAATACGCAGCGCCAGACCATCCAGAAATACAAAATTGCAGTTGTGTCGTAAAACATGTTTAATATAATGCGCACCGATCAGGAATATGTTTATAAAAAGAGCTGTCAATAAAATACGCACCTTATTGCGCGACAGAAAGGTTGTTCAATATAATACGCACCACGACGCTCTATCTCAAAAAATAGCATGATACATAGGAATAAATAAAATAATCTAAAAAATCAATAATTTAATTACGTTACAGGCGATCGATCTGAAATTTTGATACATTGTTTTTATCATCGGTACAAAACTGTCTGCAAAATTTCAGCTCGCTATCTTGCGAGCAAGTGGGTTAAAAATCGATCAAAAGTTTTGGCGACAAGGTCGGTCGGTCGGCCGCAGACACCACGAGTTAATATAAAGGATTTTATAAGAAAAACCCGTAAAAAACCAAGTTTTTGACTATAAATCCTTTATGTACGAGAAGTAATTAAAAGAATGTTCATTATATACGCAGCGCCAGACCATCCAGAAATACAAAATTGCAGTTGTGTCGTAAAACATGTTTAATATAATGCGCACCGATCAGGAATATGTTTATAAAAAGAGCTGTCAATAAAATACGCACCTTATTGCGCGACAGAAAGGTTGTTCAATATAATACGCACCGCGACGCTCTATCTCAAAAAATAGCATGATACATAGAGATAAATAAAATAATCTAAAAAATCAATAATTTAATTACGGTACATGCGATCGATCTGAAATTTTGATACATTGTTTTTATCATCGGTACGAAACTGCCTGCAAAATTTCAGCTCGCTATCTTGCGAGCAAGTGGGTTAAAAATTGATCAAAAGTTTTGGCGACAAGCAAGCAAGCAAGGTCGGTCGGCCTCAGACACCACGAGTTAATATAAAGGATTTAATAAAAACAACCCGTAAAAAACCAAGTTTTTGACTATAAATCCTTTATGTACGAGAAGTAATTAAAAGAATGTTCATTATAATACGCAGCGCCAGACCATCCAGAAATACAAAATTGCAGTTGTGTCGTAAAACGTGTTTAATATAATGCGCACCGATCAGGAATATGTTTATAAAAAGAGCTGTCAATAAAATACGCACCTTATTGCGCGACAGAAAGGTTGTTCAATATAATACGCACCGCGACGCTCTATCTAAAAAAATAGCATGATACATAGGAATAAATAAAATAATCTAAAAAATCAATAATTTAATTACGGTACATGCGATCGATCTGAAATTTTGATACATTGTTTTTATCATCGGTACGAAACTGCCTGCAAAATTTCAGCTCGCTATCTTGCGAGCAAGTGGGTTAAAAATCGATCAAAAGTTTTGGCGACAAGCAAGCAAGCAAGCAAGGTCCGCCGCAGACACCACGAGTTAATATAAAGGATTTAATAAGAAAAACCCGTAAAAAACCAAGTTTTTGACTATAAATCCTTTATGTACGAGAAGTAACTAAAAGAATGTTCATTATAATACGCAGCGCCAGACCATCCAGAAATACAAAATTGAAGTTGTGTCGTAAAACATGTTTAATATAATACGCACCGATCAGGAATATGTTTATAAAAAGAGCTGTCAATAAAATACGCACCTTATTGCGCGACAGAAAGGTTGTTCAATATAATACGCACCGCGACGCTCTATCTCAAAAAATAGCATGATACATAGGATTAAAAAAAATAATCTAAAAAATCAATAATTTAATTACGGTACATGCGATCGATCTGAAATTTTGATACATTGTTTTTATCATGGGTACGAAACTGCCTGCAAAATTTCAGCTCGCTATCTTGCGAGCAAGTGGGTTAAAAATCGATCAAAAGTTTTGGCGACAAGCAAGCAAGCAAGCAAGCAAGCAAGGTCGGTCGGTCGGCCGCAGACACCACGAGTTAATATAAAGGATTTAAAAATGGATTGTGCTGGCTGGCATAGGTAACACGATTGATTATTGTAACTGGATAGGAGATAATAAGAAATGTATTTAAAGAAGTCTGGTGTAGTGTTTTAAAAGAAGTAGTATATGAAATGTTATTGTGGAAATGCGGATGTTTTGAATACAAAATTATTATTTTTTAAATTAAGACATTTAAAGTTTTGGTACGGATACCAACATAATTGTGTTTTAATTTAAAGGTTACTTTTTGTGTTTGATGAAAAAATGAAGCTACTTCAACTGTTTGCCATTCTGCGTCGTAAGTTATATATTTGCAAATCCTAATCGTATTTTCATACGTTTCATTCCTTTTCGGATCTCACAAAATGCAGGAGATGTTTAGTACTAGCCCAAAATTTGTATTAACAGAAATGTTATTATCTATAACTAAACTTAAATATGTAATACATGATCATATACATGATTACAAACAGTTGCTTAGTATGAAACCGAAAAAGATATTCTTTTTTTGTCTTACGTACCGATAATTAATTTTTAAGCATTTAGCTTGATGAATAAGTCTTGCTTTTTATTTTCTGAACAATACATGGCAAAGAAAAATAAAATGACAATGTATTTAAATTTTTAAAAAAAATGTAAAATACATATTTACGTTTTCTAATTAATATAATTTCCCAAATTAAGAGACAAATTTATTCGTCTCAACTTAATCAAAAATGTTTACCATGAATTTGAAAGAAAAAAAAATTTGTTTCCGTTTTAAATCAGTTTATATTTTTATCCTTACAGTTATAACTTTGCCGCAGAAAACGATGCAATGTTTATTTGCAAAGAATCGATTACGTTTCTTAGACTCCAAAATAAGGACCAGCACTCAATTCCTTGGTAGTCCATGGGCAGAAATCTCAAAATTTCAGTGTCTCTCAAATTGCCTGAAAATGTAAATTATGTCTTAAATTAAAACAAAAATACTTTGGTAAATATCAAAAGATGTGAGTTTAAGACTCTTATAGGTCCAGTACTGAATGGGCCGTCTGGGCAAGAAGGAACACGGGCGGAGATGCAATGCATTTATTTGAGCTCACAAAGGAGTGGTGGCATTCCCTATTTTATGTTAAAAAATACCGATACTTATTTAATTATTAGAAAGCAACAAAAATATATGTTGCAAGAAGTGGACAAAGTGTTTAATTATTTATAATATTAAGATTTCAATTTTAAAATTATGTTTACTTCTATAGTTGAAAACATCGATTTCCTTTGAGAATTTCATTTCGAAAAAGGCAAAATATGTTTTTCCACAGAGATTTAGAAAATATTAAAATTTGTGATTTAAAAATTGAACTACAGTATTAAGTAGCTGAATACATACAATTTACAATTGCACAAGGAATTTCTAAAATAAAATAAATGATTTTATCTTTTTTTTTAAAAATCAAGTTTAAATTTCACTGTTTGTATACACAGAATTAGACCAGTGAATTATAAACATCAAAAAGCCATTACTTGCTTTTGTTGAACTAGTCTCTAACATTATTCTTATTCCAATGGTCTTTACATTACATGATTACTTTATATTTTCAAAAAATAATGCTCAAAGTCTTAAACATAAATTTTCATTTTTTTCTAACAAACTCAAGCTACAAGAATTCATGCCAGAGTTTTGTGTACAACATGGCTACACGACAATGCTCTCCAGGGGCCAGCATCTATGATGGTTTATTAAATGCAACAGCTTCAGAAGATATGCTCTATGTACTATACCCAGAATTCAAGTGAGGAATTAGAAGACAATAAGTTACATTTTTTAAACGTATCTCATACTTGTATCTATTAAACCTATAAATGATTAATACAGTTTTTTCCATCCATATGAAAGAACAAACGAATTTAAAGTATCATTCTTCTGGCTTGGAATCTGAGCGCGAAATGGGTTGTCTGAATAAACCAGAAAAAACTAACACGCTATCGACATTTAAATGTCAAATAAAAATGCAAGAAAACACACATAAACCAGAATACGCATCTGACGCAAAAATATTATTTACAGAAGGAGCGTGTTTAATAGTTAATTTTAGATTTTATTTGCCAGTTTTTATCATTTTAAAGCAACTTTTAGTAATCAGGATGTCAAATTTCATTTTACCAATTATTTCAAAGTTTGCTACTTTCTTAAATGTTTCATTTGGAAGGTGTTGAGCCATTAAAAATATTTTCACTAATTTATAAAAGCAATATTATTAAATATATTAAAATGTATGTATTTAAAAAAGCGTAATTAAAAATCTTGTCAGATCTTTTAATTATAATAATTAATCTTCTAAAATAAAATTAACAATTATAGATAAAAAAATTGAACGTAACTATAAAATACGATATTATCTTGTTATATAACGAACATTATTTTAAGTACTAGTGTAACCCGTCAAAAATGACGGAAGTTTTCAAAATGAATACATTTCAGCCGAAATCTATTAATTTTGAAAAAATAGACATCAGAATAATAAATAATGTAATACAGAACTTTTATTTATTTTTATTTGATTCATTTATTATCATATTGAACAATTTTATGCGGAACGTTCGAAAAGTGTTATTTTTGGTGCAGTAATTTTATTATGTTGATCGCAGCGCCACCTAACAGCATTACAAATTTCGCAGCGCCACCTAGTTACATTCACACATACAGACGACGGGAATAATGTATATTGATTTTTATTTTATTATTTATTTTAGTGGTTGTTGATAATATCAAGCTTAAATTTAACACAGACACCAAAAAACCCCCACTAAAGAAACACACACAAAAAACGAAAAAAATACAATAAAAAAACGTATTGTTCACAAAAAGTCTTTTTTTAAAATTTTAATTCATTTTAGGATTCACAGTAATTCGTCTGTGAGCATCTGTGTAGTTTATATCCAGCATCAAGCCAACTACTGGGAAGCCAGGGAAATATGTAAGATATATGGCGCACACCTGTACGTACCAAGATCGATGGACAGCTTCAATTTATTTAGACAAAGTTTGAACAAAACGGAATCCCTATGGGTAGGCATGAATGACGATGCCATTGAAGATCAATTCGTGGCTGAAGATACCAATGAAATAATTGATTTAAACAGCATAAGAAATATGTTCGCCTCAGGTCAACCTAACAATTATGGAGGCAACCAGGACTGTATCAGAACAGATCCCTCGTACGACTTGTTGTTTAATGATGACAGTTGTGAAACGAGATATTCATTTGTGTGTCAGACAACTCTTGTAATATGTTGAACAATTTTTAACATGAAACTCAGTGAAAAATACACTATTTTAAAAGAATATAATTTTTGCTGCAGTGATGGAAATAATATTAGGAGCAACCATTGCCCTTTTTTGTATTATTGTTTGGAATGTGTGGTCTTGTTTTTTCAGGTTTATAGTATTAAATATCGTTTAAACTGTAAAGTAAATTATAATTTTAAACAAACTAGACATATATAATAGCCCGGCTTTACGACGGTATATAAAACTGCTCCTTGAATATCAGTTTCGGTAGCAATTTAAATTTTTTAAAATTTTAATAAAAAAATTTTAAAGGAAAAAAAGCACTGGGAGTAAATAATGAATTAATGTATGCCTACTTTGGAAAAATTACAATGCTATAACAATTTTAGATGAAAGCTGTTAACATCGGTAATGAATTAAAGTTAGACAATAATTCAGGTATTATCTAAGGGTTTACTTATCTTATCAATCACAGACGTTGCTTATATATAGAACATTATTGCGTCCTTCGGTTATCCATGGCTTATAAATACCCTCGAATTCTATTGGAGTTTTAAATGTTGATTGTTTGTGCGTTGTCATGGTTGTATTAAATTATCGTTGTGTTGTATTATCAAGTTTGAATTTATTGACTTATATCTTATTTTGCTGTGCTCTTTTTGTTATTATATCTTATAGTGTTTAATGATTTAACTAATTCTGTTTTCCTAAATCCGTGTTAATGTGAACAAAGGACATTATGTTTGTGCAGTTGATTTACTTTTATACTATATCTTTTGTTTCTTGTAATTTACAAATAATAGTACTAAATAGGGCTGCGGATATTAACAATTAATTTCTCGATTAAGCTTTAACAAAATTAACGATTAAATTTGTTTTAACGATTAATCGACCCACCACTTATAAATGAACTGAAAATAAAAAAGTAAAATATTTCGGCCGATAAATATAAACTAATTTACGGACGATTACACGAACATTTTGGTTTTAAACTATTGACGGGCGTGAATGTTCAAAATGTTGATAAAGGTTAATGATTCCATTGAGAGAAATCGTTTGCCTACCATGCAATGTTCTTTTTAAATCTAAGCTTTGTTGGTCCGTGTGCAAAGCTTAAAAATTCACGTCCATTTATTGTGCAATATTTTACAAAATTTGCTGCGTGGTGATTCTAAACTCCTGCGTGTCGTTGGTCAAATATCTACGCAGCCGCGCTGCTTACGGGGAACATTGCTACCATTGTTCAAACACTTCGTTTACATATCACCTGCAAACCAAACATCCACTAGAGTATCGGAAATTTCAGCTGACACAATCTAAAGCCATGTGAACGATTGTTCAGCTTGGCTGGTTATATTGTCAATACGACCCGCTCATCACTTGAACCAAATAATGTCAATACAATTTTCTGTTTGCGTTTTTGGTTAAAAGATGTCATATAAAGAAGACATTCAAGTGTTATTTTGATTTTCGACAAGTATTTTAATAAATGTTACTTATGACACCAACATTTCAATTTTTGGCTTTAATCGTTAATTTTTCAAAGTTAACGATAAATTTAAATTAATCGTTAACATCCCTAGTAATAAATGAAACAGGTTTAAAATGTACGTGGTCTGTGTATACTACTTTTTAAAAAATTGTGTCACATTAGCTAATTTCCAATCCTGGGACAAGTTAACCTGGTTAAAAACGGCTTGAAAATTTATTTCATTGATTGGGAACAGTCTATTGTTTAGTTCTTTTAGTTGTTTAGCTGGTAATTATTTTGGACCAGAAGCTTTTATTTTTTTAAAAAATTGTGTCATTTTCTAAAATGTCATAAATTTACAATTTTATATTCGTTGTTAATTAATTATCTTAAATAAATATTTCTAATTGTATCTCTAAATCGAAGTGGAAAAAACGCACATTATTGTCTCATAAATATTATAAATGCATCTTATTAAATTAAGAACCAAAATATTTAAACGATATGGTTTACTTACATTCTTCCTGTTTTGAAAAAAAAATTTCTGAATGTCTCAATATTAAATCTTTAAACCTTTTTGATAATAGACTGTTTAAAATTCTTTAACACTTTATACTATGAAAATGATACTATGAAATTAAGTGAAGTAATACTGTTTGACTAAAACATCACTTATTTAATTACAGACAAATATTTGATTTTGTTAACAATATTTTGAAACCCTATTATAATAAATTTGTTAGGGTTTTGTTTTCCAGGGTACAGTTAGGTAATTTATTTTAAACGTAAGGCCTATATAGTTAAAATGGATTGATTAATTAAGGGATATGTAACTAACAATTAAGTAATGTAATTATCGTTATTTGTTTAACGCTAGTTTATAAATTTATCATTAAAATTCAGAACTCTATTTTGTATTTTAGCACCTACAATAGTGAGATATCTATAATCCTTAGTCAATTGAGAGCCAGCGATTATTACACAGTTAGTATGTGCTAATTAGGCAAAATATAGAAACTACATCGCAGATTCTGAACACCGAAGTACCAATAACACGTGCTCTTATATGGCTACAACGGTAAGTTCAAATCAATATTCTCCTGGAACAAATCATGTTTTTGAAAAATATACAAACAATTAATCTTCGCGTTGCACTACTATTACAAAATTTGGTGTACATATGATTTACAAAACTCAAAATATACTTTACGTCAAGAAATGAATTAGATAATTTATACAAATTTGGATGATAATAATAGATATAAATAAGCCCCTTATTTAAAGAGAAATACAAAATGAAAGAAACAATTTAACAAAGAAAAAGTAACACAAACAGTTTTTATGTTTTATTTTTCGTAGGTAGGAACACACATTTAATTTATAGTTTGTACCAAGTCATACACAAAAAAAAACACAATTGTAAGTGCGGGATGGAAACCCAAATTGCATAGCTTTTCAGGGGACATTTTTACACGCTTTTAATTTTTGTGCCGTTATGTGTGTCTGTTATCGTCAAATATTGCAACGTAAATTTAAAGCATTTGACTTTGTTCGATTGAGCTTAAATTTTGCAGACACCTGTATCTCTGTTGTCAACACAATATTATAAATTGTCATTGAATTTGCACAGTCGGCTGTTAAATTATTTACTTTTTTGTGTACAGATTTTTGAGATCTCAACAATTGTCTTTAAGGTAATCAAAGGGAAATAATATACATGTTTCAAAAGTTGTATTTTTCTGTGCAGATTGAGCTCTCATTACAAATTGTAATTGTTACAACCCAGCGAAAAAAGAGACAGCAATGACATAAAAAGTTGTAAAATAAAAAAAAATTGAGTAAATAAAAAATGGGTTAAAAAGAAGACTTTTTAACGACACGATTTTATTTAATGTAATAAAAAGGACACAATATATTATTATCACACACTATGTTTTCCTTTTAAGAAATAAAAGTGTAGTGTGCCAAGTATATGTCGTAACAGATACTCCGCGCGTGTATGTATTCAGGATTGCTCAGTGGAATTACATCTCCCCGAAGAAGTGTCGTTCAATTACCATTTTTCCTGTGTACTCTGAAACATAAATGGCAAAGTAACTCATTTTAGCTAGTATTTTCTATATTAGCATTTGGAATTGCACTTTAGTTTTTTGTTCATGCCTGTGTGCTTCGTATTCGGCACGTAACCTTGCACTTACACTTCACTAGTTCTTGGCCATTTAGATTGAATGAAAGGTCCCATAAGATGGGAGAGGTATTTCAAGGCCAGAGACTACTTAACTCTCAACAAGTCCTTTCCAATGCGGTTGTTTAAAGATACGTTGTGCTGTTCCACGTTGGTTAAAATAGGCTTCCTTTACTGCAAAAGTTTGCAAGAGTCACTTCATCCCTTCAAAACATCAGGTGACGGAACTCACACAGTTACACCAAAAGGAACAGGATCGAATTGTTTAATGCAATTTCCCTTGGAAAAATGCGTTTATAGATTCGAAATGTCTGTCAAGCTTGACAATGCAACTCCTCTTGAACCATACCAGATAGAAGGTTCGTGTTTTTGCAAAAATGCTAAGGAGGTCCCAAGGATGTGCAAGGGCGAACAAATTCCGAAAAGGTTTTACTGGATTTCCTGGAAGTTAAAAAAACAACAACAAAATATCAGTAATTTCTCGCCAACCATAACATTTATCGGGTTGAAACAAACGTCAAACAATAGCTAATAATATTTAGAACAATGTTGGAGAAGGAATATTTCCAAAATACATTATCATTCGACTTTCGTAATTTTAGAAGCAATTTTTGAAAGCAATTGTTTTGTTAAGTTTCAAAATTACTGATTTGAAATGACTTTTATCTTATCTTATCTTATCTGTTTACAGACGCTCCTTCTATACAGAAGATTATTGCGTCCTACGCTTATCTATGGTTTGTGTTTAGTCCTGCATTTTTATTAGAGATTTAAATGTTGATAAAGTGTTGGTTTTCCTGGATTCTTCAGGCAACCCATTCCACGCCCGAATTCCGGACGGGAAGAAGGAAAACTTGTATGTGTTTGTTCTTGCATACGGAATAAGAAAGGTGTTTTTATCCTTATGTCTATCTGAGGGTTGTATTAAGTTATCTTTGTGTTGTATTTCTAAATTAGAATTAATTGCTTTATGTATGATTACTACTTTGCTCTTGGTTCTTCTATCCTCTAGTGTTTCAAGGTTTAATGATTTAACTAATGGTGTTATTCTTGTCAGTTTCGAATATTCTCCAGTAATGAATCTGGCAGCTCTTTTTTGAATTTGTTCTAGTTTATCAATGTTTTCTTTGGTGGATGGGTCCCATACAGAAGATGCATATTCTAGTACAGGTCTCACCAAAGTGAGGTAGCATTTTAGTTTTATATCTCTATTACATTTGTTAAAGTTCCTTTTTATAAAGCCTAAGGTTTTGTTTGATTTTTTAATAACTTCATTGACATGGGGATTCCATGATAGTTTCTCATTTATTAAGACTCCTAAGTATTTTGCATCTTTAGTTTGGGTCAGTTCTTTTCCATGAATGTAATATTTTGAATTTATTTGTTTCTTTTTCTTTGTTACTCTTAACAGTTGACACTTTTCTGGGTGGAAAGACATACTCCAGTTAGTTTCCCATTTTATCAATTCATCTAAGTCTTTTTGTAAAATTTTGCTATCTTGTTCTGATTTAATTGTTCTATAGATTATACAATCATCAGCAAATAACCTAACTTTTGTACCTGTTGAGATGTTGTTGGGTAAATCATTTATATAAATTAAAAAGAGTAAGGGACCTAGCACAGTTCCTTGTGGAACTCCTGAGTTAACCTTTATTGGTGCAGATTTAGATCCATTAATTATTACAGTTTGCTCCCTGCCCAAAAGGAAGTCTTGGATCCAGTGATGTAAGGAACCTGAGATTCCAAAGTAGTTAAGTTTTTTAAGTAAACTAAGGTGGTGAACTTTGTCAAATGCTTTTGAGAAGTCTAGTAATATTGTATCTATTTGATCATTTTTGTCCAAGCCTTTTGATAGTTCATCTATTAAACCTATTAATTGTGTTTCACATGATCTGTTTTTTCTAAAGCCGTGTTGATGTGGGCATAGGGCATTATATTTGTCAAGGTGGTTAACTATTCTACTATATATTATGTGTTCTAGTAATTTACAGGTGATACTAGTAAGTGATACAGGCCTGTAATTACCAGGGTCTGATTTATCCCCTTTCTTAAAGAGTGGAGTTACGTTAGCTAATTTCCAATCCTGGGGCACTTTACCCTGGTTTAGAGAGGCTTGAAAGAGAACTACAAGGATTGGGGACAGTTCATTGCTTAGTTCTTTTAATAATCTTGCAGGCAAATCATCTGGGCCAGTAGCTTTGTTTATTTTTAAGTTTTTTAGGAGTGAATGTATACCTATCTCATCTACAGTTATGTTACCTATTTCCTCCATTTTATTTAAATTTATTAAAACTTCCTTGTCGCCTGAGGCAGAAAAAGAGGACTTTTAATGTAATCTAGAATGATAGTTAATGGGGTTTTCCCGCTTTGTGAATGCTTATGTTAAATTGTTGCGTGGTGCGCATTATATTGACACATTCTTGGTGTGATGTAGCGTAAGGGCATCTGACGTCATATTATGTTTAGTTTCAGACTTTCTTATTTAAATCGACTTATAATTTAATCTAGAATGATTTCCCTTGATACAAAATCGGAAATTCCTTGTTGGAAATTGCGTTTAAATGCTCATTCGAGTATTTATTTCTTGTTTTTCCATAGGTTTACCTTATCTTCCATTTTCAAGTTTAACATTTTTTTTTCTATTTATATCTTTCACATCTCTTAAAATCTTTAAACATAGGTTGAACATAATATTACTAGCTTCTATATTTTGGTCTTACTCATCTTCAGCAACATGGCCACATATATCATGAACTTTTATTACGTAAACAGTTTCGACATGTGTGATTACAGTCGCTGTACGGATCTTAGACAAAGCATCTTAAATGCATTGTCGATGATGAAAACCAAAGTACCCCTTGAGGGTCGGGTAAATCCGAAGCGACCGTTTCGCCCCCCTCAATTTTACTAGCAACGCCATTGAGCGGTGCCGGTTTAGGGCCAGGAGCGCCAGCACGGATTAGCAAAAGGAACCGCGAAGAACGCAGCGGACGCCAGCTCTGAGGAAACCTTCCAGTGGGGGTTGCACCCTAGGTAGGTCATTGATGATCCCCCGCATCGCGGCGATCCTAACCATTGAGACTCGTATGCTTTGCCGGGGTGGCGCCGAAGTGGTAGCGGGTCGTAGTAAGGCAATTCCACCCCTCCTTGTGAGGTCAACTTAGTGGGAGGCATCCTCGACTTTCTGTCTTAGATGCCCAGGTGGCCGCTTCAGAAGCGACCGCTCCGGGGGGGGTATCCCAGCTGTCAACGTCCTTTTCTGGGGGAGGGGGCCAGATAGCTGGGAGGGTCTTCCAGGAAGACCCATGAAGAGCACTAGGCTCGGGGCTTCTGATTTTCTTCCACATGTAGGATCAACATGTGTGTGCATACTATTTTCGAACAGTCACAACAAAAACAGAAGTTGTAGTCTCTTAGGTCATCACGGCATCACAACCAGTTTTTTATTTCATAAATTATTGGTTGTATAATCTTCAGTCTCCTCTGTAGTACTAATCTCTCTGTTCTGCATGTGATGATTTTCTTCAGCCTGCTGTGTTGTTTATATGATTTATTTGATATTTTAGAGCTCTTTTTAAAACTGAATGACATGCAAAAAAGTCATGGGGTAGGAAGCCACGGCATGGTCAAATTTGGACATGAATTAAAAAAAGAACTCCATACGCACAATCTCACGTTTAGAATGAAATGCCCTGTTCTTTATAAGTTGGAGGAATTGCAATCCTTAAATACAGTGATAAGCCTTTTCCATGCTGCGCTGCATCCAACAACATAGCATGTCTTTGAATTCTCTATTAGCCTTTTTGGGCACTGACATTGACTTTGTGAGAGGCGCAATTAGTTTTTGACGATCTGCAAATTGTGCTGTTCATTCCATCTTTGGCTGATTCCATGCAATTATCGGAATGTACATTCGATGGATCTCAACATCAAGGCAGCCACCTTGAAATAATTTGGGCTAACTAAGGTCGACAGCAATTGTGTTGCTATTCGCCAAGTCATCACCGAGAAAAGAATAAGTTCTATAATTTTCCGACCCACCCTTTGGCTTTGTGAGAATTTAAAAATGTGTAAAATTAAAAACATTTTTTTTTCTTAATTTATTTTTAAAATTCTAGCATTCTATATAATGCCTTGACATTATATTTAGAATGCCGGGTTTGACAAACTGCCGGGAACAAGTATATATATTTATAAGAAGACTGTGTTTAACATGCACGTTCTAAAATAAAGCTTGTATACATTTACCATTGAAGATATTACAATATTAAATTTAAATACTAATATTTGGTATGAAAACTGAAGATTTCTTAAGAAGAAGAATAAAGCCAGAACGGCTCATCAATATCAATCATTAATCCTTAATTATGTTCAGCAGAATTCTGATTCTTACATAGAAATATGAATTGTATGATAAATTTAAAGCAGATTTATGTAATTGGTAATCGCTATGCTAACTGATGCTTTCTTAAATTGAAGGACGATAACTGAAAAATATTTTTTTTACATACTTTATTTGTCAATCTGTATAAATTTATTCTTATCTTCTAAGTCAAATGTTTTGTTTTTTTTTAAATTGATATTTTTATCTGAAAACTTAACTATATCCGACACAATTATTTTAGAAAAGTTAATTTCTGAACTTATTAAGAGATTCGCTAAGAACGTGAAACATGATTTTAGCGTAGTACAAGTTTGAGTTCGTATGTAGACAAATCATTCACTATCAATTATCAAGTTATGAGAAATGTAACTTCTTTTGTATCCCATGTAAATCGCATCGTATACAGCAGTATCCTGCTTAAAAGATTCGCTAAGAACTTGAAACACGCTATCGACGTGGAAAAAGTTTGATTTCGTATGCAGACAAATCTCCACTAACAATTATCATGTTATAAGAAATATAACTCAGGAACCTTCTATTGTATCCCACGCATAGCACATCATATACTATAGTATCTTTAAGCTCACGTATAATTCAAAATATGTTAAATACAAAAATTTAACCCATGGGAAATGATCAGTATTTAAATGGAATCCAAATATATTTTGATTTCCTTAATGGTTTACCGATAAAAATCATTTTAAAGCTCATATGGAACAGTCAACAGCCTTACAAAGAAACAACTAAATCCTTTAAAAGAAGAAGTCCTCGTTGAAATATAAACAAAGACGAAAATTGAAAAAGTGAAACTAAGCTGTGATTAGAAATTCAAAAAAGTTACTCGTTAATCAATTGTTAAAATATATATCACGTGTTTCGTTCAGGTACACATTGCCTTTAGCAGTGATATAAAAATGGCAACTTATTTTTATATAATAAATTTGACAAGAATGATCAACAAATTGACTGACCTAAATTTTTATAGTTCTAAATAAAATAACATTATAAAATTAGACACATCTAAAATATTGATTTTAATAATTTGCGTACATTAACTCTAAATCCAGAGACGAATGTGAAATAGACGAAAATACATGTATTCAGTAAATGAGACGCATCCATGAGGATAGACAAAATGTCGTGAATTAAAATGATTAGAGAATATTGTGAGAGAAGTGTTGTGTTGTTGTATTGACATTGTATGAGCGTGCGAGTTGTCTAGTATGAAACACGTGGTTTGTGATGTGAACTGTAAGCGTGCGTGGTTGGTCGTCGACTGGGAGGATGGCTAACTATATATAGACGGTTCAAGAGGTAACTGGGGGTTGATAGCAGTGGATTGTATAGAGTGATTAAAGACAGTTGTTACCCAGAACATAATGTGTTAAAGTCTTGTTACTTGACCATACATACTATAACAGATGTGATTCAAACCTTCAATTATATAGAGGCGTAATTAAAAGATGATTATAAATATAAATATTAAACGATGATGATATCATAAGACGGCTAAGAAATTGTTCCATACTTTTTGCATTACTGACACAATTTTTATCGTGTATTTAATTTGAATTTTGACATTGCCCGTCCTCTCCATTTGTGAGCATTCTCTGAAATTTGCATCGTGTTATATAAAGAGCTCTGATTACTAAAATGGTTAATACAGTTATCAATACGAAAGTAATAGCGATGCAAATGACACATTGAACCAGTATAAAAAAGTAGCGCACTATATATAAAATAACTTAAATATTATATAAGTCTACATCAACAAAAATTGAATTCCAAGTTATCAGAAATATTTTTTAAAAGATAAAGACTAACGACACCATTTCTTTGCATCGTTTGATAGAGATCCATATTTGTCGTTTTTACGCCTTACTGACTGAAACAGAACGTTTTTCGCATATTAGAATTAATGTCCGATTTGAGACTGCTGTGAATTGTGCACTTGACAACTCAATTGTCTTACATAAGACTATCTTCAAACATGTAAAAATTATATATATATATATATGTATATGGAACTATTAGTATGTGTTCTTTTATATAAGAAGAAATATTTAAAATCATACATGTTAAATTCATGAACATGATGATTTATTTATTTTGTTTGTCTTTTGCAGCGAGGTTAATTTTTGAAGACATCCAGGTAACTTTTGTACACATATTTCTTTTGAGAAAAGTGGGTCTGACTGCCAAAGAAAACATTCATAAACTAGAATGATTTAAAAAAGCGCTGCAAAGTCATTACTGGAGAATATTCAAAACCGATATGAGTAACAACATTAGTTGAATCATTAAACATTGAAACACTGCTGGATAGAAAAACAAAGAGCAAACTAGTAATAATACATAAAGCAATTAATTATAACTTGAAATAAAACACAAAGATAATTTAATACAACCCTTAAAAAGACATATGGATGAAACACTTTCCTTATTCTGTATGCAAGAACACACACATACAAATTCTCATCTTCACGCCTTAAAATCAGACTTTGAATGGGTTATATGAGGATACAGGGAAAACCAACACTTTATCCACATTTAAAACTCTAATTAAAAAAGCAAGACTATACATAAACCATGGATAAGCTTAGGACGCTTAAATCTTCTGTATAAATCGAGCGTCTGTAACAGATCGAATAACTCAGATTCAGCAGCGGTGATATAAATTTACTAGAGAAAACTCTTATCTTATCTTAGATATACAGATGCTCCTTCTATGCAGAAGATAATTGCGTCCACAGACCATGACGGATGATCTGTTGGCAAGTGATGTGGCATTCACAGGCCACGGCTATGAGGGTTCCACGCATTACCCAGCCGCCTAACTAGTGTTAGGTACCCATTCGAAGCTGGGTGACTCAGTGACGCCCTAAGCCACGGGAACAAATCCTTGCCTTCACATGGATTCGCTGCCACTCGACCACCGCGTCCCACAAATTCTCAAATGTATCTATGTTGTAGGAAATACTCATTAATTTTAGACTGAATTTGAAAACAAAATATTTAAAATTAAATACTTTTTCAAAAAGAAAAAAGAGACATGAGTTTTTTCAGGCCAGTCGTAATCATTAAAATTTATGTGTCATTCTCGACTTACGAAAATTTGACAATGACATGTTTTCTTTGGTCGCGGTTACATGCACACGTATTGCATTACTACATAATAAAATGGAGATGGAACTCAATAAACGTTGCTGCAAATTTTACGCTAGTCCTGTGGCGCTATTGATGCCATGCTGCATGTGTTATCCAAATATGTAGTAGCGTCTTCCGGCCCATGCCCGACCCATGACAGATGCGTGATTTTGTGTGCAGGAAACATTCTTTACTAAATATAGATTATTACCAGATTGTGTGGAGTAGTCTAAACGATAATTGTCAGTACGTGGAGCCTAAAGTTGTATTAAAAAATAATACTTCAATAATAGATTTTTAAAAATACTCATGGTTAATGGACAACATTTTTGGCATAAGTTCAGAATAAAGAATTTTAAAAAATATTTACACCATGCATACAAATTATTTTCAATGTTCTGGAACTCTACACATTGCATTTTAATGTTTTACTCGAATTTAAAAAGACAATCAAAATTTCACTCATATTTTCATAAAAGCTTTTTAATTATAAGCTTTGGGTTCATAACAAACGTGGTCACTAGATTCTCAGCCAGTGACTGCAAAACATTTATTATGTATAATATAGACAGACAACAAACAAAGATTCAAAAATACGTGTAATCAATGCACGAATAACAAAAACCAGGAAGTGTGTTAGTGCGCATGGTTTTGTTTCTGCACGTGTGTGCGCGGCCATGCGTGAATTCGTAAAGTGTAAGTCTTGAGACTTAACCACAAAATATGGTGAAACAAAAATTTTCTTCAAAGTTACAACTTTTTTTACACAACAAAAATTATTAAACGCTAGACTACATTATGCGATGATAGTTAAATAAAAGATTGTTATATTTTCGGTTTAAAGCTCTAAATATCGAACCAAATTCCAAACAGACGAAATATAGTGACAATGTTTGAAATCGTAGCACGTAAACAAATTTCAAGAAACAACTATGATAAGTACATAAGAACGGCTACCAGCAGAAAACAATTCCAGTCGTTGAAACTGTCAGAAGTGTGTAGTTAAAATAAAATAATAAAATGTGGGATAAAGAGAAAGACATACTGGAAAAACGCATATGAAGAATTTAGACTCCTGAATCCTACCATAGAATGACATCAATCCAAAAGGTAGGTTAAAGGTTTTGGTTAAAAACCCCAATAGAGCGCGAAGCCGCGATCAATTTGTATTGGGGAGATATATATTATACACAAACAATGTTTTAAACATTAAAAATGCGTTACTCCGCCATATGGCACGAAACTTTTTAAAGGTTAAATTATTAAATAAATCAATTACATCAGCTCTTAGAAAGACACGTCAAAGTAAAACATGCGTTCGATTTCTTCATTATTCGTGGTATTTAATAATGTATTGCTGTCAACCTAACAAAGTGGACGAATACGATGTAGCATCAAATTCCTTGGATCTATAACATTGAGTCAGATTACTCCTCTATATATAAATGTTTGTCATGCCAGAAGACGCTTCAGAATTTATTTCGTATAAAATAGAAAGTCTTTTGATTTGTAATGACAGTGTTTATGTTACTTTGTGTTGATTTCTTATTTGCCAAAGGTACCATCACTGGGTCTCTATAGTGTACATTCTAAAATGAGATGCATTCTTTTTTATATGTTTTTTTAAAATTAATATTTCTTTTTGTATGTAAAATTATTTTGATTTATTTTTTTTGTATGTGTGAAACAGCAAAATTATCGTTGAAATGCTAATTTTAAAAAGTCAGTTTTATTTAGAGTCCTGTTCAAGAAATAATATTTAAAATTATAATTTCAATTTGTAACTACTTTTTTCATTAAATGTAGTCAATATATACTAATATTTACTACAAAAATTAGTTATTTCCAAATTCCATAATTTTAATTAGACTAATTAAAGATTAAAAATATAATATACAATCATTGTGTTTAATTTTTTTCAATTTCTCAAACATAACCTTTGTTGAAAATGTTGATAGTTAAGGTAATCATCAATGCGTTGGTAAATAATTGAATTCATATTTAAATTATACACAGCCTTGCGAAACATGGACATATGTTTTTAAAAAAAAGATGTTTCCTATAATTAGGTGTATGTCAATAGTGAGTCATTCATCAACGTTAAACTTATTCGTTCTCAAAACGATTGTGTTTATTTAGGTATGTCAATAAAAACATAAAGGATCAGAAGGCATTCATTTTAACTGGATAGTAGAGAAGAATAAATTTATTTAAAGAAGTCTGGTGTAGTTTTTTTAAAAGAAGTAATATTTGAGAGATTTGTGTGGAAAGCTGATGTTTTGATTAGCCAATTAATTTTTTTTTAAAATTTGCAGGTTTCGTATCGATATCAACATAATTCTGTTTTTATAAGTTACTATTTTGTGTTTGAAGAAAAAATGAAGCTACTTCAACTATTTGTCATTCTGCTTCGTTAGTGTTTTTTCATAATCCTGATCGTCTTTTCATACGTTTTATTCCTTTTCAGATCACATAAACGCAGGAGATGTTTTTAATAGCCCAAAATTTGTACTAACAGAAATGTTAATATTTATGAATAAACCGAAAATATGGGGCACACATTCATATACATGAGTACAAGCAGTTGCTTAGTATGAAACAGAAAAATGTATTATTTATTTATGTCTTACGAACAGTTAATTAATTTTTCTGCATGCGACTTCCTAAATAATTTCTGATATTTTTTAAAAATGCATAATAAAGTAAGTTAAAATAAAAATGTTTTTAAATGTAATTTTTTAAAATATCATTAAAATACCTATTTATTTTTACAAATTAATATAATTTCCTAATAAATAAATATTATTCCTCTTAACTTAGGTACAAATGTTTTCTGTGTATTTAAAGGAAAATAAATTAATCTTTCCGTTTTAAATCAGTTATATATTTTTTTTTACAGTTCTGATTAAGCAACAGACATCGAGTCAATGCTCATTTGCAAAGAATCGATTACGTTTCTTAGAATCCAAACTAGAGATCGGATTTAATCCAATTGGTAGTCAATGGACAGATGTCTCAAGACTTCAGTGTCTCTCAAATTGCCTTAAAACGTAAAACAAATATGTCAAATTAAACAAATATACTTTGTTAATAATTATTCTATTTTTATAAAGATTACATTGGCTACGTATATATAAATCTAAGTCTTTGTATATATGTTCTGTGTTTGTATGTAATGTTTTATCAATCTTGATAAAAGCATTCATTGGACAGTGACCAAATTGGTAAAATTCTTCTAATCATCCTTTGAGATGAAAAGATGTAAATTTAAACATTTTAAAATTTAAAATGTACTTTTAAAAAATAATAATAGATATAAAATTTAAATAGCATTTCCAGATATAAATACAATGATATCCTTATTTAAATATGTAAATAGAATTGAAAAAAAAAGTTATTTTTATTGAAATATTTTAAAGACTTTATTGTGAGTAGAGTCATTTATTGGCAGATGTCATTGCTCGTAAATTAATGCACTCGTTTTAAACACGCTTTCAGTATTTTATCTAAATTTTCAACAAAAAAAATTTGTGAGAGAGATTTGTAGAGACTTGACGGTTTATTATACAAACTTTCAATCATTTTTATTATTAAGTATATGTTTGCGATTATGAATTTCGTTTCTTTCTTGATCATAATTTAAACGTTTAAAAAACAACTACGTCCTTGATTAAGTGAGTAATTTTTATGAGAAAAGCAATAGCCCATGTGAAATAGGCTTATGCATAACAATTGTATATTCTGTAGTATTTGTTATAATTCTGAAATCTGTTACATTATAAAGCAAAATGAATATAATTTAATTCCCTGCCTGTGGTACTATTAAACAAATTAGTGTATTACCCGTCAAAAATTATGGAAGTTTTCAATCGTCCCTTTCAATTGTAATTGTGCCTTTTGCCTGAAAGCCGTATAGTAAATAATCAGAAAATGTAGAGACAAATAGTGAAAAATTAAATCTCATTTCCATATTGCACATATGCGGACGTTCAAAAAAAGTTATTTTTGGTGACGTAATTTTGTTTCAATGCTCTTTTTTACCGGTTCGCTTGCTAAACTATTTTATTGCCTGAATACATAGCGTTACGAACGAGCAGAAATACATAGCTAATTATATATGTTGATATTCTCTTTCTTGTTTATATAACATAATTTTAATTTTGCTTTTTTTCTACACTGAGTTTTTACACACTCTTCACTAATTTTCTAACTTCCTATAAATATAGTCTTCTTAGAGTGTAGGTATAAAATTTTAGCACTTTTGACCTTAATATAATATACAGAAAAGTGCAAAGGATATTGTCCTTTTTTCTTTTATTATCTATTTAAATATAACTGTAGACATTGGTGACCGGATTTATAGATGGATCAATATAGATATATAGATACATTTGATGAATTTCTAAAATAAAATAAAGTTATTTAAATACCTGTCGGTTGGGAATTTTTCTACTATAAATAGATTGTTGTTATGACACAGTGAGAAAAATGCTGTTCCTTAAAGCGGAGACTTCAGACATTTAGAAATTAACATATCGACAACCTTTCTGAAGAGTACAATTTTGTATTCATAAGTTTTCATTTAAAGGCTAATGGAGTGGAAGGGAGTTTGATGAATCTTCTCTGGATGATATGTATTACAATAACAATACAAATTTTATCATTTTGATTTTTAATATAGTTAAAGTTTGCCCTTTAAATTATAGAATTTTAAATTTTTACTTAGAGAATTACAATCAAAAGACGTGAGTTTAAGACTTTTAAACACCTGGGCAACCTGCTCCATATGCTGTGCAGTGCCATACAACATTGTCTTAACGTGGGATTCTTTTGCCACCCTAACCTCCCCGGGTATGTCTAGCGTGGGGCAAGAAGTTAACAGGTTAAACACATTTTTCAGAGGCTAAGCTCCCATGCCGGCAGTTCTTGTCCTTGTTGTGTTCTAGCCTGTTGAGGTATGAGTTGGTTGGGAAATGCTCCGTTCTCATTTGAGTCACCACTATTAATTATGTGAAATTCTCTTTTGGCGTCGAGTTTTACACTCTTAGAACCCGGCTCAACCTATCGCAGGCAAGCCCCATTAAGCGGGCATTGCCATAAATGAATTCATCAACATGTCTAGGGGTTTATTATATCCCCCGCCAGCTCGGGGCACTCAACCAGCAGGTGTTCGAACGAGTACTTAGATTTGCCACACAATCGACAGCCGATATCTCTTCTCGTCTTAAACCTGTGTAAGTAGCCCCACGTGGGGCAGTGTTTGGTCCTCATCTGGGTGATGAGTGTCTGATGAGTGTCTGAACCGGGGAACGCTGTAATTGCTCGGTCACTGCACAAATTGGTAAACCTCTCTAGCAATGTCTCTGGAAGTCATAATCTTGAACCACGTCTCTTGGAAGTGGTCATTTAGCCACGATATGAACCCCATCTGGGTCATCATGTGGCTGGGTTGGTGCTGAGCTGAGCCTTCTCTGGTCAATAAGTCATCCTTGAACCCTTCGTTGAAGACTTTTGCCACAAGCCTCGATTGTCTTCAGGACCTCGTCTCACCGCTGCTCGACTGGTTTGGCTTTGGTCCCCACTGCTTTCGACAGTGCCAAACGTAGCTCAAGCAATTAAAAGCTCTCATTTGGTCCCCAAGACTAGGAGACCAGTTGCTTTCGTTCCTCGAGTTCGGGTATCGGAACTGAAACTTCCAGTAAATAGACTGTATTCATGAAGGATGGCCTTTTCATTCGGGTCATCTATACCAACCTGTCTTAGTCGCATGGCTCGCGAAGGCCTGTACAGGGAGGCTATAGTCAATGGCACCCCTCTCACAATATTGAGATAGATAGCTCTCAGTAGTTACTATTCTGTCTAGTCCCTCTAGACCCGTGTTGCATGCGAAGGCCTGTAAAGGGAGGCTGTAGTCACTGGCGCCCCTCTCACACTACCGAGATAGAGAGCTCTCAGTAGTTACTATTCTGTCCAGTCCCTCTAGAGCCGTGTGGCTCGCGAAGGCCTATACAGGGAGGCTGTAGTCAATGGAACCCCTCTCACACTATCGAGATAGATAGCGCTCACTGTCAGTAGACACCACTTCTAAATGGGCCGCCTGTGCACCAAGGAACACGGGCTGAGATGCTATGCATGTATTTGAGCTCAAAAAGGAGTGGTGGTATTCCCTATTTTATATTTCTTGTAAATGATTAACGTAGCTTATGTATAATGTACTGTAATTTTTGTGTTTGTTATGATATGAAAGTTAATTTAATACTTATAGGTATGTTATTTATTTCATGTAAAGCGCTGTGAGCCCAGTTCCTTACTGGGATACAGCGCTATATAAATAATCAATTTATTATTATTATTATATAAATACTAGCCAAATACCCGGCGTACTCGGGTTTCATGTGGGAGAACGAAAAGAAAATAAAAATTGATCATTTTTACAGTCTTTTATGTACTTTTCTTAATAACTTGCTTATCGGATTATAAAAAAAACATTATATGAAACAAATGTAGATTGAAAAGACTATTGAAAACATTAAATTTAAGACCAAACGAACATGTGAAAGTGGTAGACAATAAAGAATTACATGATGCTTCAAAAATATATGAAGAGCTCAAGGGAAGAAACGGCTATGCTTTTTTTTGTGCTTTTGAAATATTCAAGTTTTAAAGTTCAAAATTATAGAGATTTCTTAGAAATTAACTAAATAGATTTGAATTTTTAATAGGGTCAGGGACATAGTTTTTTCATAAAACCTAATTCAGAGCATTCAATATTTTATCCTATATCAGATACAGGGGTTATTTATAAGTATGCTTGTACCGTAGAGTTGTATTTGAAGGTAAATTTGACAAAGTTTCCACCATGTTTTAATAATTATGTATAGATTAGATATTATATGATTTTGTTTTAAATTGTTCTCGAAAGCAAGCAAAATTTCAAAATTATTGGTAAAATAGAGACCATAATTAGAATAACCAAACATGTTTTGAATTATGAACAGAAATCACGCATAAGATATTATTTAGTACATGCGTATGAATCATTTTTTTAAATAAAGCCACACATATGACAGATATATAATACTAAAGCTACTTAATAAATGGCTGATTGTTATTGTCGAAGTAAGAAAATCTCACTGTGTGGTACTTAGCTGTGAAAGTTAAAGATGGCCAGAGTAGGATAAAGGCGTAATGTAAGATAAAGGTAGATGGTCCTGATAGACTGAGTTTTCCCAAGCGAGAGAGTTTGTCTGTTAGCGTAGACCCTTCAGTATTCTTTACTAAGTTTGTATGCAAAATTCTCTAACTAATTGGAATATTATTTTTTTTGTGACTTATTTTTCAGATCAATAAATGGATATATAGAAACTATACAATGCAAATATATTTAAGTTTATTTTGTGTTTGTAAACTTAATCAAATCCTTAGTAAACGATGCAAATAATAGCAGAAAAAATAGTAGCGACCTTGCATAGTGTCATAATTGTATTGAAATAAAGAATATATGAAAGAAAGTGCATAAGTAACATTATGAAAAAAAAGTGTATGCATTGTTTACGTAATTGTAAAACAAAAGTAGATGTTAATATTGTAACGTATAATACTTATAAAAGATTTCAGAAAGTGCACCGCTGAATAGGAAACAAATAGTGCACCAAAATGAACTCGTTTTGAATATCCTCATGAAGCTGTTCAATATGGGAGTGAGATATAATTTATTTCTCTTTGTCTCTACATTTTCTAATTTTTTTTAGTTACTGCTTTCGGGCAAAAGCGACAGTTACAAAACCTATACCAAAACCATCTTCATGTTAAAAGGAACCGTCCTGAAAAATTAGGTCCTTGTCCGTTATTTGCTTTTTAAATTAGATCTGGACAGAAAGCGGCGACAAACATACAAACTACAAACATACAAACAACTGAGCTTTATATATTAGATATATCAACTCCCAATTAAAGATAGAAAGCACTAAAGATATATTTTGAAGGAAGTAGACAAAGTGTTTAATTATTTATACTATTAAAAAATAAAATTATAAATTATGTTGACATTTTTGTTGTTGAAAACATTGATCTCATTGGAGAAATTAATACTAAAAAAGTCAAACTATATTTTTCCTAAACATTAATAAAATGTGTGATTTAAAAAGTACGCTATTATGTAACTAAATAAATATAATTATTTTGTATACGTAATTTATAAAATAGAACCGAAGTTTTATTTATCTTTTTTCAAGTTAATATTTCACTGGCGTTCACTGTTTATACACAGAAATATATAAGTGAATTATAAACATGAAATTATAGACATAAAGAATTACCTACTTGCTTTTGTTAAATTTGCACCCAACAGGATTCATTCACAAATAGTCATTAAATTACATAATGAATTTAGATAAAATCAATAATTAATGTTTAAAGTCCTTTTTTCTTCTTAAAATCTCAAGCTACACTAATTCCTGCCAAAGTTTTGCATACAACATGGATATACGCCAATGCACTCCAGGTGCAAGCATCTATGATGGTAATTTTAGTTCAGCAGGTCAAGGTTTTGTCATCTATGTACTATATCCAGAATTCACGTAAGGAATTATAAGGAAATAAGTTGCATTTAAAACAACTCATGCTGGTACCTATTAAACTGAAGGAATTTAAAACATGTTTTCTTTTATTTCCATCTGAAAGAATAAATACATATAAAGTCTCATTCTTCTCGTCTAGAATTCGAGTGTGAAATGTTTGCCTCAATAAACCAGAAAATCATCAAATGACGCATTATTTTTTTATGTAGAAGGAGAGTCTGTAATATATAAGTTTAGATTTTATTTGCCAGTCTTCATATGTTAAAAGCAAATTTTAGTAAGAGGGATGTAAAGTTTTATTTTAAGAAGCAGTTCGTATGTTTTATACTTTCCCCACATCTTGAATTTGGAAGATTGTTAAGATATTTACTACGTTTTCAAAGCAATACTTTTTAAATATTTGTACAAATGAATGTGTTTAAAAACATATGATTAAAAAAAATTCACCTTCTTTTAATTATCATTAATCATCTGCAAAAAATAAATTAGTATTATGGATAAACTAGTGTATCACCCGTAAAAAATGACTGACGTTTTCAAAATAAATACACATCATATTAAAAAATAATGTAATTCAGAACTTTCATCTATTTTATGTATTTTAATTTTATTCGTTTATTTTCATATTGAATAATTTTATGCGGAACGTTAATTTTGGTGTAGTAATTTGGTGCCCTGTTTCTTAAATTAGTTGCACTATAAAACAAATTCGATCGCAGCACCACCTAACAGCATTACATCAATACATACAACGGAATTATGTATATTGATAAATTAATTGTTACTAAAGAACACAGACATGTTTATGTTATCTTAAAAAATAATTTTAAGTATTTTTAGTTTATTATTTTATTAATGGTTGCTGATGATAGTTTAATCATGATAAATTTAAAAAAATCAATACGCTATTCACATAACGTCTTTTATATTTTAATTCATGATAGGATTCAAAGCGATTCGTCTGTGAGCATCTGTGTAGTCCATATCCAGCATCAAGCCAACTACTCGGAAGCCAGTAAAATATGTAAGATATATGACGCACACCTGTACGTTCCAAGATCAATGGACAGCTTCAATTTATTTAGAACAAGTTTTAACAAAACAGAACCCATGTGGATCGGCGTGAATGACAATTCCGTTGAAGGCCAGTTCGTTGCCGAAGATTCCAATGAAATAATTGCTTTAAACAGCATGGGAGATATTTTTGGTGCAGGTCAGCCTAGCAATGGGTCTCAAAACTGTATCACATTAGCTCCCGTCTTCAACTGGTTATTAGATGACGACTATTGTTGGAGAATACATTCATTTGTATGTCAGAAAACTCTTGAAATATGTTGAACAATTTTTTACATGAAATTCAAAACGAATGCAATTAGTGGGTTTATCACAAAGAAGTCTTCTTTTATTTTATAGCAGTGATGAAAATAATATTAGGAGTAACCAGTGCTTTTTGTTTCTGGCAGAACGCAACGAAACGGCGTTCCAGCACTTTTATGCCACATACTTTTTCTTATAATACTGCCCGAAATGTTTGGTCTTGATTTTTCAGTTTTTATCGTATTAAATATTTTTTTATATTTTAAAGTAAATTTATATATTAAACAAACTAGCCAAATACAATAACCCTGCCCTACAATCTTATATAAAATTACACGTCGAATATGAGTTCCGGTACCTTTTTTTAATAGAAAAAAATCCCCGAAAAAAAAGTTGTTTACTATAAATCCTTTATGTATGAGACATAAGTAAAAGAATGTTCAATATAATACGCAGCGGAAGACAATCAAAAATTACAAAATTGTAGTTATGTGTCGTAAAACATGTTTAATATAATGCGAACAGATCAGGAATATGTTTATAAAAAGTATTGTCAATAAAAACAACCCGTAAAAAACCAAGTTTTTGACTATAAATCCTTTACGTATGAGACGTAACTAAAAGAATGTTCATTATAACACGCAGCGCAAGACCATCCAAAAATACAAAATTGCAGTTGTGTCGTAAAACGTGTTTAATATAATGCGCACCGATCAGGAATAGGTTTATAAAAAGTGTTGTCAGTAAAATACGCACCTTATTGCGCGACAGAAAGGTTGTTCAATATAATACGCACCACGACGCTCTATCTCAAAAAATAGCATGATACATAGGAATAAATAAAATAATCTAAAAAATCAATAATTTAATTACGGTACATGCGATCGATCTGAAATTTTCATACATTGTTTTTATCATCGGTACGAAACTGCCTGCAAAATTTCAGCTCGCTATCTTGCGAGCAAGTGGGTTAAAAATCGATCAAAAGTTTTGGCGACAAGCAAGCAAGGTCGGTCGGTCGGCCGCAGACACCACGAGTTAATATAAAGGATTTAATAAAATACGCACCCTATTGCGCGACACGAAAGGTTGTTCAATATAATACTCACAAAGACGCTAGAGCAAAAAAAATAAAATGTTACATAGAGATAAATAAAGATAATCTAAAAAGTAATTAATTTAATAACGGTACATTCGATTTATCTGAAATTTTGAAACATCATTTTTATGATCGGCACGAGTCTGCCTGCAAAATGTCAGCTCGCTAGCTTACAAGGAAGTGGGTTAAAAATAGATCCAACGTTTTTTTCGGCATCGCCCGCCTCAACCAAGCAAGCAGACACCACGAGTTAAAATAAAGGATTTAAAAAAGCACAGGGAGTAATTAATTAATTAATTTTGCAAACGTAGGAAACATTACAATAGTATTACAGTTATAGATGTCAGCTGTTGATATCGGTAATGAATTAAAGTTAGACAATAATTTGGGTATTATCTAAAGGTTTAATTATTTTATCAATCACAGACTCTGCGTATACGAGGGGTCCTCGGTTTACGACGTTTATCCGTTCTTAAGACGCGTCGTAACCCGATCTACAGTGTTAGCCAGAACATAGATAAGAATATATACTGTAAAGTAATGCGCGCACAGTGCTATAAAAAATGTAACAATCAATGACATAAAAAGTATTTTAAAAAAGAGAGAACAATTCCTTACTACATGAATTGAATAAAATATTAATAAAAAGAGAGAATATTACAATATTATTTTTTATATTTTTATGAGGGGGGTGGGGGTCGCGTTCGTAACCACGAAACAGCGTAAGTCGGAACCTGCGGAACCCAAGGCCTCCCTGTAAATAGAGAATTTTTGTGTCTTACGGTTATTGTTGGCTTATAAATACTATCGATTTTTATTCGAGTTTTAAATGGTGATTATTTGTGGGTTTTTCTGGTTTGCACAGGAAACCCATTTCACGCAAAAATATCTGAAAGAAAGGATGAGATTTATTTTGCTTACTTACAATAAGAACATTTCTTTCATCCCTGTCTTTTTGGGGGTTGTGTTATATTATTTTTGTGTTGCATTTGCAATTTAGAATATATTGACTTATTTTACTGTGCTCTCTGTTCTTATGTCTTATAGTGTTTAATTATTTAACTGATTCTGTTTTCCTAAGTCCGTCTTAATGTGGACACAGAACATTATATTTGTGTAGTAAATTAACTTTTATACTATATCTTATGTTTGCTTTTAATTTTACAAGGAATAATAATAAATGAAACAGGTATATAATTACCCTGGTCTGTGTCATTTACTTTTTTTAAAGTTGGGTCACATTAGATAGTTTTCATTCCTGGTTAAGAATCGCTTGAAAAATTTCTTCAATGATTGGGAACAGTCTAATCATCACTTTATCAGTCGTTTAGCTGGTAATTATTCTGGGCCAGAAGGTTTGATTTTTTTAAGGTTGTCATTTTCTTAAATTTCTCACAATACAATTTTAAATAAGTTTTTAATTAATTATCTTAAATCATTATTTCTAATTGCATCTCTAAATCTAAGTGGAAATAATACTTTTGTTGTCGCATAATCATTAGGTCTATTTTTGTTATTAAATTAAGAAACATCATATTTAAATGAGTGTTGTTTATTTACATTCTCCGTGTTTTGAAGAAAAAAAATGATGCATTTATATGACTAAATATCAAATCTCTAAAACTTATTTATAATAGAGTGTTTAAATTTGTTGTTGTTTTTTATTCTAAATTAAGAAAATATGTGTTGATTAAAATCGGCAATGAAATTAACTGCAGTAATAATGTGTAACTAAATAATTACTCATTGAAATAAGGACACATTTTTTGATTTTGTGAACAATATTTTGAAAACCCTATCATCACAGTGGTGGCAAACATTATTAAGGCGTCGTGCCCAAAATTAAACAAAAATCCACTTATTTATAGCAAAGTGCCAAAACTCCATTTATACCAAAAAATGGGGTATTTACAGATGAACAACAACAGGAAGAGAGTTTTCAACTACACAAAAAACATTTTGTTTCAGGGAATCGATTGGTTTTGCGTAATTAATGAGATGTTTAGTGTTGTATACTACATACTAATAAGTCGTCGAACCTTGGCTTATGATACTTTATTAACCTTGTCACAAACACATGCAGCACTCAGGTAATCTGTCAGTCTGTTTCTTGTGTAAAACTTGATATAATTCAACAGCTGTTCAGGCGCATAAGAGGATCAAATCAAAGTAAAGATAACAGTACCAGGTGTATTTGTTAATTTAAAATTATTTGGCACACTTTATAACATTCATTTTTCATAGTTTTTATTTTAACCATTTCATTTTAACATATTTTTAAAAATTATTATGGTTTAACAAAAGCATTTTTTTTAAAGTTAACACCATCACTTGTTTAAAATGTTGTTTTTGATATTTCACTGGTATTGTCAGGTGTATATTAAGGACAATAATAATATTGTAAATATTATATCGGCATATTTTGAACTCTGAAACGCCCTTCTGTGTATCTAAATGTGGAGTTGAATTGTTTAGACGTTTTATTTTATTGTAAGTTAAGCTAATATTTAATTTTGTTAACTTCATCTGTCAATAAAAAGCCTTAAAGAGAATCACCAAACACTGGGAAGCTCAGTTTTACACATTTTACAATCAATGATGCGCCAACTACCTCTTCCTTCACAAAAAAATAAATTAAATAAATATATAATAAAAATAGTTTTATTAGTTTACTATATAGCCCGAAAGAGCAACACTCATAGAGGTAACACTCCAAAGGGTGTAACAGAATTAAACAAACCGTAAAAACAAAGATTTTGACCATAAATCCTTTAGATATGAAACAAATAAAGTACTGAATATGTTTAGTAAAATATGGACTGCGTGAAAAACATTTACAGACTGAACGCGACTGAACTCCCCCTGCTGTTAAA
The DNA here is from genome assembly GCA_944989445.1 of Ampullaceana balthica. Classification (NCBI taxonomy): domain Eukaryota; kingdom Metazoa; phylum Mollusca; class Gastropoda; family Lymnaeidae; genus Ampullaceana; species Ampullaceana balthica. The sequence goes on along the minus strand of CALYLW010000144.1, from coordinate 404,339 downwards.
AACGGGGATGTTGGAATCGATGGCTGGGGTGAACTCAGGTGCCACGTGGATGTCAACAATAGCAGACGGATACAGATGCAATATAGATATTAACTAAAAAGTCATTAATTTGATTATGATACGTTCGATCGATCTGAAAGTTTGACACAATGCATTGTTAGGTTACACAAGTCTATGTGCAAAATTTCAGCTCCATAGCTTTACGGAAAATGGGCCATTTTTTACTTTTGATTTTCCGCCAGACTCACCGACCGACCAAGAGACCGCGGGAAAGTTAAGGTAAGGGATTTAATTTAACAACCCGTAAAAACATAGTTTTTGTACAATAAATCCCTTATATATGAGACATTTAACTAAAAGTATTGACTATGATCAATATAATACGCATCGCACGACAAACATTTACAGACTGAACGTGACTGAACTCCCCTTGTTAAACATGGGGATTTCAGTCTGTAAGTGCTTGTCGCGCGGTGCAATGCCGATGATGAAAACCAATGTACCCATTGAGGGTCGGGTGAAATCCGAAGCAACCTTTTCGTCCCCCTAGTTTCACTAGCAACGCCATTGAGCTGTGCCGGTGTAGGACCAGGAGCGCCAGTATAGATTAGCAAAAGGTACCGCGAAGAACGCAGCGGACGCCAGCTCTGATGGAACTTTCCAGTGGGGGTTACGCCCTTGTTAGGTTTGTGATGATCCCCCACTCAGCGTCGGTCCTAACCATGGAGACCCATATGCTTAGCAGGGGTGGCGCCAAAGTAGGAGCGGGTCGAAGTAAGGAATTCCACCCCTCCTTGTGAGGCTAACTTAGTGGGAGGCATTTTCGACTCTTTGTCCTGGATGCCCAGGTGGCCGCTTCAGAAGCAACCGCTCCAGGGGGGGGGGTTCCTCAGCTGTTACGACCCCTTGGGGGCCAGACATCTGAGGGGATCTTTCGGGAAGCCCCATGAAGAGCATCAGCCTCAGGACTGCTGATTTTCTTGCACATGTAGGATCATTAGTTATGTATCATATATAAGGAATTTATATTCGAAAACTTTGTTTTTAAGGGTTGTTCAATTCGGGCTGATTTGTAGACCAAATTCTTTGCAGGCGTTGGAGAAGCTTGACACGAGTTGTTGTAAACCAGTTTCTGTGTGTGCTATCAGTGCTGCATTGTCCGCAAAAAGTAGCTCGCGAATTATGACATCTATTTTTTGGTTATGGCTCTGGTGTGTAACCAGATTCCATCACTGCTATCCTTGAATGCGTATCGAAGCAATACAGAGAAGTATATTGCGAACAATGTTGGTGCGAGAACACAACCTTGTTTAACTCAGCTGCTGACTGGAAAGCCTTCTGCCGTAGCTTCATCGAAATGCACTGTGCCCTGCATATTTTCATGGAACTGTCTGATGATGGCGAGTAGGTGTGTGTGGGGACAGCCAACTTTTTTCAGGATTTGAAATAGCCCGCTGCGACTGATTAAGTCGCGGCTTTCAATTTTAGCATTATTGTGAATAAGTAAAACAAGTAATAAAAACTCGAATGAGTATTTAAACGCAATTTTCAACACATAATTTCCAATCTTTTGATTCAAGGGAAATGATTCTAGAGTACATTAAAAGTCATTTCAAATCAATAATTCTGAAATTAAACAAAGTAATCGTCAAATCCTATGTTTACATCGTTCCCTTTTCAAAAATTATAATATAAGCATAAAACAATGACGTCATTTACTATTTTTTATACAAAATCGATCGCAGCGCCACCTAACATAAACTAAAATAATATATGACGTCATATCCGTTACATCCACACTTACATACATACATACCTACAGACGACGGGAATTATGTATATTGACTGATAATTAATTTAAATGCAGTAAAATGTCATAAATTACCTCGTGTCGGAAACATTAAAAAATTGCTGACAGTAACGTTGTATTCGTTATCAAATCTTATCCAGTAGATGGTTTAATTGGAACTTGAAGCCATTAGGGCTAATGATTTAATAACATATTGTAAATTAATATTATATTTTGTAAAATAAAATGTCCCTTTATTAATTGATATTTCTTCATAGCTTTTTATTTCAAAAAAAAACAATAGTATTCATCTGTATTTTAAAAAAAAACAAAAAAACTTCATTTATCGGGAAAAAAAAATATTTTTTTTTACCCTTATCTTTTATATAAAAAAAGACATATAAATTGAAATGAACATCATTATTTAAACTTTTTAAAAACTTTTCCCATTGAAATTTTTCGCCAATAAATATAATAGTCATTATGAGCTAAATAAATGTCAATCTAATCATCGGCTACTGAGAAGGTGGTAGGAGCAGTACCAAACATGGTACACAGAAACTTGTGGGAGGTCCACATTTGAAAGTCCCCCGGGCCCCCATTTGAGGGGTGGGCCAAAGGAGTGTCCGAATTTATTTACATTAAATATTACGCCACCACCATGTATGAAGGGCCCCCAAAGAGGCTAAGCCCCAAGGACCCCCAAATCCCTACAAATGACTAGCTTTGCCACTGCACATGAATAATTTAGATAACTAAACACATGATATCCACTCCTTCGAGTCCTAAAATCATTTTTTGTACCAAGATCACAAATGGAGTGGCATCGCAATATATTAAATGCTTTGAGATTTTAACTCCACCAGGGAATAAGAATTGGGTATGAAAATTGATCATATCTATAAAGGGAAATATTCAGGAATCGAATCGCGTTTGTAACAAGATCATGTTATGATCCACTATGCTACTGGTGTATGGTATCATGTTTGGCAAAGTAATCTCGTCTGGGGAAAAAATCTACTCGAATAATGTTAATGTTTTTTGTTTGTTTGTTTCTCTCTCTGTCTATATTAGAGAGAAAACGAGATGTACGCAAACTTATCCTGCTCACTTCTTTTGCCTGAACATTTTTGATCAACACGTAAAGATTGCATCTGCAACTTATGTAAGCTTATCAGGTAATTTTAAAGAGACATTAAAAAAAAATTGGTAACGGAATGGATAATGTTACTTACTTTACATATTGAAAGAGAATATTAAGCCCATATATGAAAGTAAGTGAAGTTAACTTTTATATGTATGTCCTCTTGTTGAAATCGCTCATATAGTATCTGGTGTGTATGCGGTATGAACATTGAACTAGAGCGCCTGAAGAAAATACACGTGAACATTAAAAGAGCTAAGCTCATTAATATAACAAAATAGTTCAATAAATTTAAAATTTAACTTTTCTAGAAGAAAATATCATTTATTTTATAATTCATATATCTGAGAAGATACAATTCAGTTGCTTTATTCTAAATGAGTAATAAATCATGTACATGATATCCTGGATAACATTACGTGAAATCCTTATCACATTAAGATTGCAATTTTTTCAACATGCATTGACGAATATTTAAGACATTATCTGCACATTTTCTAGATAAAAAGATTTTTAAAAGTTGTTTAACGATTTCCTCGCCCATGGAAAGGAGTTTCTTTTTTTCCCCACCTAAAGCCATGACTAAATATCCTACAAGATAATTGCTCCTTGCAAAGGATAACTTTAAAAACATAACTGACTAATATTTTAGCTTTTATTCCCTTGTCTCTCCCATTTTAAAATAAAAATATTGATAGGAGTGGTAATTTACAGCTTCCTTAGCTAATATTTTGGTATACTGTACATACCGTCGATCGAGATTCATATTAAGTTTATTATTTACGGTAAATTATAAATCTATATTTAAAAAAGACAAAGAATCGAAAGAGTTCAGTAGATTAAATCGAGTTTACCTTTTAGCATTAATGAATTATTGAAGTAAAACTGTTCCCAATCAAAGAAACTAATTAAATACCACATAAAACCAAATAAATTATATTTACAAAGGTATAAGAAAGCTTGATTGAGGTAAGCGTACCCCAATAAATATAAATGATTAAACCTTTCAGGTTATCTACTATGTCATCTAACTCAAACCAACAGTAAAAAAATGACATATCACACTGTCTCAGTAGAAAGTTGATCTCACTGGACCACTTACTGCTTGCCGTCGGGTCGTTTTGGTCAAGCCCCTTCAAATGTGTCTAAGCATCGTGACTAGGAATTTACCTTCCTACTCAATGCCGAAAGAAGCTTACCAACTTAATAGATTTTAAACAAAGCCATCCAAATCCTATTTGAGAAATCATCTACTATCTAATAACTTTTTAGATTATTTCAAATTTGAGTCATATGAATAAGACTTAAGATTGAGTCTATATGCTTGGATTAAGTAAGTTTGATACCATATTTAGATAGGCTAAACAGATGATAGTGTAAATTGGAAGTGGTCGAGATTTTTCACGAGTTTGCTTCGAAAAGAAATCGACTATCTGAAGAATTAAATGTGACTTCTGTTTTAAGTAAAAATGTTTCAACATGAAACACAGTTGATTCGATATGTTGCGTACGGCAAGTGAAATATTTGTTATATATCTCATATTCTACAGATTTTTAAAAAAATGAATTTATTATTGCTCCATAGGATAAATGATATACCTAACTAGCGTTTTCTGTTGTTTATCACTATAAAGCACTTGCCACTAACACCACATCCAGTTATTTGAGGCTTTCCAATAGTAAATGTCACATTTTGGCATTTGAGTGCAACAGCTTCCTTCGTAATGTGGTCATTATTCGGAAAGGTTAATAAACGCGTCTAGTCAGTTATACGATCTCCCCCGCGTTGGCTTGGTGTGTTATTTTATTTTTAACAAAACTTATTTTGTCATATTGCAATGCATGATTATTTTTTTTAAAACATATTTCAATCATTTTTTATATGTATATTTTGGCATAGGTTCTAGAAAGATGTTTTCTATTTCATTAAAAAATCTCAAATGAATTATATTTTTTAAGTATAATAAATAGAAGTAAAAAAAAAGATTTAAAAAAACATGTTTTTAAAAGAGGACTAAAAAGAAGAAAAAAATGTAAAACTTATAAGTTCAGGTACTTTGATTTAATATGACTAAAAACGTGGGGCGGGCGCTTATGAGGTTTAACATATGAAGTTCATTCATTCTCTCACTTATAGATCTCTCTTTAGCCTTCTAAATTAGAAATCTTTAATTTTTATACCAAACACCCACCCCACGTGTTTAGGCATATTAAATTAAAGTACTTGAACTTATAAGTTTTACATTATTTCTTCTTTTTAGTTTTGAAGTATTGATTATGTTCAAATATAATACGCATTGTCCGACAAACATTTACAGACTGGAAATGACTGATCTCCCTTTGATGTTAAACATGGTTGATGTGGTCGGGGTTGGTGTGAACTCGGCACGTGAATGTAATGTAAACAAGAGCAGACGGATAATACATGTGCTTGTATATAGATAAACTACAAAGTTCAATAATTTAATAACTGTACATTCGATCGATCTGAAATTTTGATACAATGCCTTGTCATCCAAGATCTATCTGTGATAAAATTTGAGATCTCTAGAATCATCAGAAGTGGTTTAATTTTACGTTGGCAGATTTGAAAAATTGAAGACAAACAGGAACGAAAGTGAGTTAATAAAAACGTGGTAATAATCAAAAACATAAATGTTCCATTTTTTTCTTGGGCGAAAAAAAGGTGGGTTTCATAAATAATATGAAATATATTCTTTATATTTGTGTCAGGATTTAAAACATTGGGTGACTCGTCAGCAATGTTCTCTTTAAGCTGCGCGGCTGCTCAGCAGTTTATAATTACCGTGCAGCAGCTTTTGTAAAATATTGCTTATAAAATAAATTCTGTGCAAATTTGCTCACAAGTTTATGTTTAGCTTTGCACAAGGACCAACAAATCTTATAGGGAAGATTGCTCATCAGTTAGGTCCTTCTGAAGACACAAGTTTTGTCTCTCTTTTTCTAAGTGAGCCACTAAAATATTTGATGAAAGGTAGTTCTCTTTTTGTGCGTTCAAACAATGAAATTCATTACCATTACACATTCGCAGTATTCCAACTACTAAGACGTTCAAGAATGCACTAAAACACATTCATAATATTGTTCCCCACACCCAATATATATAATATATACAAAAATAAATCCCCACTTCCACTCTGACTTGTAAATCAAGTAAATATGCTTGTTTTTAAAACTCTTGTCACGTCCTTGATATAGTGTCAAACGGTTAGGACCTCACCCATCTCATATCTCTCTAGCTACTATAAAACAAAAGCATTAAAGTGAACATGTGTGAATATAAACATACTTTTGTGATCATTTCGCGTGGCATCGAAAGTGTGCTTTTTTTTTGGGGGGGGGGTATTATTTTGGGGATATATTATTTGACAGGGTAGGGGAGAATTTATTTTAATCTGGAGGAAAATGTTTTCTCCCTCGCAGGATTTATTTTAAAATAAATCCGCCGTTGGGGAGACTCTATACGGCGTAGGATTTATTTAGCAACACCGGAATCCCTTTAATCTTTTTTCCAAAAATTGTTATTTCCCATTTGATTTTACATAATCTTATCAAATAATGACACATATACTCATCATGATCGAGATTTGGCCTGGGGGCCCTGATAACATTTTTTAAATATTTAAGTTCTTAATAAAATAGGACAGGGCATATATTTCATAATGCCTAATTCTTTGGGACCAGGGGCTCCACTTTCTTATTTTAACCACATTTTATTAACTCGCTTTTGTTCCTGTGGCATTGTTTGTTGGTGGTTTGTTGGTTTGTCTGTCCACAATTTTTCAAATCTGCCAACGTAAAATTAAACCACTTCTGATGGTTCTAGAGAGCTCACAATTTTACAACAGATAGATCATTGATGACAATGCATTGTATCAAAATTTCAGATCGATCAAATGTACCGTTATTAAATTATTGAGCTTTTTAGTTTATCTATATTTTATTAAATAGGCATCCGTACCCGCCCGCCGTAGTTTACTGTTACGTGGGGAGTTCACCCCTTGACCTCATCGCTTTGTTATTAAACGTTGGGCGGGCGCTGACGAGGTGTTTGGTAAAATAAATAGAGGTAAAAAAATATTGTTAAAAACCAAGTTTTTATTAGTGGACTAAAAAGAATTAAAAAAATAAAGGTAAAAAAAATGATTTTTACAAACCACGTTTTTATAAGTGGACTAAAATAAGAAAATAATTTAAAACTCATAAGTTCAAGTACTTCGATTTAATATGACTAAAAACGTGGGGTGGGTGTTTGGTATAAAAATTAAAGATTTCTAATTTAGAAGGCAAAAGAGAGATCTATAAGTGAGAGAATGAGTGAACCGCATATGTTAAACCTCATCAGCGCCCGCCCCACGTTTTTAGTCATATTAAATCGAAGTACTTGAACTAGTAAGTTTTAAATTATTTTCTTATTTGTAGTCCACTTCTAAAAACGTGGTTTTTAAAAATCATTTTGTGTACCTTTATTTATTGTTTTTAAACTTTCGTCACCATTCGATTTTACACGATCTTGACAAATATTGACATGAACCTCCACTATACTCCAGATTGAAATCTGCAGGAATTTTGAAATCTTACACAGTTGGAGCCCTTGGGTCGTTTCACTTTTTGCTAACTATATAACCTTTATAAATATGATTTTAACATTGGCTTCCGCCACAATTCATCCAATCAGCAGAACGTGCTCTATCTAAGGATGCGAAACATAAATACACATTTTTATGAATATTAATAAACATTAAAAGTGTCACAACTTTGATCATATACATGTTACTATCATATTAATTAGAAATATTTATCTATATGCAAAAAGAATAGTTGCAAATTGAAACGAATTGTGATAGGTGCCTCACGCTTTTATGTGCAGTCGATAGGTTCACGGAATTCACCTGTTATAGAAATTCTTTTTCTTATTTTTAGTGCACTTTCTATATGTAAATAAAAGCGTGTCCTTTTTTTAAAAAAAATGTTTTTTTAAATCCTTTATATTAACTCGTGGTGTCTGCGGCGGACCTTGCTTGCTTGCTTGTCGCCAAAACTTTTGATCGATTTTTAACCCACTTGCTCGCAAGATAGCGAGCTGAAATTTTGCAGGCAGTTTCGTACCGATGATAAAAACAATGTATCAAAATTTCAGATCGATCGCATGTACCGTAATTAAATTATTGATTTTTTAGATTATTTTTTTTATTCCTATGTATCATGCTATTTTTTGAGATAGAGCGTCGCGGTGCGTATTATATTGAACAACCTTTCTGTCGCGCAATAAGGTGCGTATTTTATTGACAGCTCTTTTTATAAACATATTCCTGATCGGTGCGTATTATATTAAACATGTTTTACGACACAACTTCAATTTTGTATTTCTGGATGGTCTGGCGCTGCGTATTATAATGAACATTCTTTTAGTTACTTCTCGTACATAAAGGATTTATAGTCAAAAACTTGGTTTTTTACGGGTTTTTCTTATTAAATCCTTTATATTAACTCGTGGTGTCTGCGGCGGACCTTGCTTGCTTGCTTGCTTGTCGCCAAAACTTTTGATCGATTTTTAACCCACTTGCTCGCAAGATAGCGAGCTGAAATTTTGCAGGCAGTTTCGTACCGATGATAAAAACAACGTATCAAAATTTCAGATCGATCGCATGTACCGTAATTAAATTATTGATTTTTTAGATTATTTTTTTTATTCCTATGTATCATGCTATTTTTTCAGATAGAGCGTCGCGGTGCGTATTATATTGAACAACCTTTCTGTCGCGCAATAAGGTGCGTATTTTATTGACAGCTCTTTTTATAAACATATTCCTGATCGGTGCGCATTATATTAAACACGTTTTACGACACAACTGCAATTTTGTATTTCTGGATGGTCTGGCGCTGCGTATTATAATGAACATTCTTCTAATTACTTCTCGTACGTAAAGGATTTATAGTCAAAAACTTGGTTTTTTACGGGTTTCTCTTATTTTAATATTTCATTTTATTTCTAATTTAAAATGTGGTAATTAATACCCTTTGATGATTGTCATTTTGTTTCGCGTGGTGTTTTTTAATCAGTGGTGTTTTGTTATGATGATTTCATTAAGATTGTGTAAGCATTTCATTTGAAATTTATTTGAATATTTTTATTGATGTTGTATGGATTCATTGAGTGGTTCTCACCAGATTTTAATTGAGTATTTTTACATCATTGGAGTATCATTTGTATTGATCTGTCCTTTTTTTTTCATTTAGTTTGTATTTATGGATATAATAATTTATTGAGATGAAACCGTTTTATATTGGTTGGTTCCTATTATGTAGATACTCATTATGGTATTTATTGAGTGGTTCTAAAATATGTATACGAAGCACGAGGAAAAACAAAACGGGAATGACACCATTAAATGGTGCACTTAAAATTCATTATGCAAGTCTTCAAAAATTAATTTGTAATTAAAATCTTTAGTGACTGGTTTGGGCACCACTTGAATTGTTGCATTTTTGGGTTTTGTGGGGGAAAAGGGGGGGGGAGGATTTTGTCGGGGTCACAGAATTTGGACGCCTAAGGGTTCTGTTTTTTTTCCAGTCGTTCTTGTCTTTCGCCTTGCATAGCTGGAGAACGCTCCGGGGTATTTCAGAATAAAACGTACTTAAAATTTCGTCCTTTCGATGCCCCGACTCCATGGAACTCCATAGTTGGGCGTACACATGTTCTTGAAATGTGTCAATCATTATAAGTGAGTGACCCAACTTGTCAGCATGATCTTCGACCAAACCACGAAAAAAAAACGGGTTGGTTCCTTCAAACCCTTGATATTATTTATTAGTTTACTTTTTATGACTATGAGGACAGAGAGGGACAATAAAATTACAAAGGCAATATAAAATACAGGCAACTAAATTAACATGACATATACTGCGATGCATCCTAGGTGGAAACATTTCCTTACGGCTTTTAACGCGAGTCAACAGGGAACTGTAAAACGGTGTTTGTAACGGTGTTTGTAACGGTGTTTACAACCAAGATTTTTTACCCGTTAAGCAGCCATGGTCAAGAGTGTTGTTAAAAATTCTTTGTTTTCACTATTATTTATACATATTTTTTTACAACATTTAATGTCATTATTATGTCTCTGTCTTCGCAATGTTGTAACAATTACAGTTTGTACTGAGAGCTCACTCTTCATTAAAATAATAATAATAAAATACAAATAAAAAATATAAAAAAGACAAAAACTCGCACAATTTAAAAACCTTTTTTTTCCATTTGAAGGCAATTGTTAAGTTAACAATAAAAGAATATTTGCACTAAAAGTAAATAACTTCACAGCAAATTATATGAAATTTTTAAAAAAAACTGTATAATCATAGGAGATACAAGTGGCAGTCGACTTTCAGCTTGATAGATTAATTGAAAATGCATCAAAAAGAGAGGAACGTCTAGATCAGTGCTTCTCAAACTTTTAATATGGCGGACAGGAAGGAATTTTTCCATTGCACCAGAGACTGGCGAACTATTTTCAACGTACTGACGTGGTAGCGAAATGTTATTTATTTTATTTTATTATTTTTATTGTATGTGCATATTAACGAAAATTGATATATTCCATAGAGTTAGTGTTATTGGTAGATAATTAGATAATTATATTTTTCTCTCCTTTCTTGATAACTTCTGCTGACCGGCAGCAGACAGCCTACGGACGGGCAGTGCACGGCCCACGGACTGGCACCGGCAGCGGACCACCACTTTGAGAAGCAGTGGTCTAGATAGTCCAAAAATATACAAGAAATGTAGTTCAGGACATCTTTAATTATATCCCTTGTAAATCGTGTCATTTACTATATTTTTTAAGCGCTCGTATAATTTTAAAAAATGTAAATGCATATTCAATCAATTTTTTTTTAAAGCATGACATGCGTTTAATTTTCTTAAAGGTACACAGAAAATAGACATCTAAACGCTAGTATTAAACAGTCCATGGGTACGCCTAAAAATGGAACAACAAACTGACGTTTGACAAAACGCCATCCTCGTAGAAATATGACCAAACAGGAGGTTTGAAACAGGAAAACTAACCCGTAATTTGTAACCCGAAAATATGACAGCGAATTTTTTATTTCAAATAGCTTTTGGGTAGCTCGTTTAGGTACACGCCGCCTTTAGCAATGATATAAAACTATCAACTTAATTTTATAAAAAGAAATTGACATAGAATGATTAACACGTTGATGTGGGCCATTACCATAGAAAATAATGTGTACTTCTGATACATTGCAAAGAGATTAATAATAGCTTAAGTACGGTAAGTCTCTTTATAAAGATAATAACATTTTAAAATGTGAAACTTTTAAAATATGGATTTTAATAATTTGCAAACATTTACTCTAAATCCAGAGACGAATACGAAATAGACGAAGACATTCAGTAAATGAGACGCATCCATGAGTATAAAGAAATATTCTTGAACTGAAATGATTACCGCAGTTGATTCAAGATTCAAATCATAGAAAGGAAAATAGCCTAAAGTGAAAATACAATAAGGCCCGGTAATAACAAAATTCAAAATGGCTGATGACATCATAAGGCGACTTAGAGTTTGTTCCATACGTTTTGCATTTCTGACAACACTTTCATCGTGCTGTTCATTTATATTAAGAAATTGCCCCCCTTCTGTATTTGTAAGCATTCTCTTCCGTTGGCCTTGCGCTATATAAAGGGCTCTGATTACTAAGATGGTTAATATAGATATGATTACGAAAGGAATAGCAATGCCAATGACAACTTGAATCAGTGTAAAAAAGTAAGGCTGTAAATATAGAATAACACAACCATCATATGAGTCCACATCAACAAAAATTAAAAACAAAACTGTGTAAAATATTGTCAAGATGACAAAGACCAACGACACCACTAATTTGCATCGTTTATTAGAGATCCAAATTTTTCGTTTTAAGGGTTTACAGACTGAAACATAACGTTCTGCGCATATTAGAATTAATGTCCAGTTTGAGATTGCTGTGAATATTGCACTTGGCAATGAAATAGTTTTACAAAAGTAACTATTTTTAGCGATTAATAAGTTGGACAGCATTAAATTTGTCTCAGTCAGCTTAGCAAGTAGTGCAAAATTATCAACAGCGGCCAAGTAGCAGAGTAAAAATGAAGCAGGTCCTCCGAAATGGAATTTTAATATGGTGACAATAATGAGGATATTCGCAGGTAGACCAACTCCAAAGAACACCCACATGTAGTATTTCATGAAAACTAAACTCAGGCGTGTTTCTTCTTTGGGGAAACTGTCAACGCTGTGGAGATAATGGAAAATAAGAATAAACAAGTAGTTAGATTTTAGATATTGTTCTAAAATTATGTTCGAATTGAAGTGAAATATGAGGACATCCTTTATTAATAAATTTTAAACATTAAATAAAATGTTACAAATTGCAAAATTTGTTGAAAATTAGGAAAAGTAGTCTTGTTAAAAATCAGTTATGCTTTAAGATTTTTCAGCTCAAATCCAATTAAATTTTTTAAAGATTTAACTACGACTAATAGGTGTATAGACAAGAAATATTGACTACATTAGAAAATCATAATTAAATAAGCAAATTAAAATTATATTATTTCCTGCTTTGCCTTATCTAAAAATACAACAACAAAAAAAAAGGAAAAGATAAAAAAACTTTAAAATGGTTTATTGCTTATTATACAGCTGTTAAGTCTAACTGAAGCGTTGAAAATGTCATTCAAAAATTTGGACTGTGACTATGATAAGTTTTAAATTGATTAAATAGACAACAAATGTAGATATATATATTATTCGCCAGAAATTCAGACTTGCAAACAAGCATGACGATTGACACTCTCTAGGGTCGACCAATCACAGTCTATTGTGGTTGGCAAGTGAGGTTAGTGCATGGGGGGCATGTCTTAAGACCAACAATTGGTCTTGAGTTTACTCACGTTGTTTTCATTTCTTTTGCTGCTGTTTGTGTCCGTTCTCTCTCCCTTTCCTTTTTATTTCTCTTTGCTCTATGTTTGAGCTAGTCAGCGGTGTATGCTACACCGCGGGTCGTATCTAGTACTTTGTATTTTAAGAATAAAAGTTTTCATTTATTAACGAGAATTTCTTATCGGTAGAAACAAATAATACGAATTTAAAATTATGAACTTGAAATAATTTTTATAATTACTATAGAAAATAAAATTACAGGGAAAAATGATTGAGCAAAAAAAACTAAAAATAAAAACCACGATAAATTGAAAGAAATTGTAGAGAAAAAAAAACACACAAAAATGGGATGTAAAATCCAACACTGAAGAAAAGATACTAGAGCTATAAAGAATTGATAAAGAAAGAATTTTCAAGAGGAAGACAAATAACAAATATAATGTTTTTTTAAACGTTTTTTTAACCTTTACGTATGTTTCCTTAAGGGATATATATAACTATTATTTTATTATTGCAAATAAATTTTGAATTGATTTTTTGTCATCTATTTATTAAAAGCAAAAATCTTTCAATGTGCAATAAAAAAATTGATAGAAAGCATTTAAAATATATTAATTATACTAAATATATTTTATAATTAGCAAAGCTTTAAAGCCATGATTTGAGTAAAGGTTATGGTTTCTGTTCAATATATAATACTTAGAGAAATCTTCTAGCAATAATTACTGTTTATTTATATAAGGTAAGAAAAGGAAAACCTGTGTTTAAATTTACTTTTACAAGTGAGCACATTAACTGTATATGTTTACACAGAAATCCGCTGTAAAGGGTTAGTCAATGGCTATTACACAGCATTCAATCACGATAGCTTGAATAATTTTAAAAAAAGATGCTCTGAAGATAACATGAGTATATGTTGTTGGCAGAGGCGGCGTTAGTCGTTAGGTACAAGAGAGGCCTGGTGCAACAATGACCCAGCGGAGCCAGAGTACTGGTAACGATCACGAACTATCAATATGCCCAAAAGGTCATAATATCTTGATTAGATCAATTCTTGCGAAAACTCAGTAGTGCAATATCTGCCGGCTCTTTTGTTACTAAAATATATTTATGTTCGCGTTTTATGAACAATGAATCACCTATGGTTTGTTTAATTTTATTAGAAATCGGACTTTTCCATTCAACAATTTTATTAATAGCTTATAATACTTCTATTCAGAAGAGTTTCAACTTCCGTTGAGTGCAATTTCGAAAGGATTATACCATGTCTAGTGTATTTAGGGCTTGATTTTACGGTGAATATAACTTTGGACGAAATATTCTCAAGTCTGAAATCCTGGGGCCCCCCTAAGCGCAGACCTGGGGCGATTGCCCCAGGTGCCAATCCCAAAGGCCGCTCCTGGTTGTTGGCTAATAGATGAGATACTAGGAAATAATTTATATGTTAAGATTTATTTTTGCATTTTTATTTTAAATGCTGAAAAGATAAATTTAAAAATTACCTTGTGTGAGTAACGTTTAAAAAAGTGCTGACAGGAATGTTGTAGAAGTTATCAGTGTTCCTCTGGTCCATGGTTAAATTTGAACTTGAAGTCATTAGGGCTAATAATTTAATAAAACATTGTGAATGATTTTTATATTTAAAAAAATATATTTACATTTCATAATAGATATTTCGTCTGAGCTTTTTGTTTATAGAGCACAACAACAACAAATCTTTACTGTAAATTCAAAAACAAAAACAAAATAATTTATCGTCTCCTAAAAAATCATCTTACAAATGTTATTGCCTATCTTCTGAGCTTTTATTTTTAAATTTATTTTAAATGAAATAAACATCATTTTTTATTAATTGTTAAAAACATTGAGTATAATTATCTTAATTTTTTTTAAATATTGTAGGGAATTGAACAAGTGACATACACTCCATCGGGACCAGGAGTCCAGCAAAAAAATTTTTTTTTGGTATAATTAAAGTTTGTATTCCCTACTAGATTTTACATGATCTTCATAAATCTTGGCACAAATATCCGCCATGATTCTGATTAAAATCTATAAGGGAAATGAACCTTAATAAATAGAAATTAAAAAAAGATTTTTAAAAACTTAAAAAATTTAAAATCTTTATCACAGTCCCATTCTGTATGATATATTTAGCTATTTCAACATCCATTCGTAATAAGGAAATCGTTTACACTTGTGTCGGTATATCAGTGTAAAATGCCACATTAAACACCTTAACAGATTATACGCGGTGTTACAGGCGAGATTTACACACCAAGGGTTAAACTGCCCTAGGACAATCCGCCCCCCCCTCCCATTGGGGAAGTCAACCAATGTTTCCCACACGTATAGTCTTGTCCTATTGATACTCATATTAACACATATTATGATAAGTTTCCTTTTTATAAAAAAAGATAAACCGTCGTTGCCAGTTGCATACTAAGTGTTTCGAAGTCAAATAAACGTAACAACAACTAAGCATTTAATCATTAATTTCATAAATATTTTTTTTATTTAGTTCTTTAATACCAAACTTGAAATTCCAATTGAATAACACAACTTAATGACATAAAAAAACAACAATGTAAATGAATCCAAAAATGTTGTCAAGCGTTTGAAATGCAACAAATATGGCCCCTTATGATGACGAATTTCAAAAACAATAATCTTGTATTGCTTTATTAAGTCAATTTTTAAATTTAAAAAATTACGCTGATTCCAATTATATTTATGAAGACTTTAACTTCAAATAAAAAAAGGAACGTCCTATCAGACATAGTAACATAAAGTATTTTATGATGATTATTTTATTTTTTTATATATAAAACACTTTCCTACTTGAGAATAGAGTTTCAGTTATCTGACAAAAATTTACTAAGAAGACCGAAATTAAAACAACACAGCTATATTATGTTATTTTTTATTGTTATAGATTCCTTGATATTTAATCAAAAATTAAGTAACGCACTTACATGTTTTGTTCATAAAATCAACCTAAGACTGCATCAATGAAAACTCACATCAACTACTTGATTTTATTGGTAGCAGCTGGTGCAAACTTTAATGGCTGCAATATGCGTTAACTGCTGCGACCTGTCTTTAAAAATAAAATTTAAAAAATCATACATGAGAAATATTGCAACATTTTTAGAGAAAGGATGAAGAGCTTAAAAAATTATAATATCGTTAAGTTTTATTTTAATGTTATCTCGGTGTTTGATGCCGAATGTGAATAATTTATCTATGGTTACCCTAAAGAGTGTGTACTATTATCAACACGAATGAGTACATCGTAAGTTTTATTTCTCTATTGATAACTACATTCCTTAAACCTACTTGCAGACCTACCTGGGGCAACATTTCGTTACCACTTAACATCACATCACTCCAAACATTTTTGTCTAAATGACCCCACATTTCAAGACAACCCCCAACTGACCAGTATGCCTTAAATCCAAGTCATTTTAATATCATTAAATCTTTTCTCAAATCCTTCTTAGTCCTCCCATAGTGGCCCCACTTGTTTCATGTCTCAAATATAATCCCATACATATTCACTCATCTTTTCCAACACATGGCCACACATATTTGATCTTCTCTTATCTCATCACTACATCCCCCGCAACTATCAAACTGTTGTATCCTATCCTTTGTGTTTATCATATTATTATTTCATTTTTTCCTAAATTGTAAAACTGTCGTAAATTGATAATAATTTTTATTAATAAAAAGTCATTATTGATTTTTGAAAAATATACGCATACTTAATTTCATTTATAACAATAAAAATTTCGAGCCATCTGAAATCACCTACGAAACAAATTAATAACAAGTCAAATATCAATTAAACCAAAGTACAAAGCGAATCTCTTGCTAAATACATACATTTAGCAGCTTTCCTACAAAGCTCAGAATAAATTTGTCAAAACATGAAGTAGACCTGAAAAATTCACTAAATTGGTAACAAAGTTGTTAGTAAATAAATAAAATGTATCTACTTAATTTGATACAACATTTCGGATTAAAAATGAAGACTTGGAATAACATAAGAAATATATTTCAATCAAATTTACATTTTTCTCATAAATATTTAACAATCGTTATATTACATTCTCACAACATAAAACTGATATAAGAAGGGTAATGGAAGCTAGGAGATAGTAAGAAGAAATATTTGTAAGGAATTTATTTTCTGAGATTGATAATGATATTCATTAGAAAAAGTCGGGTTTGATTAAATATTGTAACTTATAATGAACTAGTTGTTTATTGTATCTTATTGCTTTTCTGGTATTATAACAAAACAAACATTTCTTTTTTGCCCTAAAAGTAATTTTGGTGATAACAGATGAGATCTCTTTATCTGCCTTATTGCTTCGCCTTTCACAGAAACAATAAAACTGTTGAATCACATGTAGCGTCAAAACAAATTTGTTTCATTTTATTTTTTCAGTTTTTGAAGATTAACCTTTTTTTTGTACGTGACAGAAAATAAAATGTTTGAGACACGTATGGACAATGGCACAAAACGGTTTTGTAAACAAATTTCAATTCCATAATAAGAGTCAGTTTATTATTATCAATTGCTACAAGAAATTAAAAAAAATAATGTTATAGTAAAAACGATTGCTATAAAACTACATTAGACACCTGGTGAATAAATTCACAACAGAAAGATCACGGAAAACAAACACGCGGCTATTGAGCTGGATACGGTTGCCTGCATCTTCCAGGAGGAAATAAAATGAAGTATTATTAGGAGAAAGATTACATCTAGGCACCCTAGGACTCGATTCGACTGTGCCTAGATCTAATATTTCTCCTAATAATACACCATTTAAAGAAGGATCTACTAACTTCTCGAGGTTAAAGGCGTCGCTTGCTTCTTCCAATTATTTAACTCAAAAGTTATCATTGACAATGGACCTTTCTCGAAGAAGCTCGCAATTTTTACCGAGCTGAAGACTGACTGGTCGGCGGAGACATACTGATTTTTGCATGTCTTACGATATTATTTATTGCCTACTATGAGCTAGCTTGGCTACACAAAACTATAGAAAGAGAATATTACAATATTTTTTTAAACCAGTCACGTTACCCTAAATATGTCAGTCTCTTGATGTCAAGACTCATATAGTATCTGATGTGTATGTGATATGTAGAATAAAAACAAGACTTTGAAGAAAATATACGTGAGTATAACATATGATTATTAAAATATCAAAATATGGATTTAATATTAGATTGTAACATTTCTAGACTTAAAAAATATATGAAGAATAGAAAAACAGAGTAAAACTCAATTATGTTGCATACACTTTGTTTTAATGAAATTTTCTCTAAATCATAAAAACAACAACCACAACAACAAAAAACGAATACGCTAAACAAAACTAAATCATGTTGATAGAGATCGCCCTAATGGTGCCCTGAATTAATATAAAAAGGGGAGCCTTAAAAAAACATTCGACATATTTTTGAAGTTGTACTGGTACTGATTAAATGTTTTTGGTTCGATTAATCCGGGAAAAATGAAAAAAGTTATTCGATTATTTACTTATATTTTAATAATGCATATATAGATCCCGTTGAGTTGCGACACATTATTTAGCGAAATCGGTTAAGTAGCGGTAATTCTATGGCTCTCTAATTTTGTGACTTAACACAGCAAATTCATTCTGCTATGCAATAATACGAGGGAAAAGTACGTAAGTAACAACAAATAAAAGTTATTAATAAATTGGAGAAACAAAATATTAGAAAAATATTAGAAATAGTTTTTTTACATTTGAAAATAATTTTAATCAATCAAATTTATTTTAATCGATTAATTAATCGTTAATTTCCGCAACCCTAATTGTTTGGGAAAATATTGATTGTTTTAAAAAAGACACATCAGAGTATATGTACTACCGTAGCTTAATTACAATGGAATATTACATTATATACCGAATAAGCCTGGTTTAGACCATAGTTCTTTATTCTAATAATGAATCCTCTTTATGAAATTGAGATTTTAATTAAGATATGTAAGTCGTTATCTGCACATTTTGTTGATAAATTGGTTTAATAAATTTAACAAAAATTTCTTAGTCCTTGGACAAAATCCAAACCCAACAAGATAATTTCTCCATGAAAGATTTATTTTAAAAGCATACATTACCAACATTTTCTCTTAAATACCATTGTTACTTATACTTACCGTTAGATAATTTTTATTGCTGTAATTTACTTCTTCGAGAGATAAAATTTTGATGTGGTGTACATACATGTAATCGAGATAACTCTTATGTGTATTTTTTAAATTATAAATCTTTATTTTTTAAAAACCAAATAAGGGGAATGGACTTAAGCTTCAGTATCTTAAGTTTTAGCAACAAGACATTACTGGACTAAACTATCACTCCCAATCAAAGAAATAAATAAAATTCTAAATGACACATGAAACTGCAAAAATACTAGTTATGAAAGCATAAGAAAGTATAAATAAGGTAAAATGTTCAATCCATGTTATACGACATGATCTTTATTGGTTTGAATGCTTAAAGACGACTATACTAATTATCACCCAATTCATCTAACTCAAACGAACAATACAAGAATAGACATATACAAGAATAGACATATAAACCTCTCTTTGCAGAAAATTGATCGTATTAGAGTTCTTACTGCTTGCCATCGGGTTTTAATTTTTTTGTCAAGTCCTTTGCTTACACACACTGGAAGTAAACATTGTATCATGGAATATAGTTTTTCAGTCAATGCAGAATCAACGTTTCAGAATTTAACCGAAGCCATCCTAATGCTATAAAATACCATGTCGAGTAATTTACCACCTCGCGAACGCCATACGCTAAAAATAGCACCATTTTTGGCTTTCATTACCTAGTTTCTAAACCGTTCGACACAGGGTAAAAACGAAAGTACCTACAAGTACTATGACATTAAGGCTACTATAATGAGACATCATTCTTGTATTACTACGCGGGGTTAGAGTGTAAAGTCCAATTTTAGCTGACCCAGTTAGCTACCGCCTGCCGAACACTTTTTTGCTTAATTTACTTCAAAGCAGACACTTTTACCTCAAATCAGACACATAACCAAAATCATCAAAGAATCAATTTTTAGTTAATGGAGTCAACAAATAACACTGGAGATGTCAATAATAATGTAATAAACGTTTATTAAAGAAATTAGATCCCGAATAACTTAGATCTATATATATACAAAATAATACTATAGGTAGATCTATAATCTATAGTCTAGCCAGGGCAGCAAACAGTGCACACAAAAGTGCCTTGTTTCAAAGATGCACAATTTTGCGTGCACTGTGCATGCCACCAGCCATCACACACATCACATTGGACCCAAACCTCTGCCCCTCCCCCTTTTTTGCACCCTTGACACATTTCTTCCAACAAGAGATCCTCTTCTTTATCTAAAGTATCGTCATCTGCAGCTATGTCAAGCTCCATTGTTTTAACCAACTGTGAGTCCTCACTGCTGCTACCAGATAGATCTATTACTGGATACTTCTTTACTTTCTTGGACTCCACAATTTTCATTTTTTTAATCTGCTCTTCTTCTCTCTTGCGTCTTTTTTCTTCCCTTTCTTGCTCTCTTGTCCTTTTTGTAGCCTCTTTTTTTGCATCCTTTATCTTTTTGCTTCCCTCTCGATCTTTCTTTTCAGTTTCTTTTTTTCTATTTCTTCCTTGTCTGCTATTTTCTTTTTAATGCTTCTCTAAACTCTTCTCCACTGACCAAGTTTGGCATGGTTGGAGCATTTTCTGTTTTCTTCTTGTTTTTATTCCTTCTAACAAAAGCAGGTAGCTTCAAAATGTCATCTACTGTCAAGTTAGCTTTGAGTACTTTGATTGTGCAGTTTTTGGGTTCTTCTAGACTCCACGTTTCTATTAGCCCCACAGCTAAGGCTTGAACTTGTTCTCTTCTTCCTCTTTGCTAAGGTTGTCTCCTGCAGTAGAACTTGTCATTGTCAGTTGACAAAAAATTTATTAAATTGGTTGCGACTCATTTCATCATATAAAATGTTTGAATAGTCATGGAGTGCTTTAAGTTGTGCAGCAGACAAATTGAACTTTGGTGGTGATGATGCAGGTAATGATTCTGGTTGGGAATATTTGTAAATGATAGACTTATTTTCATTCTCAAATGGGCTGTTTTCCTGTATAATGGGCTGGGTCTCTATGACTACTTGTGTTTCATTCGCAATTGGTTGTGTCTCAATGAGTGCCTATGTGTAAGATTCGAGTGGCTGTGTTTCAGTGGTTGCTGCTGTGTCGGATTCTATGTGTTGTGCCTCGATGATTGCTTAGTTATCGTTGGGACTCAATCAATTTGTTGTCATTTATGCTGTGCAGATGGTTTAGCTTAATTTTGCTACATGAAAAAGTGTTGGCAACGAAGTAATATCCTACAATAAAACAAATATACTTCAACGCGAACATGCCCTCAAAACGAACACTACTATTTTCAAATAACACTAGAGGCCAAGAGCTAGACCCTTATTTAACTAATTTTTTTCTGCAGAATAAGAGGGTTCGGTACGAAGTAAAATCCAACTTTAAACTTACTTCATCGCGAACACCCCTTCGAAACGAACATTGCTATTAAATAGCATTGTAAAGTATAACAGCATTGTTACTGGACTATTTGTAAGTGATGATGCAATACCAAACACGTGTGTTTTCCAAAGCGAACAGGAAAAGTAGTCTTAACCCGGAAATCAACTTCGTTCTTCCTAGGGACGCTGACAGCATGCATGGCACAAGGATCAAAATGTTGACACACATTTACTCACAAAATAGGCCATCCCGGCAAACGAAACGATAAAATGATATTGAAAACAGAACTACTTTCGACTTACGGGTGTTCGTTTTCGTGTTAGATGGAAAATAAAAATACAGAGAACGCTTTATGAAATAGTGTTCGCTACGACATAGCGTTCGCGAGGCGGTAACTTACTCTCCAATTTTCAGGTGAAAGTTTTAACAATCATCTATTATCTAATCACTGTTTACATTATTTATAATTTTGAGTCTCCAGAATCTCTATATATATCATTCTCTTCGTGGTCGGACCCTGCGAGAGACCAAGCTGCAAGAATGTTCAACAAATACTATTTTTAGAAAGCAGCGCACCAAATAACTGCACCAATGCATCAAAAGGTGTGCAAATTAAATATGCGCTGTAAAAAAAAATTATATGACGTCATTGTTTTCGCTGATATTTTAATTTTGTATAAAGGGAACAATGTAAAAAGTTATAAAATACTTTGTGTACATTTCAGAAAGTTTAATATTTCGTATTGATCAATCAAGGACAAGTTAGTTGGGAATTTGAAAAAGGTGGGCGCCTTAGGCGCCCTAAAAAAGTGCATTTTTTCAAAATAAATAGATTTCAGCTGAACACTTCCGTCATTTTTTACGGGTGATACGCCGCGGGTCTCTCCAGAGTTCCTTCTTATCATTCACTCACAGTCGTTTGCCAAACCCACCCCATTTTGACAACTGTGTCTTTCAGGAAGTCTTCACCTGTCACTAAATCATTAGCGGCGTATGCTACGCCGCGGGTCAGCTAGTAAGATTTAAAATTAAACCTATATGGTTTGCTTGAGTAAGACTTGTAGCTAGGAATAAGCCGGATATGGTTTTTTACTATTTGCCGAATCCGGATAGTTTGGCCCTGATATTTGCCGAATCCGGATTCAGGATCCGGATATCTACATATTTAAGTGTAAGAGCTAATAGGGTGTACTTTACTACTTCATATCAAGTATTTCATACTATTTATTAAAATATTTATTATCCTAGAAATAAAAAGTATCTGCTATCGAAATTGTTACATTGTCAAAGTCAACGATGAACATTTTACAATGAATTGGATGAACTTGAAGAAGTTCAACGAACTATGTAGTGTGTACCAAGCGAACAGTGTTGTACTGAGTGTGTAGTGTGATGTACAAGAAGTCGTGACCTATAGCCATAATAAAAATGTTCTTGTATTCATACAATTAAAGTTTAATATGCTGTTATTTAGCTTAGTTTGTTATCTTATATAGTAAAGTAATATCTATACTTGTAACATTTTTAACTATATATATTTTACTCGTATTGAAATTGATTATTTTACTATATTTTGAGTAGATTTGAATGATTTGAATGGATCAACGCTTGTTAATTTGTTTGTTTTGTTATATATTAATAAATAAATGTATAACTTAATTTGTATAATTATTATAGTCACAATAGACTAGAGTTTTAAAATTATAAGACTGAATAAGATATAACATGTAAGACAAGAAACATTTTTATTTGTAAGTTCGAAAATCAAATCACAATTGCAACTGCCATTTAAAGTTCAACGGAAAAAAAAACAATGAATATAAAATTATTACAAAGATATAACTTATATCATATAAGTAATTTTTTTAAAATTTGAATACTAAATTGAAAATATGGAAAGATTGACTACTGCTACCGTACTAACGTACTAGTCAATGACAAATAAATTAAAAACGATAGCCAACTCTCAGCATGTCCCAGTTTCCAAGGCTCCTTTTCAAATATATACCGGTACTTTAGAGTATAAGATAATAATTACAAATTAACTTAAAATTAATATTTTTAACATAAATTATTTTTTTTTAAAATTAAAATTATCATTTTCTAACATGAATATCAGCTATAACAATGAAAATAATTAAATGACATGAGTAAATAAAATAGTAAATAGTTAGTAAATTCCAGTGAAACTTTGTGTTGTTGAAGAAAATTCTTTGTTAAATGTACTGATTTCTAGTTATTGGTTTTTATTTTAATTTTTAATACTTTTTATATATTTGTTTATAAACTAATTAGTATTAATTTAATTTAATTTTAAAAATTCTTTACTAACTTGATATCCGGATACTATTTGGATCTGCCATAAGTATTTGCCGAATCCGGATAGTGGCTAAAATCCCGATATTTGGTCCGGATATCCGGCATTCTGGATATTCGGCTGTCATCTACTTGTAACATATTTAAAAAGGCTTACCTGGAGAAAGTGTAATTTGTAATTGGTCGAGGTTTTTAACGAGTTCCCAGCAAAAAGATTTGGACAATCTGTAAACAATATGTCGCCTCGATATTAAGAAAACTATTTCAACGTCGAACAAGGTACTGTGTACATCTATTAAAATAAGTCATATATTTATTATATCCCATAGGTTTTTAAAAAATCAATTCACATTGCTTAATAAAATAAATGACATTCCTAACTAGCGTTTTCGGTCGTTTTTCACCCACAATCCCCTTGCTAATAACATGAAATCCAGTTACGCGTGCCCTTTCAAATGAAAACACTACATGATGGCATATGAGTGTAACAGCTTAAATTGTACTGTGTTAATTATTCAGAAAGGTTACGCGTGACTGGTCCGTTACACGCGCTCACCACGTTAACTTGTTTCCATGATGTTTTAATTTATTTTACAAAACTTAGTTTATCCAGCCGCCATGCCAGCGTCCCAAAATAAATCAACCCTCACCCATAAAGAATATCATTCCGATGGATTCATTTTCAAATAATTCCGCCGGAGAAGTAAATATTTTCCTCAAGATTAAAATAAATTAATTCTGCCTTGCCTATAACAAAATGTTTCCCCCAGAATAAAATTCGCCCCCCCCCAAATCAAATATTCAATAAAACACCCCCCAAAAATCACTCAAAATCACAAAACTGTGTTTACGTTAATACTGTTTATGGCAGTGGCGTGGCGTGAAAGTTGCGATGAGAATGGGGACCACGCCAATAGTCACCATCTAAGAGGCGTGACACATTTTTAAAAAACGCATCTTAGCTTTATTTAACTTTTTTTTTAAAAGTGGTTACCCACAAATAAAGTACAACTTTGCGATGTGTTTCTTATAAGTTTTGTACAAAAACAGGTGTTTGGTGTATAAAATAATGTTTTATTATAGTGTGAAATGCAAGGGTTGTTGGTATTATTATTAGATACACAAGCCACACAATCTCCATGTTCTAAGAAGGTGAAAAGGTTGATTAATTTCTAGAATATACCAGTTCAGAGGACATTTCCTTATAACTTTCGGTTATAAATTCAATGTAATGAGAAGGAAGACAAAGTGCCAAAGGAAATATTTGTCATTTAAAATATCATGGTTCTCCAAGATCTTATTTAAAGAAAATTAAAATAACTAGATATGCCCCGCGGCGTAGCATACGCCGCAGACTTGCTCGTGGATATTGCAAAGTAAGGGGGAAAGAACGGACACAAACTACAGCTCAAAGAAATCAAAATAACGCGAGTGAACGTCGGTGGGGGAACCACCGACGAATTGTTGGCCTCGGGACATTCGCAATGTGGTTATCTACCTGCCCACCACTCCTTACCACCATAGCTTTCCAACCATAAACTATGTTTGATCGACCCTAGTTAGGGTCAGCCATGTTCGCAAAAAGGGCGAAAAGCACAGGCACAAAACATATTTTAAAATTTTTTTTAAAAAACAACGTTTTCGCTGAGACTTGAACCCAGTACCTCGCGTGTAAGGCAGACGTGATAACCACTACACTACGAATCACACGTTACAGTGTGAAGGAACAACGCAACTGAGCGCAAGCAAGAACCATTGTTGGTCTCGAGACCACCTCTCGACCCCATCGTGGGTCATTCGTCATGCTCATTTGCACATACTCACTTAGGTGAATTACACATATAGATCGTAATGATAACAGTAACTTATTGATATTTCTATAATATTCTAAAATGGTTATATTTTTTGGACCATTAATTTATGTATGTTTGTTCTTATCATTGATAGACTAAACTTATTATTATTTTTTTTTAAAGTTCAAATCGCAGGCTGATTTTAATTTTTTTTTACAAATCGAGGGTTGAAGTATGGAACTTGGGTGTCATGGGGTCTATACAATCAATTAACCGTCTCGGATGACACCAACCCCATCTACCTCACTGATTGTTTATGCGTGGGACCTGATTTTTTTATTGTTAGTCTGTGTCTAAGCCTTGGGCCTGTGTTGTGTGTTATATGATTGCTACAAACGTAGTAGGCCATTTCCTTGCAATATATCTTTATACCGATGCTTTGACTATATTTTAGAGCCATCTTAAAAATGTAATAATTTTACAAACCTTAGCTACTTGTCTTTATTGAATTTTCTGCTGCAACTTTTGTAAAAAGCTGCTGGTTAAAAACAAGAATGATATTTACTTTAAAGATTAGCTATGATTCATTCGTGTGTGCTTATGCTCAAAGGAAATAAAGAAAGAAACACAATGTGTCTAGAAGGAGTAAAGGCAATAAAAAAACGTACCAAAATGTATCTCTCGGGACAAGAACCCGATTCCCCCTGAACTTGTTATGCCACTGGCTAAGCTTATGATGGTTGAAATTCATATAATCATAAACAAATTGATAAAGCACAAATACAATATATATTTTAAGACATAAACTGTAATAAAACCCTAATTTTTAATTAAATATAATTAAGAGGTGGATTTATTTAACAAAGTTTACTTTATTTTAAAACAAATTCTTTACCGGAAACTTGTTTTAAAATAAACCCTCCGGGGGACACTTTATTTTGGAGAATATTGTATTTAATGACACCAGAATTGGTAAATATGTTGCTACATATGTCAATGATATTTATTTTTTAAACTTTCGTACAACTTCTGAATGTGTATTTTATTTTATTAAAAGTCTCCAAAAAATATTTTTTCTGTCGTATTTGGGTCTCGCGCAAATAAACAACAAACGTAGATGTCTTAAATATAAGTTCATATATTATCCTTTTATTTCAGGTTTTAAAACACCAAGTTACTAAAAATACAGAGCATTAAAATGTTAATGTTCATTCCTTAGGGCCGGAGACTAATAATATATTTCTTTTTTCGTAAAGTTTAATTTTTTATTCCCCATTCGATTTTACACGATCTTAACATATTATCCATTATGTCAGCTTGTCGTTTTGTCAATTGTCATTTTGTATTTTTTGTTTTGTCTTGTTACCGGCTACCTAGCAGTAGTCCGACCTTCTTCAGTCACGGTTCACTGTGTGACTACTGGACCCTCCATCAGGCCCGAAATGTCAGAATCTTAGAATTTCCGCATTGGACTACACCCAATCAACAGCCGGTGACAAGATCCTCCGTGCCCTATACAATAGCTCCACACTTCACACAGTAAGCATGTGTCAGCTAGGTGGGTGAGTTCACTAGACGGGATACTCGCCCCCTACTCCGAAGTTTAAACAGGACAGGAGGGGCCGTGCAGTTGACATCTGTCACCAACTCGGGAGAGTTTAGCGCTTTCTCCACTCGACCCCCCACCCCCGCACCAAAATCCACGAGTGTCTTGGACTAAAACAAATTTTAAAAAGAGGAACTGTCGTTCTACGCATGGGATTACATCGAAAAGTTCACACAGCAACTTCCCAGTAGAGAGGTCAATCCTTAAACAACACTGCAGGAGCGCCATATGACCTTCACGAAAAGAGGCTGAAGCTTATGGGAAGTACCCGTCCCCAACATAAGAGAAATGAAAGACTTTCATGACGAGAGACATTTGTTTATTGGTCAGGCTATAATGATAATCAAATTTGCTGTTGTGAATGAATATTTGACTATGTCTTATTATGCATTGTGCTTATATATTATGAACTATTGCATGAAATGTAAAAGAAATGTTTTGAATAATTTCAGAAAGACTCGTCATTCAATTATGCAAATTTACAACGTACCTTGTGTTTCGATTGCCACAATATTGTAGAAGATCTGTGTCGGGATTTCTAACTTAGTTGTTCGTTCACTCCTCTTGTTTACAGCAATAATAACCCGCCACTCAGCAAGTCAATTCTATATTTGAGTATAACAACTTCTCATCTGGCCGTCGTTAAGTTACTTGGTGCTCAGTCTAATTCACGTCCTGCGTTCTAGTGGCACCCAGACTCCTACTTGGCACCCAGGCGTCGACTCGGTGACTCCCTGGCTTAGCTCTCCTCGTCTAACATTTCCCAGTCCTTATATATTCTCCACCCTGGTTACCCGGTGTTTGACCCCATTGCTGGCTGGCCCGAGACACGTATGCCAAGAAGTGATAATTGACCATGCGATTTTCTGATTGGTTAAAAGTTACTTAATTTATGAAAAGCTACAAACTTTCCCACAAAGTTATTTAGGCCACTGAAATACAATATTCGCTTTTATCCCGACTTAGACCCTGGGTCAGTAAAGGGACAACTTTCCCCATTGGTCTCATTGTGAAATTCCCACATCATGTATATCTACGCGACACG
Organism: Ampullaceana balthica; assembly: GCA_944989445.1. Classification (NCBI taxonomy): domain Eukaryota; kingdom Metazoa; phylum Mollusca; class Gastropoda; family Lymnaeidae; genus Ampullaceana; species Ampullaceana balthica. The sequence goes on along the minus strand of CALYLW010000144.1, from coordinate 376,099 downwards.
TCGGGTTATTCCACTGTCTTGCCCCCAAAGTTGAAATACAATCCCTGTGAGATAGCCTTAGACCTGTCCCCTGAGTAACCTGTCATACTCACTTGTACGCTGTTCTCCATAATATTCATTTTACCCATAGACACAGAAAAAAAAACACTTTTAACCACACAATCCAATTGTTAATTTTTTTTTCAATATTAAGAGGGGGCATTTTATTGTCATGTCAATTAAAAGAGAATAAAAAATCTTTATCCCCCAAAAATAAATATAAAATTTATAATGGTTATTTGTTTTTTTTTCCTGTCTTTATTTTAAGTTATTTACAACATTTATTTAATATATAATTAATATTGATTTTTATTAATTGATTTGATACATACTTTTGCAAAAAATGTATGACAGTAAACATAATTTTTCTGAGCATATGTACTTTTTGGAATTATTTTAAAGCAAACTGCATTTAACATAAGCTTATTGTTTGACATTTAATTAAAAGTTGTAATGTCTATTCATAATTTAGTATTTGTTTAGATCACTTATATTATCTTTTAGCGTCTGCTTGCCGTCTGTTGCTAAAAACTTTGGAACGATTTTTAATACACTGCCCGGTATCCTCTTGAGCTGAAATTTTGCAGGCATACTCGTGGCGACGATAAAAATGATCTCACAAAATTACTCATCTTTCAAATACCCTGTATTAAAATTAATGAACCTTTAGATTATCATTTCTTTGTATCTCCATGTAGCATGCTCCATGTTTATACTATTCTTTTGCGTGGTGCGTATTATATTGAAAATACTTTTTTATAATATTTTCCCGATCTGTAAATGTTTATTCTAGTCTGTCACGCGTTGCGTATTATATTGAACATATTTTTAGTTATGTCTCCTATATAAAGGACTAGGTTGTGCTGCGGCACCCACTTTTCTTTAGGGTGCCAAGGCGCCCACCTTTTTCAAAGGCCCAACTAACTAGTTGTATGATAAAAACGTAATATTTAACTTCCTTAAATGTACACAAATTATTTATATAATATTTTTTTACAGTGCTAATCACCACACGATTTCTTAACTGCACGTCCCGTCTGTCCTGTCCGTGACGCTACTAATTTTAGAAAGCAGCGCACCAAATTACTGCACCAAAAATAACCCTTTGAGTCAGTCAGCACTGTTTACAACGCAAATGCTGACGTCAAACGTTCGTGCGTTGTTTGGTTAATGTTAATATGGAAACCAAAATGATTATGATTTTTAAGTCTATATTTTCAATTTTTTATAAAAAAAAGCAGAGTGATGTCCCTTGGCGTTAGGCAAGAGTGATTAAGTCTTAATTTGGGATAAATCTATATAAGATTTATAGTAAAAAAACTTTGGTTTTACGGTTTGTTTTAATCAGTTACTCGTTTTACATCAACTGCTGTCATTAAAAGTCATATTAAACATACTCAGTTAATCTTTAAAAAAATAAACCTTCAATTACTGTTCTGACTCACCTAATTCCCTCTGTTTGTCAGTGTTCGAAGAGTAACCTACACGAAAATGCGCGAGAAACGATAAAAGCCCGAAATGCTGGAGGAAGGGTAAATCAGTGTTATTTCAAGGGGCTTTAAATACTCAGAACACACCTGATAAAGTTGTGCAACACTACATACACACATTCTGTGGGGCGCAGTGGTCGAGTGGCAGCGCGCTTGACTGGCGTACCGATGGTCACAGGTTCGAATCTATGTGAAGGAATCACTTGCCAAAAAAATCATCTGTCATGGACGCAATTATCTTCTGCATAGAAGGAGTGACAGAATAGATAGTTTTCTTTTGTGGATGGACTTGGGTCATGACAGAAGATGAATATTCTAGTATATGTCTCACCAAAGTAAGTTAGCACTTTAGTTTTATATCCCTATTACAATTGTTAAAGTTGTTTCAGTCTAAAGTGTTGTTGGGCCTTTAAATGGAAAAAGTGAACTGTTATTCTATAATAGTTCCTCATATATTACTAATTACCATGCATCTTTAGCTTAGATCAGTTATTTAATTTATGTCCATAATCACTAAGTGACTAATGGATGAGGCCCCAGTTATTTAATATTAAAATACACACACAAGGACGGGCTCTAAATATGTTGCATACTATTTAGTATGCGTACAACGTATCCTTAAAATGGTAAGTTATAAATGGGGCGCTACAGCTAAAGGTGTTAAAGTACAAATAATCAATAATATACTAAAGATATAATAAACAACGCAACGACAATATTTAATTACATAAATTACAGATACATACATTTACAAATATAAATCATTTAGTCTAACAACAACCTTACAACCAAATGCAAATTATAGATTAACCCTGTTTCCCTTTGGGACAAGTAATGATCTCTTCGGTTGCCTAAAAACTCAGTGATTGTTAGGTAACGGGACGACTTTCGCTTTGTATCTCCTGTCCGCTGTCAGTCTAACTTCCTTTGCAGTCTTTGATCTATGTGCTGCTCCTCTGCCCTACTCTCTGATTGCTAGGCAGTACGGTGATCTCCTAGAAGTCAGCTGTGACTTTCTGCCCACACATACTTTCGTAAACAACTTTTGTATTGGATCTTCTTGATCCCAACTATATGGAAACTATAAATTCTCCAAATATACTGTGCGGTGACGTTTGCCCCCAACTTTTACTGCAATATACATAAACTTCGCGATGCACAACAATAACTAATTAATTCGGTAGCCATATAATTTACAAAAACATACTACAAGGAACAGTATTAGTTGATTTTTTAAAAAAATGTTGATATTAATGATCGGCAAAGAAAGCCCTTAATGAAAGACGAATAAAAAAAAAGAAACAATTTATCAAAAAGTAACAAAATTGTTATTGTTTTATTTTCTTTAGTTAGGTACACACATATAATTTATAGCTTCAACAAAGTCGTAAAACATAATCTAAAAGAATTATATGAGCGGGATGGAAAAAACACACAATTAGTATATGCTTTCAGAGTCGACAATACACTTATCTTATTCTATTTGACTGATAATCATGTTTCCAATGTCGGTAGATTATTCGTTAATTCTGAAATTTCAAAAATGTACAACACTTTTCTATGAATGCTATATCAGAGTTGAATGCACAACTCGCATATTTGAAAAAAAAACTTTAGAAATTCTCATTTCAAAATTATTTTTAATTTTTTAAATATTTAATTTCGATTTTAATTTACTATTTCTAAATAATCATTTTTTTTAAAAAATTAGCTAAAAAGTAAGCCTTTTAGACACGCGTGTGTGGGTATGTATAAAAAATAGATACGCGGACACAGTTCTTTATGGCAGATCCGAATATTATCCAGATATCAATGTAGTAAAGAATTTTAAAAATTAAATTAAATTAATATTTATTATTATTAGTTTATAAACAAATATATAAAAAGTATTAAAAAGTAAAAATAAAACAATAACCAGAAATTTAACAAGAATTTTCTTCAACACAAAGTTTAACCAGAATTTAACTAGTAACTATTTTTTTTTACTTATTTCATTAAATTTTCATTGTTATTAAATAGCTGATATATTAATTTTATGTTACAAAATAATAGTTTTATGTTAAAAATAATAGTTTTATGTAAAAAAATAATAATTTTATGTTCATTTGTAATTATTAGTTTATACTATAAACTATATAGTTAAACAGGAGCCTTGGAAACTGGCTTTCGTTTTTAATTTCTTTGTCATTGACTAGTATGTTGTCAGTAGTTATTCTTTCAATACTTTCATTTCAGTATTCAAATTTAAACATTTTACTTATATGATTTAAGTTACATCAATGTAATAATTTTATATTCATTGTTGTTTTTTTCCGTTGAACTTTAAATGGCAGTTGGAATTGTGATTTGATTTGCGAACTTCAAATAAAAATGTTGCTTGTCTCACGTGTTATATCTTATTCAGTCTTATAATTTTAAAACTCCAGTCTATTGTGAATATAATAATTATAAAAATAAGTTAAGTATCATAAATTAAATTATTAATATATAACAAAATAAACAAATTAACAAGCGTTGATCCATTCAAATCTACTCCAAATATAGTAAAAGAATCAATTTCAATACGAGAAAAATACATTAAGTTAAAAAGTTACAAGTATAGATATTTCTTTATTACATAAAATAACAATCTAAGTTAACTAACGGCATATTAAAGTTAAATTGTCTGAATAAAATAACAGTTTTATTATGGTTCTAGGTCACCACTTCTTGTACATCACACTCTACACACTCAGTACGACACTGTTCGCTTGATACACACTAAACAGTTCGTTGAACTTCTTCAAGTTCGTTCATTCAATTCATTGTAAAATGTTCATCGTTGACTTTGAAAATGTAACAACGTCGATAGCAGATATTCTTCATTTGTAGGAGAACAAACATTTTAATAAATAGTATTTAGTACTTGATATGAAGTAGTATGGTACACCCTATTAGATCTTACAGTTAAATGTGAAGATATCCGGATCCGGCAAAGATTAGGGCTAAACTATCCGGATTCGGCAAATAGTAAAAACCATATCCGGCTGATCCCTAGATTTAATGCATTTAAAAAAAATTAACTTAAACAAAATTACACGACAGAGATTGAGCAAGAAAGATTGAGATTACTAACCATTGAAATCAGGGCGTCCAAAATTTTTGCATGGCGGGCAATATTCTTTGAAGTCAAGATATTCGCGGGCCCGATTAAAATAATATTATTTTAACAACCGTAAAAACAAAGTTTTTACTATAAATCCCTTATATATGAGACATAACTAAAAGTATTGATTATGTTCAATATAATACGCACGGCGCGATAGACGAGCATAAACATTTACATACTGAACGTGACTGAACTCCCCGCGCTGTAAAACACGGAGATGGGGTCACCGAGGGCTGGAGTTAACCTCCAGTGTCCCATGGAGGTCAATTATAGCAACGGTTTCACATGCTACATAGAGATACATAGAGAAAATTTAAAATTCATTTATTTTATTACGGTACATTCGATCGATCTGAAATTTTTATAAAATACATTTATAGGTGACACAAGTCTCTGTGCAAAATTTCAGCTCGACAGGATCACGGGAAGTGGGTTATTTTTTACTAGTCTTATATTAACTTGCTTTGTAAGTTTAGTCGAACGGACTATTTTTAATATCCCAATTTTGAACCCCTTCCCATTATCAAATCATTGTGAAAATTTTATAAGAGATAGATCTTGGATGACAATGCATTGTCAAAATTTCAGATCAATCGAATGTACCGCAATTAAATTATTGCATTTTTTAGTTTATCTCTATATAAGCATCTGTATCCGTCTGCTGTAGTTCAATTTCCCGTGCCGATTTCACCCCGTGACCTCATCGCTCTTCGGCGGGCGCTGATGAGGTGTTTGGTAAAATAGATGTTTAAAAAGTAGAAAATACAAATATATAAAAAAACACTTTTTAAAAACTAGTCTTATTTAAGAAATGCACTAAAAAGTAGAAAATAAATTTTTTATAAAAATGTACTAATAGTAGAAACTAAATTTAAAATGTGAAATTTACAGTCAGAAGAGACATTAAGTTCCAAATTTATGAAAATTTAAAAGTTTAAAATGAGACAGGAACGTTAAATCGTAGGTGAAATCGATTATCTCGTTGTTCGCCATGACTATAAGACTAGGGTGCTCAGTTTAAACTTAGCGAATAGCTTTGCCTAACTTTATTACTATCTTTGCATAATTTAGCTAGCACCTAAGTCTTAAGGTTATTAAAGAAATAATATGTCAGTCAATTATTTATTTCAGGTAATGCTACGGGCCAGTTAAAATTGCTTCGCGGGCCGGTTTTGTCACGCTGGTCGGACTTTGGACACCCCTGACTTAAATTACACTTGCAAAAAGTAATGCAATAACATGTTACATATATTAAGAGAGACACAGTTTGTGCAAATTAAATATATTGCAAATATTGTTTTATTTTTAAACTTTACATTTCAATAACCAAAAATTGTTTTGAAATAAAGTCTCCGTGTTTAAATAAAACTACCCCATAATTATACTAAATTATAAATTAGGGTTTATGTCTCAAAATAAATATTGCATTTGTGCTAAATGCATGTATTAATATTTGGAAATTCAACAGTCATAAGCTTAGGCAGTGGCGTTACACTTTGAGTGCAAAGGGGGTGCTTACCCCGAGAGACTTATTTTTAAGGTACGCTAATTGCGCAACGTTAAATAAAAGACAACAACAAAGAACTGAACTGAAAGGGAAAGGAAATATGATCAAGTAAACAGTATTTAAGTTACCAAGTGTCACTATTACAGTAAAAATTATTTTCTTTTCTTTAATTTTTGAGGGATTTCTTTGTATTTCTATTGTATTATTTATTTATTTTTTGAAACTTTGACTATGGTGGACTTATTTTGGGAGAGACTTTATTTTACTGACAGGTGATACTTTTTTTTTAAATTTGGAGGAAAATATTTTCTTCCCCTAATATTTTTTTGGAAAAGGAATCCACCAGGTTGGGGAAACTCTGTATGGGGAAGAATTTATTTTGAAACAACTTCCAACCCCTAGGCTTTGTACAATTTGCCTAGGAAATGTGTAACATTAAAAAGAATATTATATTTTCGCTTAAAATATCAGGCATTTTTGAACGCACTACAGTCTACGGTTATTTTAGAAAAGTTAATTTCTTTGATTACAAACTTCGATAAGAATATAAAACATTATAACGCTGTTAATTTTTTTTAATTAGTTTATATACAAATCATTAAACAAAAGTTCAGTTTCATATTTAGCAGAAGACCATCTAAATTTTCAAGAAAAAAATGTAATATATGTAGCTCGGGATACCTTCAATGATATCCAATGCAAATCTTATCATATAATTTAGTATACATTTTTTTATTGCACATTTAAATTGTAAATTCAAACTAGTAAAAAAATCAGTTTAACACGTATTTAAATTTTTCATAATGGTACATAGAAAAAAATGCATTTGAAAGCTTATTTTCAACACTCAATGTTTGAGCCTGACAAAGAAATAACAAAACAAATAACGAATTAGGAAGAAGCCGTCCTCGTTGTGATTAGTAATCCGAAAAAAAGTTACCGTGAAATCATTATTTTAAAAATTTATCACGAAATCCATTCACGTACACACTGTCTTTAACGAGGATATTAAACAAAAATTCAACTTAATTTTATAAAATAAATTTCACTCAGAATGAATAATAATAATAATATAATAATAATAATAATAAATTGATAATTTATATAGCGCTGTATCTCAGCAAGCAGCCGGACTCAAAGCGCTTGACATTGACATAATAACATGCATATACTAATTAAATAAACATTAATATCATAATAACCACATAAATGACAATACGTTACACATAAGCTACGTTAAACATTAAAAAGAAATGTTGTTTCATTTTGAAAATACATTTTGAAATAATGCGTCTTAAATGCAGTTTTGAAGGACCTATTAGTAGAAATATTACGGATGTGTAATGGTACATAATTCCATTGTTTGGCTGCACAAAAAGAGAATGACCTTTCACCAAAAGTTTTAGTTCGTGTATGGGAACACAGAGAATGCGTGTGTCTGCAGAAGAGCGTAGCTAACGACTTGGTGAGAAGACCGACATAAGCTCAGTAAGAATGGAAGGGCATGAGTCAGAAAAGCAGTTGTGACAGAGAACGGCCAGTTTGTAATCAATTCGGGCTTGTATGGGTAGCCAATGAATTGAGTAAAGTAGCGGAGTAACATGTTCATGTTTTTTGCCTTTAGAACGAATCTGTCCGCTGAATTTAGAAAAGAATGTGTACTGCTGGTACATCGTAAAGAGATGAATGATAGCTTAAGTATTTATAATTATAAAGATAATAATATCATCAACCTTAGCACATTTTAAAAATAGATTTTAATAATTTGCAAACATTAACTCTAAATCCAGAGACGAATATAAAATAGACGAAAACATTTAGTAAATGAGACGCATCCATGAGGACAAAGAAAAATTCTTCAACTGAAATTATTACAGATATTGATTCAAGTTTCGAATCATGAAATGGCAAATATCCCAAAATAAAAATACAATAAGGCACAGTAATAATAAAAAACAAAATAGCTGATGACATCATCAGACGGCTCAAAGTTTTTTCCATACTTTTTGCATTACTGACAAAATGTTTCTCCTGCCGTTCATGTATATTTTGACATTGCCCTTCTTCTGCATTTGTACGCATTCTCTGACGATTGCCTCGAGCTAAATAAAGAGCTCTGATTACTAAAATGGTTAATACAGTTATGAGTACAAAAGGAGTAGCAATGCAAATGACAAATTGAAACATCCTAAAAAAGAAGTGCCCTAAATACAGGACAAAACATTTACCACGAGAGTCTACATCAACGAAAAATAAAAACATAGCCGTGAAAAGTATTGACAAAAAGGCAGAGACCAACAACGTCGTTACTATGCATCGTTTATTAGTGATCCATATTTTTCGTTTTAGAGGTTTACAGATTGAAATATAACGTTCTGCGCATATCAGAATTAATGTCCAATTTGAAATTGTTGTGAATATTGCACTTGGCAAATGGATAGTCTTGCAAAAGAAACTACCCGCATTGATTATTGGGTTTATGAACTTCAAATTAATCTCAATCAGCTTAGCCAGAAGGGCAAAATTATCAATGGCAGCCAAGTAGCAGAGCAAAAATGAAGCAGGTCCTGCGAACTGGAATTTTAAAATAGTGACAATAGTCAGGGTATTCGCAGGTAAACCAACTCCAAAAAACACCCACATGTAGTATTTCATTAAAACTACTTTCTGGCGGATTCCCTCGTCGGTTAAACTGTAATCACTGTGGAGATAAGTAAAAATATGAAAAAACAAGTACTGAAAGTTTATATATTATTTACATATTGGTTCTGATTTAAGTAAAGTTTAATCTCTTTATCAATATCAGGAAGTCAGAGTTGGTAACATCTTAATGATATAACATAGAAATTGTAATTGCAAATACCTACTAGCATTAGCGAAACAAATGTGAGGACATCATTTATTAATAACTAGTGTATCACCCGTCAAAAATGACGGTAGTTTTTAAAATAAATACACATCAGATTAAAAAATAACGTAATACCGAACTTTCATTTAATTTATTTATTTTTATTTTATTCACTTATTTCCCTATTGAACAATTTTATGCTAACTTTCGAAAAGAGTTATTTTTTGGTGCAGTAATTTGGTGAGCTGCTTTCTAAAATTAGTAGCGTCACGGACAGACAGACGGAACAGACAGACGTGACATACATTGCAAGTTATGTATGTTGATCTTTCATTTTTAAAATATTACAAATGGCAAGTTAACTATTGTTTGGGAGAATGAATTGAAAATTAAAATGTATTTTAAAATGGGAAAAAATATTTCTTTAAAAAAGTTAATTCAACTTTAAGGCTTTTAGCTCAAACCAAGCAAATGTTTGATGATCCAAACAAGACTAATAAGTAAAAAGGACTACAAGTAATAAATACATCAGAACCTCATCGTTTAAATGCTTTTAGTGCTTTCCAAATATTTAATAAAAAGGTTATGTTTTATTTCATTTACATAATTGCCTTATTTAAAAAAATTAAGGAATTGAAATATAAACTTCATAAGATTGATTGATAATGCATCATTGTGATCTTTAAATGAAGCGGTGATAATTTTCATTCAAGAAAATTGGAATCTTAAAACATAAATCACATACAGATTACAATTTTCTTGAATGAAAGTTATCACTGCTTCATTTTATTTTTTATTTTCTTATTTTTCTTATTCTTGCTAATCTACTTAAAACATAAATCACATACAGTAGATTAGCAAGAATAAGAAAAATAAAATTTTAAATATATGAAAACTTGATACCCTTTTTTCGCGGCAATTCCAATCAGTATAAAGGAATACAAAAAATAATTAATGGTTTTTAAAAATAAATTCCGGAAAAAATTATCAGTGAAAACATATCATATTTGAAGGGAAGTTAAATGTATATGTTACCGGCAATGTTTGAAATCCGGCATCTATAGAATGCCTAGGAAATGTATAGGGTGCGTGATGTTTTTAGGCGGAAAAGTATGAAATGATTGCTACTTCATACATTGCCTTGGCATTCTATAGAATGCCGAGTTGCCGTGCGGCAAAATATCTGACTCTTCTACCCAGGCCATTTTCCCGCCTGTGGTGTTGGGATTTTGAACATGGTGGCGATCGAAGCACGTCGTGTTGAAAATTATTGCAAGACAGTGTATTGATGGTACAAGGCTACACTACCACAGCACAGACAATATTGCTATAATTCTTCTCAAGCCATCAGTGTCTATCATGCGGCTGAGATTCCACAGACGTTCTCCTGTAACGTTTCACCTTGGATTGACTGGTGACCATGAAGGAAGTGAATGTATTACACCATGTTGACATGCGATGAGTTATCTAAAGTAAGAGCCAATGCTTCTAAAAACTGCGTTTTTTTTTGGTAACCGAAAGTTGATACCGACAAATAGTGGACGATGTGAAAAGGATAAGACGACCCCTAAGGACGATGACGACAACGAAGTAGAAGGTTATGTACCTAGCATTTTGTGTACTGTTTGCTTCAATATTGAGAAGCTATCAAAAGTAAAATGGAATCAAAATCAAACCTCGAAATTCAGGCCAAAAGAATGAAAATCGGGATCTGACAAGAAATTTCCTCTGCGCCTTTGGGAGCCACTGTGCGAGTTCCGATTCCCGATGTTGACAAAGGGCAGAGAGACTCGCAAAATCTGTTGTCAGTTGTTACTAGCATTGTATAAGATGGCTTTTACCACCTTGGAGCTGCACAAGGAATTTTGAAGCAACTATATGCCAGGTCAGAATTCACCATATGCCCATAAGATTTAATGAAAGTGGAAGAGGTTCCTGGCCTTGAATTAGCTCTCCGATCTGCTGCTACCTCTCAATCTACAGGAAGTGGCCAAGGATTCGTCAGGTGTATGTACAAGACTAAATGCCAAATTATGAGGTGTCTTTGTTTGAAAAAAAAATTAAGCGCAATTCAAAATGCTATTATAGTCTTCGCTGCTTCAACGAGTAGCTCATTCCAGTTGTGTTCTTCTTGTTTTCACCGGAAACAACATCATCTAATTATTATTTATCAATTCTTCACAAATTCGCAAAATATTAATATGCAAGACGAAAGTGCCAAAATATGAAGTGTTTTTTGTATGAAAGAAGAAAATTATTTTACAGTACAATTCTAGTTTCATTCCAGTCTTACCTGCTGTAGCAAATACTTCAATCAAAGCTATGCAGATATTTTTCTGGTATTAACACCATAGGCTTTATTTCGTATTCCTTCCACTTTAAAATACGTAATTATCAATAAAAGCTTTTGTTATGCTCTTCCGACACTTTGCCTAAACGATACTTGCTAATCAATATAATGTCTAGAAATATTATAGTATGCCTAGGAAACGTATGCAAATGTTTTACACAAACCCCCCCCTGATATTTCATACTTGCCTAAAGACATCAGGCATTCTATATATTTCCTAGGCATTCTATAGTAGGCCAGAAATTCCCACATTGCTGGTAACATATCCACTTTTGAAACATTCTTTTAATTTCTAATTTGATGATTCATTTTCATAATTAATTATATTTATTTATTTATGACAGCAAACGTAAAATTAAGTTTTAATTGAAAATATTTTTATTAATTCCTTTTACGCAAACGTCTATAAATATGTATAATAGAAAGTGCTAGAAACCATTAACAAGTTACTTTCAATTTTTGTTCATTTGCTTAGCTTACACGTACATTATAAAACTGTCACAACGTGATGAGGGTTGAAGAGGCATTTTAATACTTTTCGCTAACTTTCTTAAAAGATGTGGAAAATAAATTTTACTTATTTCCAATACACATAATTCAATAATTAATTAATCACAATTTTAGCATTGGTGAATAAATTTTATGACGAAAAACAATGCGCCATTGGAAAACAACTAACGCGTAAAATTACACATACATTTTAAAATTGTCTTTGTTTTTTCTTTTCTTTTTTTTCCTTTTAAAATTATTGTTTAAAATTAAATTTTAAAAATTATTATTTTTTAAAATTATTTTTGTATATATTTCATTTTAATTTTATTGTATATTTATGAAACCTAATCAATTAAAAATATTTGCAGCTGAAAATACTTATAACAACCTAAGACCCATCTTTTTCATCTACAATCTTTCCATAAGAAATATGTTGATTTATTTTAATTGACATGTTTAGATTTATTATGTATCTTTTATCAATGCAGGAAAAATATAATAAATTACCTCGTGTCAGAAACGTTTGAGAAATTTCTGACAGTAAAGTTGTAATCTTTATCAAATCTCCTCCAGTCCATGGTTGAAACTGAACTTGACGCCATCAAGGCTAATGATTTGATAAAATATCATGAACACTTATTATAATTTTAATAACCCGGACATTCATTAATTAATATTTCGATATAGCTTTTGATTTTTAAAACAAAAATAAAAATAATCTTTGTTGTATTAGAAAAACGTTATTTATCTTCTACCCAAAGATAGTCATCTTAAATATGTTTTTTCACATCATCTTTTATAAAAAAAATCATTTAAATTTAAATAAAGATCATTATTTTAATTTTGTTTAAAAACTTATTTTTTCCATTATTTAGAATCATAAAATATAATAGCCATTATGAGCTACATAGATATCATTTTAAACTTCTGAGTGAATGATAGGATTCCTACCAAAGCTTGGTACATAGAAACTTGAAAGGTAATACTGTAGAGAACACCTGATATACAATCATATGGGACCATGGGTCTAGAAACCATTTTTTGCACATTTAAACGCTGTAAAAATCCCATAGAGATTTTTACAGGATTTTGACAAATCTTAGCACAAATATCCACCATAATCCTGATTGAAATCTAGAGGGGAAATGAACCTTACATAATGTAAAGTTTGACCAAACCAAACACGGCATATAATTGAAGGTTTTTAATAATAACAGAGTTTTTGCTTTAATTTACTTCAGCCATATCTGGTAGGTACAGGGCCAGACTAACACCCCGTCTTTCCATGCCAATGCACGGAGTAAAAAAATCGAGGGGCGCAAAATTCATTTTATGGAAATGCGGCGGAGTGATATGAAAAATGAATTTACAAAAATCGAGTCCCCAAATTGAGGCCATACATCATTTTTAATAGGAAAACGTATAAAATTATTATTTTTAAATAACAGACGATTCATAACTATAGTATTACAAGCGTATCACGCGTCAAAAATGACGGAAGTTTTCAGCTGAAATCTATTTATTTTGAAAAAATGCACTTTTTTAGGGCGCCTACGGCGCCGACCTTTTTCAAAAGACCAACTAACTTGTCCTTGTTTGATAAATACGAAATATTAAAATTTCTGAAATGTACACAAAGTATTTTATAATAGGGGTTGTAGGGCGCCTATGGCGCCTCATTTGTTTTTTGATTTTATAATTAACCATCATCAAATCCTCTTTTTACCTTGTTCACTTTTCCAAAATTAAAATATGAATAATGACGTCATATAACATTCTTTTTATAGCGCATCTATAATTTGCACACCTTTTGATACATTGGTTCAGTAATTTGGTGCGCTGCTTTCTCAAATTAGTAGCGTCACGATCAGACACTACGTGACATTGCAAATTATATTATTTAATAAAGCAAAACTTTGGTTTAAACTCGGGACGCAGCGAGTTTCATGACGAGATGTTGTATCATCCTTTCTACGTAGCAAATGGTATAGCTAGAATATATTGCGCCCAGGGAAAACTTATTATAAAATATGAAATTGGCGCCTTCGACCCTTTCCGTTTTATCAAATTTTACTATGATGTAACGTTGTAGGCCTCTTTTTTGCACCCCTGTCCCTGGGCACCCGGAGACATATTTTCCGCACTATTCCACATTGTTACGACTTGGGCCAGCAAACAGTCCAAAGGGGTTTAACTTAAATTTCCCGACCGATCCAAGTGGACGTAGGCTCACATCAAACAATTATATGAGACATCTTAGCAATGAAGATAAAGTTACCAGAAATGGTTGGTGTATTCTGTATTTTTGCAATGGCTACATCTTTGTTATCATACGATGGTTATGGAGATTGGCAGCATATAGTGCAAATCCTAAAAAATCCTAAAAAGTCATGAAACTACAAAAACATTTAAAGCGAAAAGTCCTGTTTTGAATTCAGTGTTCGTTTTAAACATCGCTAAAAAATATTTGCTACTTCTTAAAGATTTTGGAATGCGGAAAGCCTGATTGATATGTACGCTGTTTTTTAATGGGTATTTTCGATAATAAAACTTACATGATAGCTGCTTTGCATTTTGGGATTGCAATAGAAATTTATATGAACATGATCAGAGGAGTCACTACGGTTGTGTAACCCAGTGCGGTAGCTCATGGTGTCACCCCTTAATGAATTAGTACATAGACTTCCTTCGAGCCTCCCAGTGTTGAGTAACGTCACAAAACTAATTGCAAATAATATCAAAACTCACATATAAGATGAAGTTAAATGATATCAAAATATTACTCAATTACTTAGATTTATATTTTAAACTGAATTAAATAAAAACAGAACAAATGACCTCCTTTAAAAGGTATGTGTCAATTTAACATGAAGACATCAGCGTTCATGAACTTTGTTGGAACTTTCTTTCGATTGAAAGATTGCTTTTACAAAACATGAGAGGTCAAGAATATGACAATGGTGTGAACATTAAATGATAACATGTGGGGAAGCAAGCAAAGATTAGAAACATCAGCCCCGGTGCATTTTATTACCACGTTTTTATTAACTTGCTTTCGTGTCTGTCTGTCTGTCCGCAAATTTTCAAATTTGCCAACGTAAAATTTAACCTTTTTTGATAATCCTAGAGAGCTCAAATTGTTACCAACCGATAGATCTTGGATGACAATACATTGTATCAAAATTTCAGATCGATCAAATTTACCATAATTAAATTAATGCATTTTTAGTTTATCTCTCTATAAGCATCTGTATCCGACTACCGTTGTTGGATTTCAGGTGCCGAGTTCACCCCGTGACCTAATTGCCGTTGTATTTACTTTGGGCTGGTGCTGATGAGGTGTTTGGTAAATTAAATAGAAATAAAAAAGATTTTTAAAAACCACGTTTTGATAAGTGGAATAAGAAGAATAAAATAAGTTAAAACTTATCTTATCTTATCTATACAGACGCTCCTTCTATGCAGAAGATAGTTTCGTCCACAGACCATGACAGATGATCTGTTGGCAAGTGATGCAGCATTCACAGGCCACGGCTTTGTGGGTTCCACGCATTACCCAGCCGCCTAACTACTTTGTTAGGTACCCATTCGGAGCGGGGTGACTCAGGGACGCCCTAGGCCCCGGGAACAAACCCTTGCCTTCACGCGGATTCGAACCCGTGACCATCGGTACGACAGTCCAGTGCGCTGCCACTCGACCACCGCGTCCCCTAAACTTATACGTTCAAGTACTGTGATTTAATATGACTAAAAACGTGGGGCGGGCGCTTATGACCTTTTACATATGCAGTTCACTGATTCTCTCACTTATAGATTTCTCTTTTGCTTTCTACATTATGAATCTTTAATTTTTATACCAAACACTCGCCCAACGTTTTTACTCATATTAAATCACAGTACTTGAACGTATACGTCTTAACTTATTTTCTTCTTTTTAGTCCACATATAAAAACTTGGTTTTTAAAAATCCTTTTTTACCTTTATTTATTTTATAACATGTTATACCATATGAAAGCCACTCACTTAACCTGGCAATAAATGATATGGTCAAATGATAATTAGAAGAAGCCAACTTCTTTGATATTTTCCACAAATTGTACTTCGACTTTCATCGATTTTCAGACGGCCCCTTCTTTTAAAGAACGTTAAAGACCTCACCTTAAAACCTCGCAATGACTAGAGGTGGGATAGTCACTGAGGTATAAAATCGGTCAAATATATGACGCATTGCTTAGAAATGACGAGAGACAACGATTTCAAAGATATAGACAGTTCAATAAGAGATAAATCACATGGATTACTTAATTAACTGCAACTATTCAAACTGCTTATTGTTCTGTCGTGATATGCTATGAAATATTAACTCATGCAAATTTTATTTGTAACCTCAAGCAGGGCAAAAATATGATATTGCAATGGCAATAAAATTTTTGAGAAGTCCCAATATTTTTTTTAACAACTGAGATCAGACAATCAATTTAACATCATTCTTGTTGACGGTGGTAAATGACATCCGAAATAGACGCAGATAAAAAAAATTGACTCAATACAGGGACATCGAGTTCGTCGGAGAAAAAGTCAATTTAAAGAAAATCAGGATTGAACCCACAATGGATGCACAGGAAAGATACTAATTTGAATTCTTTTACCATCTTGTTAACACTTCAACAAAGTCTTTGGAACACAGATGTTCTCACCTGCAATATTACAACAGTTACTTTGTTTTTATGTCATAAATATGAAATTTAATAAAAATGTTACTTCTTCTGCGATTTTAGCGAATTGCTAAGATTTGGAAAGCGTTTTAACAGGTGGAGAATCGGTGGATATACAATTGCTAAAGAAATATCAGGGTTGTATTCTCTATTGAAATCTTTTTTTTGAAACTTTGGAACTTTTGAAATTCAAAACAAAAATTAAATATTTTCCAAACTTGAGCGTTGTTCTATGTATGTTAGTTACTTTCAGATCCGGGGAAATTATTTTTTTTCCAAACTAAAAGTAATCAAGAAATATTTTGAAAAAAATATAAAAAAAGATTGTCAAACGTCGCTATATTTGCAGTTGAGTTTGAACTGAGGAACAGCTTAAATATATTTACATTAATTAGAGAGGTCTCTGAACTAAAACTTCCTTCATACAAACTCATGTTGACTGTTGCTTTTAAAGGAAACATTTTAGTAATAATCTAATTAAAGTATTTGTGTTAATTACTGTGTAAAAGTTTCAGTTAATTTTTTGTATTTGCACTAAAAATATAAAAAGGCATATACCATTTTTTTAAAGAATACTTCAATTGTACTAACATAGGGGCGCAATTTTTCACTTTTGCACGGAGTAGTTCAAAGGCTAAGTCCGGCCCTGGTAGGTCCATTTATATTCAGAACCTGGAAGTGGATTTAACATAAAAATGCTAGAGAACCTGAAACACCAGCACATGGGTAACACGATCCCAAATGGAATGGGATCACATTGTATTAAATACTTTGGGATCTGTATCAAGTACTGGATTTACCTATTTGATAAACAAGCTATAGCTTAGGACCTCCGCCTTCTTGGGTGCCACCCGGAATTTTTTTTTCATATTTGGCACTGACATAGAATATCTCTAAATCCCCATCATGTCTAAATCCGGCCTTGTTTGTACCCGGCAAGGTATCTAAACTTGGCTGTGAACCTTGAACGGAATCTCGTTGTTAACTTGATGATGTTTTGATTCACTATGCTACTTGAGTATGGTATTATGTTTGGGAAAGGGATCTCGCCTTGAAAGAAATATATATGCTAATAGAGTTAATGATTTTGTCTGTCTCTCTGTCTATATTAGAGAGAAAAACAGATGTAGGCTAACTTTTTCCTGCTCACCTCTTTTGCTTGAACGTTTTTTATCAACAGGAAAAGATTTGCACCTGGAAATAATTGAAGCTTATGAGGTAATTTTAAAGCTCCATGTTTACCAGGTGAAGGAAATGAATCTTTTTTATATTATTTTCTGCACCTTTTTAGATATTACGTACAATAATTGTACGTATTCGTTTCACGCCTACAGCCGATTTGTTGCAACTGATGAAGTTTTAAATAATAATAAATAAAGTAGTGTGAGCGATTATATGGGACCTTGACCGAAATAAAAGTTAAAATCTTTCAGGTTGCTAAAGAAATTAAACGCGTGTTTAAAAAATTGTATAAAATTATCAAACACGACATCTAGAGTACAATAAGGAATCCACCAACATGAAAAATTAAATGTAATGTACAACTGGTTCATTAAAGCGTTTTTAGAATTTCACTATGACTTTTATAAGACTCAATCGTTTATGCTGGGCAGAATAAGACAAAGCAAGTGATTGTATGCAAGTAGAGCGCCTATGTCTATTTAGCAGTAAACTTTAGGTTCACCATCATGCACTGAAACTTTTGCCTAAGTTTATCCTGACCAAAAATTTCACGAGCGTTAACAAGTCTTGAAAATATCAAGAAATACATTGGATGATTTAAATTGAAGACTCTCTGGGTTAATGAAGCCCAAGAAGAAGAGTGTCATGGCATGCTTTTAAACTTCTAGTGCACGTGTATACAAAATTAAACTTTTTCTTCCTTCATCATCATGAGTAGAACTAAAGACCATGTATGGCTCAATGGCTCTGGCCTGTTTCACTACAGCCTTCCATTCCTGATTAAAACCAGGTCTAAATTGAACCAGTGGATATTCTGGCAAGGCTGGATTAAACCATCCTTGCCAAATATACACATGGTTAAGGGTTGGGCAAAGACATTGTTGAGTTGGTATGTAGGGTATAGAGACGGGGTTGGCGTGTAGGATATAGACATGGGGTTGGCGTGTAGGATATAGTCATGGTGTTGGCGTGTAGGATTTAGACATGGGGTTGGCTTGTAGGATATAGACATGGGGTTGGCGTGTAGGATATAGACATGTGGGGTTGGCGTGTAGGATATAGACATGGGGTTGGCGTGTAGGATATAGATATGGGGTTGGCGTGTAGGATATAGACATGGGGTTGGCGTGTAGGATATAGACATGGGGTTGGCGTGTAGGATATAGACATGGGGTTGGAGTGTATGATATAGACATGAGGTTGGCGTGTAGGATATAGACATGGGGTTGGCGTGTAGGATATAGACATGGGGTTGGCGTGTAGGATATAGACATGGGGTTGGCGTGTAGGATATAGACATGGGGTTGGCGTGTAGGATATAGACATGTGGGGCTAGCGTGTAGGATATAGACATGGGGTTGGCGTGTAGGATATAGACATGTCGGGCTAGCGTGTATGATATAGACATGGGGTTGGCGTGTAGGATATAGACATGGGGTTGGCATGTAGGATATAGACATGGGGTTGGCGTGTAGGATATAGACATGGGGTTGGCGTGTAGGATATAGACATGTGGGGCTAGCGTGTATGATATAGACATGGGGTTGGCGTGTAGGATATAGACATGGGGTTGGCATGTAGGATATAGACATGGGGTTGGCATGTAGGATATAGACATGGGGTTGGCGTGTAGGATATAGACATGTGGGGCTAGCGTGTAGGATATAGACATGGGGTTGGCGTGTAGGATATAGACATGGGGTTGACGTGTAGGATATAGACATGTGGGGCTAGCGTGTATGATATAGACATGGGGTTGGCGTGTATGGTATAGACATGGGGTTGGCATGTAGGATATAGACATGGGGTTGGCGTGTAGGATATAGACATGTGGGGCTAGCGTGTAGGATATAGACATGGGGCTAGCGTGTAGGATATAGACATGTGGGGCTAGCGTGTAGGATATAGACATGTGGGGCTAGCGTGTAGGATATAGACATGTGGGCTAGCGTGTAGGATATAGACATGTGGGGCTAGCGTGTAGGATATAGACATGTGGGGCTAGCGTAACACTTTAAACCAGGATGTCTTAGAAAAACTTCCCCATTTTACTTTCCGCATTTATATGAATCTAAGATATTAATGTAAAATATCACCTTCCATGAAAGCACCCATTGAAACAAAAGGTTGCGATTCTTACCATTGCAATACTTTTCCGCATGTGATCGAAAGAGACTGCATTTATTTTATTCTTGATAAATTTGGCGTCTGGATAGCGAAGTCAATAGTGCGCTCGCCTAACAAGCTGAGGGGCGTAGGTTCTAGCCCACGTTAAAGCCACAATAGGAAATGTTTATGAATGACTATCGTTAAAAAGTCATCCACTGACCTTGAGAGGAGATGGGCGCCGCCAAGGTCTAACAAGCCCCGAGAAAGTTCTATTGGAACCATTATAACCCCTTACGACCACGAGCTTATGGGACACACACAAAAATTATTGACATTAACATGGTTTCACTTGCACAAAAGTCGCATCAAGATTTCAGCAATAATTTGCAAGGGGTGTAATAAAATCTACGTGAGTCAGACAAGTCTTTACTATTGCATCGGCTTAGAGAACACCTCACCTGTGAAATATTTATTTTCAAAATAAAGGCTCACTATCCTGTCTCTAAACACTTCACCAGTGGCGGTGATTTAAGATAGTGGAGTTACCGGCAATCGATACTCGAGCCTTACCCATGATACAGATAAACTATACCTCCCTGGCCAGAATGTAGCTCTTCTATGATATCATTGGTTGATAATTAAAAATCCAAAATAAGAACACCCAATGTTCTACATATTTGGTGTGTTAAGCATTGTGAGCAAGGCTATAAATAAATATTGGTCTTACAATTTTTGTTCGTAGAACTCTATTATGTTTCAACAAAATTTAACAAAAACAAGATTTAATATAATTGATTTTAAAATAGAAACTGTGCAGTTATTAAACTGTGCACATAAAAGACCATTTTTTTTTCTTTCTGTAAAATGACAAACATTTTTTTATCCAATATTAAAATGCCACACTTATCTTGAATGTGTACAGTTGGCTAAGTGAAAAGTATCCCGATCTAATGGACATCTATGTTTTCATCCCGACTCAACACCCGTCCTTCCGAAAACATTTAATAAAATTAACCAACTATGATGCTTATAGTCTTTTCGAATGATTTATGTTATCAGTTAAATAAGCATTGACATAGATTTCTACCAATTGTACGTTTTACTAAGTGAGACACTGGTTAGAGTGTGGAGAAAAAAATCTAAACCATATGTAAATTTTTAGAAATAGGAAATGCAATAAGACTGTAACACAATTTTAGTAAATTTTAAAAACAAAACAAAGAGAAGAAAAATCAATAAATACCTCAAAAATGAAATGACACTCCTCCTCATTAGCTCTATTGTTATTTATTCTACTTTAAATTTTTACATAATTTAACACATTTCTTAAAATGATTGTTCATCAAATCAAGTGAAGCCTGCAGAAAACAGACACTGACATTACCTACTTGATTTAATTGAGAGCATACTGGGGCCGACTTTACTGGCTGCAGCATTCGTTTCTTACAGTGATCTGGCATTAAAAAAACAAATATGGGAGACAATCCAAGATTTTTTTGTAGACATGATGCATGCTTGTAATGTTGTTATGTTTTTTAAAACATTTAATCAAGCTTCTTGATGTCAAATCGGAACAGTTTATCTACGGTTACCCTAAGGCGTGTGTGTTATAATCGACACGAAGGACTACATCGTGAGGTGAGTTTTTATCTCTATTTATATTATCTCACTCAAACCTACCTGAGAAACTCCCAGCTGCAACTTTCCGTTACCCAATCAACACCATATCACAGCAGACATTTGGATTTACATTCCCCCAGCCTCCAAGTCAAGCCTCACCGGCCTATGTGTCTTACCTCAATTTATTTTAAAGTCACTAAATCTTACACTCACATCCTCCAGAAATCCACGTGAATGTGTACAATTGAGCCTCATCTTTTATGTGTAGTCACTTATATATTTCTCTTCTCTTTTCTAACACACGGTCACGTGTCTTTGTACCACTATTATCTCAACACTACATACCCGCCACCAGGGCCGCCGCTAGAAACATTTGGGCCCCTGACAACTTGGTACGTGTTGGCCCCTCTGGGCTCCACCTCATGCCTGAAACCTTTTCCCAGGTCCCCATAGGCCAAAAACCTTGCAAGTAGGAAAGAAACGAAGGCGCTTGGCGGGATTGAAATCATACATTAATGAGAAAGGCATATGCAACGGGTTACTTAAAACGGTACAATTATATCAATGCAATGACTAGGAGTAACATCTGGGTATTTTTTAAAATACGTTCTAGCCTAACTATTAATAAATAATAATAACCCCTTTTCAGACCATGACGGTTTATGGGGCAAGTGAAGTAGCGTTCATAAATTTCATTAAGCCACCACTGACGAGCAAGTAATTTTTTGGCTAGCACAATGCCCCAAGGGCCTTGCCAGCATCGAGGTTAGTGTTAAGAACTATGGGACGAGCTCCCAATGTTAAGAACTAAAGAAACTGTATATGGAAACATAACACCGATGGATACAAAAGATGACTATATACCACTGTTAAATATTGTGGACTATATTCTATAGACATCAATACTTGTACAGTTTATATGACTCTTGTTGTCTAGGGTTACAAATTACGGGATGCTAATTGAGCTCCCAGACTACTTACAAAATGTTATCTTTATATGATCTACCTCTAATCGGCTCTAGTCCCCAGTATTAAGTATTAGTATAGAACTACGCTACAATACCTAATACATATAAATAAGCACACAAAACACCTCTGTACACAACAGAGAGAATATTTAATTACATTAAGTAAATCATATAAATACACTTTGGAATAGATTATTCAATATAATGTATAGACTATAGCTCAATAACTCTAATAGTAAATACAATCAGATTACAACTTAACTTCACAAATACATTCTATGACTTCTTAATCGGCCAGCTCCTGTTGTATGTCTGCCGATCTCACATCACACATGGTCTCAGGTCACGGGGTCAGTCCATGTTCCGCCTCAGTGGTCAGCGATGCTATTAACCCATTCATCTTCTGGAAGGCCGGTAACACCACGTCCCTCTACGACTCCAGTGACTGACCGCGTCACAGCTGGCTGCACTGTTTACTAACAGTAGTCTTCTGTCTGGCTCAGGGTTGTATAGCCCATTTTTGCCAGTGGCACGTCCGGTGCTCAAACTTATATACTACGTAAGCTTGGCTATGCTAGCCCCTACGCTTACTTGCTCCACTGTAGGTAACACTACCCTACACTTACTTGCCCCACTGTAGGTAACACTACCCTACACTTACTTGCTCCACTGTAGGTAACACTACCCTACACTTACTTGCTCCACTGTAGGTACACTACCCTACATTTACTTGCTCCACTGTAGGTAACACTACCCTACACTTACTTGCTCCACTGTAGGTAACACTACCCTACACTTACTTGCTGAAATAACATACACATAAAACTGAATAACCAATTAATGAATATACAGTATATAAAATATTACTACATCTACTTCAACATAACAATTATACATTTGACTA
Organism: Ampullaceana balthica; assembly: GCA_944989445.1. Lineage (NCBI taxonomy): Eukaryota > Metazoa > Mollusca > Gastropoda > Lymnaeidae > Ampullaceana > Ampullaceana balthica. Next base: position 352,727 of record CALYLW010000144.1, on the reverse strand, counting down.
TCCTAAGTATAATCTAAGTCCAACCTGCACACCAGCAAGGCTCCCTTCTCAAGACCCGTCCTACAAGGGTTTGGAATGCAGAGGACAAATGTGTCTTATGTCCCAGTATATAAGGACCGCTCACCCACGCCTGCCCTAAATTCTTAGCTATTCCATTGGCTGAACCTTTCGTCCCATGGATGGTACATGCGACAAACTTAATTCTTATTGGTTAAGCCCTAAGTCCCAATAACCTTTTGGTGACTCCTGCAACGTCCGATTCACAGACTTTGTCTAACCCAAGTAAAATGTTTAGCATCCCTCCAAAATTGGTCTAGCCTAAGTATCCTATTTCGTCCTGCTAAACTTTTGCTGACCTATCACCAGCGTTTCCAAATCTTTGTCCCTCCAAAGATAGTGTCTCACACTACTCACATTACCTCTGAAATTATCCCCCAATGGTTCTAAAATAAATGCGATTCTCAAACATATAATTTTGGTACTCGACAGTTAGATACCGTGATTTTCTTTTTCCTCGGTTCGGCTGTCCAGCGCGCTACCGCTAGACCACCGCACCCTAGCCTAACTATTAGGGTTATCTAAATGGAGTACAATCAAAATGGTAAATTAGGATTCTGTATCTATACACTAACATACTGACTATATCAATATGTGGCAATTCAAGGCGGAATGTTGATGGAAAGGAAACATCTTCAGATTTAGAAGAGATATTAGGTTTAAAAGATCGCTGTGTTCAAAAATTGGGCAATTATATTTTTGGATTTCATTTTTTCCCCCATTTCTCCCTGTGTTTCTTTTCCCGCCGCTTTTGAGAACCATACTTTTTTCGATTCATTTTATATTCTGCTTTGATTGGTTTGGTAAATAATGATAACTACCTTAAAATACACATAAAGTTTCCTCGATTGCAAGTGGTTTCATAAATTATTTTTTTGTCACAACCCTAATCCGTTCTCTTCTCATGTAGTTCTAAACAAATATCTGATGATATTATTATGTATTCCACTTTACCAGTTTACATATTGTATTTATTTTTAAATATTTTTCCTGACGTTGAGGTTTTGAAGCGTCTTGTTTTCTTTTTTTTTAAAATAGATGCTTATTTAAGAAGAAAAAAAATCTGCTGTTAAAATGTGGCATAGAACTATCTCGCCATCAACGATTTTTCTGAGAAAAAGAAGAACGATTGCAAGATTGCATTAGGAGGCGTTTCCTCCAGTTTTTTAAGCAGTTCGCTGAATGATAAGGTTGTCAGGGCACATTAAAAATGGAAGGATTGCCTGCATTTTTTTTTCTTTCAACACCAAAATTTATATACAACATTACCTCGAGATACGAATGCTTCAAGTTACGAAAAATCCAAGATACGAAAGGCTACTCGAAGAATATTTTGTTCCAATAACGAAAACAATTCCAAGAGACAAGAAACGCGCAGCTGACAATACTGGGTATCACTTGACTGCATTCAACTCACCACCAACAGTTCTGCTCTCCATTTGTTCAGTTTATTGAAAAGAAACACCCCTAAAACGTTCAGGCAGGAGGTTTTGTTGACACTTCAATGCCTGAATCGTTTCAGAAACATTGTAAAAAAAATCAGGCAAATACGAGCTTAGTTTTATCAACATTTGGTAACAGACCATTAGTAAGCAAAGATTTTGTTTGAAATGAGGCGCAGAAAATGAATGGTGACACAGAAAATTAGAAAGCGCAAAACAAAATTGTTTAACTTTAATAAAAAAAATTAAAAAATTTTGAAAAGTATAATAATTATTTAACATACGATTAAGTGATATGTTACGTATTTTTACACTACAGTTAATGTAAAGTTTCTACATAACGGATTATTTTAATAAAGTTAATTGTCTTAATATTTTCTACCACCCCCTCCGACACTTAGCAAGATCGCCACACTTGAAAGGTAATGTTTCACATTTGTGTACATATTATTTTTTATTTATTTTATTCTGATTTCATTGCATTATTATTATTTATTAGATTTATAATGTCTACTTCAAAGGATTGAAGAATCATACTTTTCTCTTCTATAGTTTTCCATGTTATTTTAAATTTCAGTTTTGTTTCTGTGTGGCTTTGAAAAGATAAGGCATCTTACATGTAAAACTTACTTTGACATACGAAAAATCCAAGATACAAAAGCGACACGGGAACAGATTAATTTCGTATCTCGAGGAACCACTGTACTTTTTCTGATTTGTAGTTGATATAGCTCCTAGATATTTCAATGCAGACACTGACTCGTATTTGTCGTTGTTTGTATATTGTTTCCGTCCTTCGCCTATTGTTTTCAGAATAGGTTTTCAGCAATCAAAAAGAAAAACAGAGGTTAAACTTTGGTCCGACCTCATTCCTGCTGAAACCCCTGCATTGTGTGTGTTTTTTCTTCTTCTACTGCGCCTGCTGAAAACCACGTTCAGATTAAACATGTTGGTATTCTGCCAGATATAACCATCCTTGTCAGTTAATAACATGGGGATGAGTTGAGTGAACACATAGTTGGGTTGCGTAATCTACACCAATAAAACTCAAAGCCCTGTCTGACTGACTCACTGAATAACTCATGAATAATTCTCAAATTTCCCGAGTAGGTAAAAGCATGAACATTTTGGATGTTGTTGAGTAAACTCAAATATATTAGCAGGCGGAATTTTTTTTTAAATTATCACTCACGGGGGGCCAGGGGCCCCAATGAATTTTTTCCCTAGTTAAATATGAGCTAGGTAAATCTGACTCATCACTAATTCTTCAACTTCCTGTGTAGGTGAAAGCATGAAACCTTGGAGAGTTATTGAGTACACTCCCGAGATGGTAACACGCCATAACAACAGTTAAATTATCACTCAGTAGTAAGTCGTTAGAGGTTAAAACCAAACCTAGTGACGCCTGTGATTGTATAATCTGAAAAACAATAAATTAAAAAAAAACATAGCAAATCTTACAAAATCTTATTCATAAGAAGTAATCTAAACTAAGGACTCAAAATACTTAAGAGTAATAATAAATAAGAAATTATCATGGAATCCCCATGTAAATGAAGTAATTTAAAAAATCTAACAAAACCTTAGGCTTTATTAATAGAAACCTTTACAGTTGTAATAAGAACTAGATGCGTAGAAAACGCCACAGACTTGCTCATAGTTCAAAGAAAAAGAGGGGGGGGGGAGAACGGAAACAAACTACAGAACGAATAAATCAAAACAACGCGAGTGAACGTCGGTGGAGGGAACCACCGACGCATTGTTGATCTCTATACATTCGCCCTAGGTTATTTACCTGTCCACCACCCTTCACCATCCTAGCTTGCCAACCATCAACCGTGATTGGCCGACCCTAACGAGGGTCAGCCATGTTCGCAAATAAATAGATGTAAAAACAAAGTTTTGGACTATAAATCCATTATATATGAGACATAACTAAAAGTAGTGATTATGTTTTAACGCGACATTTACAGACTGAAACATAATTATCTCCCCTGGTTTTAAAACCGGATGCAGGGACGGTAGGGGGTGTGAACATTGACGGTCGGTGTCAACGCGTGAACTGAACTGGCACCTGAAAGAATTATAAACGAATAGTCGGTTCGGATAGTTCGATCGCTTAAACTTACAAAGCAAGTTAATATAAGGGATTTAAAAGGGTAAAAAGAACGGGCACAAACACAGATTTAAAAAAAAATGTTTACGCTGGGGTTTGAACCTATGAATCACATGTTATTATTCTGTGAAAGAACAACGCAAGTGAACGTAAGAACCATTGTTGGTCTCGATTTCATGAACTGATAGCTCGACGCCAGCGACGGTCATTCGTCATGGTTGTTCGCACATGAATTATATATAGATAGGTGTAAAACTAAAATGCTAACTTACTTTGGTGACACCTGTACTATTTATGTATGTTCTGCATGTGACCCATCCACCAAAGAAAACAATTATATACTTGAACGAATTATAAAAAAAAAGCTGTCAGATTTATTACTGGAGAATTTTAAAACTCACAAGAATTACGCCATTAGTTAAATAATTAAACTTTGAAACACCAGAGGCTAGAAAAACCAAGAGTAAAGCAGTAATAATACATAAGGAAATAAATTATAATTTCGAAGTACAAAATAAAGATAACTTAATACAACCTTCAGATAGACATAGGAACAAAAAATATTATTCTTTTTTTGGGGGAAATTAATTTAACATGAAACTTTGTTGGTTTACGGAAATGTACGCTTTTTTAAAATCTATAGATTTAAACAATCAGTTAACAGCGCTCAATAAACTAAAAGACAAACATGACTCGTGTTTTCCGTTTTTTTTTACATCAACTAATCTCGAGCTAACAACATCCAATCCGGTTCTTTGCGCCCTTTAAACAGAAATGTTTTATTTTGGCATTTGACTGTAACAGCTTTCCTTGTAATGCGTAAATTACTCAGAACGGTTAAAAGTGAATAGTCCTTTACACACCCTTCCCGCATTTGCTTGGCATGTTGTCAAAATGCCATTCCATAATCTAGTAATTATGTTGTTGCGTGTGTCAATTATTTTATCTTGTGGTATAGGACATAGATTTATTTTAATTCATGAAAAATCTCAAATAATAATTATACATAATTATATCTTCTGCCGTATCGGAAAGAAACGTGTTTAATGTTTTGTTTTCGACAAACAGAAACTTGGGTTTCATAAATGTATATATATATATATATATATATATTAGGGTTGCGGAAATTAACCATTAATTTCTCGATTTATCGTTAATTTTTGTAAAAATATTTTTTTTAACGATTAATCGACCCTCCACTTATAAATGTACTGGAAGTCAAAAATTAAAATATTTTAGCCGATAAATAAAAACTAATTTTCGGACCATTACGCGAACATTTTGTTTTTAAATACTTTATATTAACTCGTGGTGTCTGCGGCGGACCTTGCTTGCTTGCTTGCTTGCTTGTCGCCAAAACTTTTGATCGATTTTTAACCCATTTGCTCACAAGATAGCGAGCTGAAATTTTGCAGGCAGTTTTGTACCGATGATAAAAACAATGTATCAAAATTTCAGATCGATCGCATGTACCGTAATTAAATTATTGATTTTTTAGATTATTTTATTTATTCCTATGTATCATGCTATTTTTTGAGATAGAGCGTCGCGGTGCGTATTATATTGAACAACCTTTCTGTCGCGCAATAAGGTGCGTATTTTACTGACTGTCAGGGTATGAGAATCACTGCGAATGATTGTTGCGAATGATTGTTGTGAGATTGTTGTGAGCCAGTGTTGGAGTCGGGTCAAGGCGTTGTTTACGGGTATGAACTCCTATCACGGGAATAATGTCTAGTGATGTCTGAGTGAGCTTCTGGTCACACGGGATATGTCAGGGACATGACCAGAGGACACGCCAGGGTCAGTTGAGACCAGTTGGGGGGTTTATAAGAGAGTAGTCGAGACGAGGGCAGGGGTGGCAGAAAGCTGTGTAGTTCGCACAGTGTTGTGCGGTCAGACCGGTCAGGATAGACCGGGGAGCTGCAGGGTTGCAGTAAAAGAGAGTTGAGTTTAACGTCGCCCAGAAGCGGTCGGGTCGGACCGAGGGCATGCTTGAGCATACAGCCGTTATATATAGATGTATTTTATGTCAAGGCAAGACAGCCAGTTGTACAGTTGTTTATAGTAGAATAAACATTGCATCGTTACACAGACTTGTGTCATCTCTTGTGTATGTTGTGTGTAGCGGAGAGCAAGGTACAATCAACCTAAACATAGAGACTTAACACTGACAACACTTTTTATAAACCTATTCCTGATCGGTGCGCATTATATTAAACACGTTTTACGACACAACTGCAATTTTGTATTTTTGGATGGACTTGCGCTGCGTGTTATAATGAACATTCTTTTAGTTACGTCTCATACGTAAAGGATTTATAGTCAAAAACTTGGTTTTTTACGGGTTGTTTTTATTTAACTATTAACTGACTTGAATGTTCAAAACGTTTGATAAAGATTATTGTGTCCATCGCGAGAAATCGTTTGCCTACCATACAATGTTCCTTCTAATATCAAGCTTAGTTGTTCCATGTGCAAAGTTAAAAAAAAATCGTGTACAAAGTTGCAAAACATCCAATTTTGTTTGCAATATTTTACAAACTTTCGTGGGCGGTAATTCTAAACTCCTGCGTGGTGTCGGTCAAATTTATGCTCAGCCGCCTTGCTTAAAGATAGCATTTCTACCTTGGTTCTAACACTTCGCTTACATGTAACCTGCAAACCAAACATTCACTTTAGTATCAGAAACGTCAGCTGAGACAATCTAAAGGTATGTGAACCAATTTTCAGCTCTGCTGATTATATCGTCAATAAGACCCGCTCATCACTTCAACCAAGTAATGTCAATACACTTGTCTGTTTGCGTAGTTCGTTAAAAGATGTCATATAAAGGAAACATTACAGTATTTTTTCGATTTTCTCTACAAGTAGGTTTAATAAATTTTACTATGGGCCAACAATTTCAATTTTTGGCTTAAATAGAAATTAACGATTAATTAATCGTTTTTTTATAATTAATCGTTAATATTCCAAATGTTAACGATTAAATTTAAATTAATCGTTAATAGCCCTACTATATATAAATATATATTAGGTTGTTAACGATTAATTTAAATTTAATACTTAATTTTTGAAAACTTAACTATTAATTAATAGTTAATTTCGATTAAAGACGAAAATTAATATGTATGATGTCATAAGTAACACTTAATAAACGCTCTTACTGAAAATCTAAATAACACTGCGATGTCTCATTTATATGTCATATTTTAACCAACTACGCAAAATGAAAAGTGTGTTGTCATTATTTGGTTCAAGTGATGAGCGGGTGTAATTGACAATATAACCAGCAAGCTGAACAATAATTCACATGGAACTGAGGTAACTGGTATGCACAAAACGGTCTTGGCAAGGAATGACATTATCGGTTATCGGTGTTCATTAAGTTTCCACCATTGTAGAGGGTTATTGGATTCAGGAACTTTATTCTCCATTTTGTAACGCAGCAATTTATCAGAAGAGATGTCTTCATTTTCTGTCTCTGAGTCAAACTCCATTACTGCCATTAGTTTAATACGATTTTCATTTGGTTTGATAAGTAGGCGTAGTATTAGAACCATGGTTGGAAAACTTTATCAACCTTTTGAGCATTCCAGATAGTGAATATATATATATATATAACACTCATTTAATAGACTATTAGAAGCTTTTTTCAACGTTTTTCCCTCAAACCCCCTCCCATATTAAACAAGTGAAATAAGTTGCCAAAGTATTTAAAAATAAAAATTATGATAGATAAAGCAAACAATCAACTAATAATCAGAAAATTTCACTGTCACTGTGAACCATACTGTACAAAAAGCGTGTTTGTTTGTTTATATTTTTTAATTAGTTTTAATAAATGAAGAGTTTTTTATGCAAACCATGATGCTGGTTTCTTTGTAAACTCTGTGTGCGACATGTAATTTTAGTTAAAATAAACATACTTTCTTAAATTGATGAGTCCTTTGTTTCTCTCAAGATTTCGTATAAATAGGAATCTGATTTAATATTTTGAGAAAGAAGAAGAGCGGAAACAATATTGGACTTAAAATCTTGAGAATGAGGCTACGCCTAATAGGCATGCATAGCCTTGAACTCTTGATTTAATTGTGTGTATTTGTCTTGTCATTATTTCTGGATCAAGATCTTCATCATGAATTCCTTTTTTGCTAAGGATTGCTCCATCAAATTAACAGTCTATGACAGTGATGCGTCCATTTCTGAGCAATAATTTTATTAAAATTGTAACATTCTTTAATTTATAGGTTGTAGAAAGTTATAATTTTTAAATCGAAAAATAAATTATGATTTGCTTGATTTTAAAAAAGTCTATATATCAATATATTTTAATAAATATAATACAATTCGTTTTTATAATCATCTTTATTATTTCATCTAATTTATATTTTTAAAAAAATACAAGTAAAATGGTTAACTTTTGAAAAACGTGTTTTATTTGTTACACAGTGATCTGACAAACAGAAAAGTCCTAATCTACAAGAATTTTCAACAGATCTCAAGAAACAATAAATGGCTTATGCAATTATTAAATAGCGTACACTGTCTTATATAAATCCGCTTTGCAACATTCTCCACAGTTTTTATGTAAAGACGTTCTAAATTCATAAATATATTTTATTACACGACCGAATTTGTATCTTAAAAGGCAATTTATCTCTTAAGGACACATTTTAATTATAATAGAATATACTTGAAATTTAATAAAGATTTTACAAATGAAATGTCTATCATCAAGTTGCAAGGGGCCGTCCATAAAGTATGTCACGCTCCAGGGGGGGGGTGTGGGTGTAAGAAAGTGTGACAGTTTGAGACAGGGGTGAAGGAGGTCCGGCTATGTGTGACGTCACGGTATTTTATATTAATTTTTTAAAATTATTTTGTTAATTAAAAAACAAAGTTTTGTTCGAATTAGTGACGTACTTTTGTGTTCAAGATTTGTGACAGGGGGGAAGGGGGAGTTATAAATGGTAAAAAAAGCGTGAAGTACTATATGGACGGCCCCCAAGACATAATTGTGGTTCTAAAAATTGTATGAAAGGTATGAAATCTAGATAAAATGTAGACTTAGTTTTTATGAATCTGTGTTTTTTTTTGTTTTTTTTTATATATAAAAATGTCAGCATTATAATATTTCTCGATTCATCATTTGATTAAAACATATTGTTTACTTTCAATTGCGATTATTATTGCTGTATATAAAAGCGTGGTCTAACGGCACATGACTATTACAGCTTAATTCGAGCAAGACTTGATCATTATTAGAATGCTGGGTGAAAAATAGACATATCTGATTGTGTGAATTTATAAGGCAAAATTTGCTAACAAATGAAGTTTCATTCCAATCTCGGAGGGAACTTTTGAAAGTTAAAACTTATTTTTCATAATTGTTTACCTTATTTAATGTAAAAGAAAGTTGTTTTTTTAAATAACGACGAATTAGATGTTTCCCTGCGTTATGTTTCTGGGGGAAAAAATTATCGCATTAATCTTTAAAACTAGTTTGTGCTGCGGCACCGTGGCGCCTGTGGCGCCCCCTTTTTTTATGGGCGCCTACGGCGCCAACCTTTTTCAAAAGCCCAACTAACTTGTCCTTGTATGATAAATACGTAATATTAAAATTTCTTAAATGTACACAAAGTATTTTATAATAGTTTTTTTTTAAATTTATTTTTTATGTTAAAAGCCCAAGTAACTTATCCTTGTATGATAAATACGAAATATTCCTAAAATGTTAACAAAGTATGTATATAATATAGGTTTTACTGCGGCGCCCTTTTTATTTAGGGCGCCTATGGCGCCCACTTTTTTCAAAAGCCGAACAAACTTGTCCTTGTATAATAGCTACGAAATATTAAACTACCTTAAATGTACACAAAGTAATTTTAAAGGCTCCCACTTTTTTTTTGTCAAAAGCACAAGTAACTTATCCTTGTATGATAAACACGAAATATTCCTGAAAATTAAACAAAGCATTTATATAATAATTTTTACAGTGCTAATCACCACACGATTTTCAAACTAATTTTAGAAAGCAGCGCACCAAATTACTGCACCAAAAAATAACTATTTGAGTCAATCAGCACTGCTTACAACGCAAAATTTTAAAAAGCAGAGTGAATTCCCTTAGCGTTAGGCTGCAGTGATAATTGAGCGAAAATATATAATATATATAATATATTATATTATAAGTAAATTGGGTGTAAAATTATCTAAAAATATTTTTTTTTCATTAATACAAACATATTCTTCGAAATGGCCTTCATTTAACATTTTGAATATATAGATTTAAACATTTTATAAACATTACTTCTGAATCCAGAGACAAATACAAAATAGACGAAAGCATTGAGTACATGAGACGCATCAACGAGGATAAAGAAAATATAGTATATTAGGGTAAAAGGACCATCTCTAAAATCAACTCCATAAATAGGCAAAACCACAATGTTAATAAAAACAACCCGTAAAAAACCAAGTTTTTTACTATAAATCCTTTATGTACGAGAAGTAATTAAAAGAATGTTCATTATAATACGCAGCGCCAGACCATCCAAAAAATACAAAATTGCAGTTGTGTCGTAAAACGTGTTTAATATAATGCGCACCGATCAGGAATATGTTTATAAAAAGAGCTGTCAATAAAATACGCACCTTATTGCGCGACAGAAAGGTTGTTCAATATAATACGCACCGCGACGCTCTATCTCAAAAAATAGCATGATACATAGGAATAAAAAAAATAATCTAAAAAATCAATAATTTAATTACGGTACATGCGATCGATCTGAAATTTTGATACATTGTTTTTATCATCGGTACGAAACTGCCTGCAAAATTTCAGCTCGCTATCTTGCGAGCAAGTGGGTTAAAAATCGATCAAAAGTTTTGGCGACAAGCAAGCAAGCAAGCAAGCAAGCAAGGTCCGCCGCAGACACCACGAGTTAATATAAAGGATTTAATAAGAAAAACCCGTAAAAAACCAAGTTTTTGACTATAAATCCTTTATGTACGAGAAGTAACTAAAAGAATGTTCATTATAATACGCAGCGCTAGACCATCCAGAAATACAAAATTGAAGTTGTGTCGTAAAACATGTTTAATATAATACGCACCGATCAGGAATATGTTTATAAAAAGAGCTGTCAGTAAAATACGCACCTTATTGCGCGACAGAAAGGTTGTTCAATATAATACGCACCGCGACGCTCTATCTCAAAAAATAGCATGATACATAGGAATAAAAAAATAATCTAAAAAATCAATAATTTAATTACGGTACATGCGATCGATCTGAAATTTTGATACATTGTTTTTATCATCGGTACGAAACTGCCTGCAAAATTTCAGCTCGCTATCTTGCGAGCAAGTGGGTTAAAAATCGATCAAAAGTTTTGGCGACAAGCAAGCAAGCAAGCAAGCAAGCAAGGTCCGCCGCAGACACCACGAGTTAATATAAAGGATTTAATAAGAAAAACCCGTAAAAAACCAAGTTTTTGACTATAAATCCTTTATGTACGAGAAGTAATTAAAAGAATGTTCATTATAATACGCAGCGCCAGACCATCCAGAAATACAAAATTGCAGTTGTGTCGTAAAACGTGTTTAATATAATGCGCACCGATCAGGAATATGTTTATAAAAAGAGCTGTCAATAAAATACGCACCTTATTGCGCGACAGAAAGGTTGTTCAATATAATACGCACCGCGACGCTCTATCTCGAAAAATAGCATGATACATAGAAATAAATAAAATAATCTAAAAAATCAATAATTTAATTACGGTACATGCGATCGATCTGAAAGTTTGATACATTGTTTTTATCATCAGTACGAAACTGCCTGCAAAATTTCAGCTCGCTATCTTGCGAGCAAGTGGGTTAAAAATCGATCAAAAGTTTTGGCGACAAGCAAGCAAGCAAGCAAGCAAGCAAGGTCGGTCGGTCGGCCGCAGACACCACGAGTTAATATAAAGGATTTAAAAATACAAAAAGGTGCGCTGCAAAAAAAATATATCAAAGCTGTTGACACCATAAGACGGCTTAGAGTTTTTTCCATTCTTTTTGATTTTCTAAAAAACTTTTGATCATGGCTTTCATTAAAATTTTCTGCTTGTCTGTCTACTGCATTCATAAACAGTTTCTGACGTTGTCCTCTAGCCATGAAAAGAGTTTTGATAACTGATAGGGTCAAAATTGTTATCAGTACAAAAGGAATAGCCACAGAAATGATGATTTGGATTAGAAGAAAGTAGATGATATCTAAATATAGCACACCACATTCATCATCTGATTGTGTATGAACAAAAATTAGAAAAAGTGTTGTATACAAAACTGTTAGAAAGGCAAAGATCAACGACACCATTATTTTGCATCGTTTGTTAGTGATCCAAATGTTTCGTTTTAACGGCTTACATACAGCTATGTAACGTTCAGCGCATATTAAAAATACAGTCCAGTTAGAGATTGATGTGAATATGGCACTTGGCAACGAAACAGTTTTACAAGCAATTTTGCTCCAATAAATGGAATTTTTGAAATAATATATATTAATCTCAATTAACTTTGCCACGAGAGCAACATTATCAATGGCAGCCAAGTAGCAGAGCAAAAATGAGGCAGGTCCTGCGAATTGGAATTTTAATATAATGACAATTATGAGGATATTCGCAGGTAAACCAACTCCAAAAAACACCCACATGTAGTATTTATGGAGGGATAATCTCAGTTCTTTGAAGAAGTCTTCGGTGAAATTACCATTACTGTGGATTAGAATAAATGTAAGTCTTGTAGTAACATATGTTATCAAAATAATCTTTTAAAAATATTTAATTGTAAGAAATTAGCAGATACACCTGTTATAATCATATGTTATATTAAGACACCTTTATGAACACGTGACATTAAAATTTCAGTTAAAATGAAAAATATGATAAAGGTCATTTCAGTTGAATTTTTATTAAACAAATTTTCACTGACATTCAATTTGTCACTGTTAATATAAAAAAAACATGTAAAAACACGAACTATTTTCTTTTGTGATATTAAAATTTATCACAAGTTTCTATGTAATATCATTTCCTGAAATAAGGTTTATTAAGAATATTGTTATGACATCTAATATTGTACATCAAAAAATAATCTTTATAGCTTTATTTTGAATGATAGGATATTCCCCTTTTGGTATTAAGTACGTATTCATTTTACAGTTTATTGCAAAAATATATAGATAGAAAAGCTTGAGTAACATCTTATCTTATCTTATCTGTTTACAGACACTCCTTCTATACAGAAGATTATTGCGTCCTACGCTTATCTATGGTTTGTGTTTAGTCCTGCATTTTTATTAGAGATTTAAATGTTGATAAAGTGTTGGTTTTCCTGGATTCTTCAGGCAACCCATTCCACGCCCGAATTCCGGACGGGAAGAACGAAAATTTGTATGTGTTTGTTCTTGCATACGGAATAAGAAAGGTGGTTTTATCCTTATGTCTATCTGAGTGTTGTATTAAGTTATCTTTGTGTTGTATTTCTAAATTAGAATTAATTGCTTTATGTATGATTACTACTTTGCTCTTGGTTCTTCTATCCTCTAGTGTTTCAAGGTTTAATGATTTAACTAATGGTGTTATTCTTGTCAGTTTTGAATATTCTCCAGTAATGAATCTGGCAGCTCTTTTTTGAATTTGTTCTAGTTTATCAACGTTTTCTTTGGTGGATGGGTCCCATACAGAGAGAAGGGTTTTAGTATTGGCTGGAGACCATTAAAGCTTATGTAATAGAGGAAACAAAAAAAGAATTCAGACAATGAATGAATGAAAATTGTTTTAAAATGGATAGTGCTTCCTTAAATATGACTAAGAAACTTTGGGTTTTTCATCAACATTTTTATGAACAAATAACGCCTTTTGCAAAAGTGAGTGTAAAAAATATGTCTTATAAAAATACTTACCATTCTTATAAATACTTTTAGGAGTCAGATTCTTTCACACATATTTGCTAAATTTGTTATTATTTTTAAAAGTCAAATACATTTTCAGCAAATTACATGCGAGGACTTTTACAAATATTTATAAAATTTAAAGCCACTTACGACAAACAGAAAAAAAATAACAGTTTAGATATAAATAAATAAAAACACCCGAAAAAAACAAAAGTTTGTGACTATAAATCCTTTATATTTGAGACGTAACTAAAAGTATTGATTAAGTTCAATATAATACGCTTCGCGCGACAGACTATCATAAACATTTACAGATCTGGAAAATATTATCAAATTATGTTTAATATAATACGCACTGTTGGAAGACTAGCATACACATTTACAAGCTACTTAGAGGTACATAGTGATAATTTAAAAATCATTAATTTAATTAAAGTACCTTTGATCGATCTGAAATTTTGATATATATTTTATTGTCGGCACGAGTCTGCCTGCAAAATTTAAGCACTCTAGCATACAGGAAAATGGGTTAAAAATCAATCAAAAGTCTTTTCTTATCTTATCTTTTCTGTTTACAGACGCTCCTTCTATACAGAAGATTATTGCGTCCTACGCTTATCTATGGTTTGTGTCTAGTCCTGCATTTTTATTAGAGATTTAAACGTTGATAAAGTGTTGGTTTTCCTGGATTCTTCAGGCAACCCATTCCACGCCCGAATTCCGGACGGGAAGAATGAAAATTTGTATGTGTTTGTTCTTGCATACGGAATAAGAAAGGTGTTTTTATCCTTATGTCTATCTGAGGGTTGTATTAAGTTATCTTTGTGTTGTATTTCTATATTAGAATTAATTGCTTTACGTATGATTACTACTTTGCTCTTGGTTCTTCTATCCTCTAGTGTTTCAAGGTTTAATGATTTAACTAATGGTGTTATTCTTGTCAGTTTTGAATATTCTCCAGTAATGAATCTGGCAGCTCTTTTTTGAATTTGTTCTAGTTTATCAATGTTTTCTTTGGGTGGATGGGTCCCATACAGAAGATGCATATTCTAGTACAGGTCTCACCAAAGTGAGGTAGCATTTTAGTTTTATATCTCTATTACATTTGTTAAAGTTTTTTTTTATAAATCCTAAGGTTTTGTTTGATTTTTTAATAACTTCATTGACATGGCGATTCCAAGATAGTTTCTCATTTATTAAGACTCCTAAGTATTTTGCATGTTTAGTTTGGGTCAGTTCTTTTCCATGAATGTAATATTTTGAATTTATTTGTTTCTTTTTCTTTGTTACTCTTAACAGTTGGCACTTTTCTGGGTGGAAAGACATACTCCAGTTAGTTTCCCATTTTATCAATTCATCTAAGTCTTTTTGTAAAATTTTGCTATCTTGCTCTGATTTAATTGTTCTATAGATTATACAATCATCAGCAAATAACCTAACTTTTGTATCTGTTGAGATGTTTTTGGGTAAATCATTTATATAGATCAAAAAGAGTAAGGGACCTAGCACAGTTCCTTGTGGAACTCCTGAGTTAACCTTTATTGGTGCAGATTTAGATCCATTAATTATTACAGTTTGCTCCCTGCCCAAAAGGAAGTATTGGATCCAGTGTTGTAAGAAACCTGAGATTCCAAAGTAGTTAAGTTTTTTAAGTAAACTAAGGTGGTGAACTTTGTCAAATGCTTTTTTCAGAAGTCAAGTAATATTGTGTCTATTTGATCATTATTGTCTAAGCCTTTTGATAATTCATCTATTAAACCTATTAATTGTGTTTCACATGATCTGTTTTTTCTAAAGCCGTGTTGATGTGGGCATAGGGCATTATATTTGTCTAGGTGGCTAATTATTTTACTATATATTATGTGTTCTAGCAATTTACAGGTGATACTAGTAAGTGATACAGGTATGTAATTACCAGGGTCTGATTTATCACCTTTCTTAAAGAGTGGAGTTACATTAGCTAATTTCCAATCCTGGGGCTTTTTACCCTGGTTTAGAGAGGCTTGAAAAAGAACTACAAGGATTGGGGACAGTTCCTTGCTTAGTTCTTTTAATAACCTTGCAGGCAATTCATCTGGGCCAGTGGCTTTGTTTATTTTTAAGTTTTTTAGGAGTGAATGTATACCTATCTCGTCTACAGTTATGTTGTCTATTTCTTCCATTTTATTTAAATTTATTAAAACTTCCTTGTCGCCTGAGGCAGAGAATGATGATGCAAAGTATGTGTTAAGGATATTAGCTTTAGTCTCAATGTCATTATAGGTTTTATCATTTGAGCCTTTTAGTGTGGCTATTCCTGTAGGTTCCATTTTTTTAGATTTGATAAAGGACCATACGTTTTTATTGTTATCTTTAGAAATTAAATTGTTTATATATTCATTTTGGAGGTTTCGACTAAGTTTTTGTGTCAAGTGTTTAATCTTTAAGTACTTTTTGTGTATCCTTTTTGAATTGGTAGCCTTAAATTTCTTAAATAAGTTCTCTTTTTGTTTGCATAGCTTTTTTAATTTAAAATTGAACCAGCATTTGTTAATTTTATTTGATGTTAATTTTGTTGGAACATTCTCATCCATAATAGTTTTTAGATTTGTTTTTATATCTTTCCAAATTTCTTCTACAGGGCTATTTGTATTAAATTTAAATAGGAAATTTTGTTGAAAGTTAGCCGCTGATTGGTGTAGTTTTATGGAATTACATTTATTCCAAAGATATATTATTCTTCTAGGTATCTTATTAATTTTAGTTTTTATTGTATTGGTGACCCTAACAATATCATGGTCAGACAGTCCAGGAATTATTTTATAGTCTAACACTAGTCCTGGTCTATTGGTTAGGAATAAATCTAGTGTTTTATTTTTCCTTGTTGTTTTTTTTTACTATTTCTTCTAGGTTTAAGTTGTTTATAGTGTTTATAAAGTGTTCGTTAATATCTTTATTTGTTTGATGGTTATCAGTTGTATAGTTTTTCCAATTTATATCTGGAAGGTTGAAGTCCCCCATAATCCAAATTGCTGAGTTTTTATGAATTTCTTTAATGAAGTTTAATTGAATACAAAGATTTTTCATGTATTCTAGGTTGGTTTTCGGTGGTCTATATATACTGCCTACAATAAGTGGTGTTGAGTTTGGTGTAACTATTTTACAAAAAACAGACTCTATATTAGAATTTGATTGTGTAGTAATTTCTTCAGCTATGATATTTGATTTGATTGCAAGCAGCACTCCTCCATAATTGTCTGGTCTATCTTTTCTAAAAATATTATAATTGTTGTTAAATATTTCTGAGTTATATATGTTGGGGTTCAGCCAAGTTTCCTAGCCAGCAATTATGTCTGGTTCTTCAGTTTTTATAAGTAGCTCTAAATCTGGAATTTTATTTTTAATACTTTGGAAATCAATTATTAGTGTCTTGATAGTGTTTTGATTATTAGTGTTATTAGATTTTTTATGGTAATTTTTATGGGTTTGCCTGGCAGGTTTCATTTTATCTAGTGTGTCATTTATAATAGGATTAGCCAAAACACTGTAAGAGTTTGTGGTGATCAGGTCTCTATGGTTAAACAAATCTGAACTGATTTGGGGACAACCCACAATGTATGCAGTGCCAAGATGCATATTTATTACCTAGGCATATTGCTATGTGCTTTGGCGTGTTGGTATGCAGGCATACTGTGTGGTACCATTCATTGCAGGTGTCACACTGGATGGCTCCTTGTTTTCTAGTGCATGTCTTAATTGACTTAATACAAATTTGGCATTTAGGTGATACTGGGCCTGGGTTAAGTTCTATGTCCCCGGAGAGGAGCAAAATTAAAATGAAGTGCTTTATCCTATATCTATATATTTTATATTTCCATTGTTTGAAGGTAATTTCCTTTATTGTGCTTAAGATAGAGGTGTAGTCAGTGTGCTTTGTGTTGTGGTGGTTTGTAATTATTGATATATTACTCTGATTTTTCGGATGTGTGCTGGTTGATGTTAATTCCCTTAGAAGTATTGTGGTTATTACTAAGCCTAAGATTAAGATTAAAATTCTCATTTTGGGGTTAGGCTAGGTTTAAGAGGGGAAGGCTTAAGACTTAAGATATTACTATTATTATTATACTATTTTGTTAAAGGGTGTTCATTTGTTCTAATTTAACTAAGTTCAATTAAATTTAAGTTTGAATTTATGAATTTATAACTTTATAAATTCTAAAGCTAGTAATCTAAGTTAATTTGAAGGTTTATTTATGCTTTATTTATGTAAACAACAAAAATGGCCGCCTAACATGGGTTTAGTAATTTTAGTATGAAATATCATGGAATATACAAAATAATGTTATTAAACTGCTAAAAAAGTTTATTATTTGGTTAATTAAAGATTAATTAAGTATTTTGAAAAGGATTTAGTATTATGAATTAGGAATAATATGTGAAAATATATGAAAACTTAGCTCCAGTAGAAATACGTGACGCTCACTAACCGGAAGTCGTATTCTATATATGAATACACAAACAGACGCCACAATTTAAAATAAAGGATTTAAATATTGAAAAATATAGTGCGAAGAATTGAGACAAACAGCAGCATGAAGAAATTAAAACAACGCGAGTCAACTTTGGGGGCTGGGTGACCACTGACGCATTGTTGGTCTCAAGACATGCAAACAGCGGTTGAGCTACCTGCCAACCACCCTGCACTTCCGTCACTTGCCAAAGCATAAACATTGATTGGTCGACCATAGAGAGGGTCAATCGTCATGCTCGCGTCTTCTGCTTGTGCGTGTTCTGATTTCTCGCGAATTCTATTTATATAATGAACATGAAGCGATAATCAACTAATAATATATAGTGTGGCGCGGTGCGGATGTGCACACTACTATATATATTATATAGACTGCGTCTTGCTTGATCTAGTTTCTGGCGAATTATATATATATATACGTACTCCTATAAGGAGCCGTCAATAAAGTACGTCACGCTATTTTAAATTACTTATATTAACTTCACCGTCGTCTTTGTATTGGTCGGTCGGGCGGAAAAACAAAATTCAAAAATGACCCTTTTCCCGTGATGCTAACAAACTGAAATTTTGTACATAGTCTTGTGTCACATCCAATGCATTGTATCAAAAATTCAGATAAATCGAATGTACTGTAATTAAATTAATGCATTTTAAGTTTATCTCTATGTATCTATATGTATCCGCCTGCAATAGTTGACATCCACGTGTCTTTGGAGTTCACTCCATCCATCGATGACCACATCCCCATGCCTTAAAGCAAGGGGAGTTCAGTCTGTAAATGTTTTTCGCGCGGTGAATATTATATTTCTCATAATCAATAAATTTAGTTATGTCTCATATATAAGGGATTCATGGTAAAAAACTTTGCTTTTAAGGGTTGTTTAATTGATCATTTTGAACACCCCTTCCCCCTGTCACAAACTGTCACAAATCTCGGGGACAACCCCCCCCCCTTCTAAGTATGTCACAATTTCGAAAACAATTTTTTTATTAGCACCTAATTAAAATATTTAACTTAATACTTAAAATACACTTCACTATTACACCGCATTAAAATATAAAATTTCCTTTTAAAAGTAGGGATGTACCGGATTCAAAATTTTGAAATCCGGCCACAGCCGAATTTTTCCGGACTTATGAAGTGAAATCCGGTTGGAACCAGAGTCAGATTTTTTAAAATGACCCTATTCCAGATTTTCCGGAGCCAATATGAATATATATAAATTAGGGCTCTACCGGCCAGTCGGATTTATTAAGTTAAATCTTGCTGGAGCTGAAGCCGGAGCCGGATTTGTAAAATGGCCGGATTATATAATACACATAATTTATCTGCTCCTTTTTCATTTACAGTGGGTGAAGTCAAGTTTTAAATAATCTCCGATTATTTTCTCTTCTGACAATAAATGCTATGGGTTCTCTTTGCCTTCTAAAAGAGATTCTCAAAGGACGGATGCGTTTTATCACAGTTTCTTCTTGAACAGTTTGGGTGGGCACATTCATCTGAGCCAGAGCTCTGCGTTGTTCTGCATGTTTCTTCAACATTTTGTGTGAGGCAAAATATAAGTGACATTCTTTGCAATGTAAGCTGGTCTGCAAAGTTGGACAATAAAGATCTATGGTTGTACTTTGAAAACTCATGTTTATCTCGGTATAATTTCATCAAATTTAAGAGTTTTTGCAACAAAAAATTAAGGAAATTTATGAGAAGCTGCATCTGCTCTTTCTGAAGATCTAAGTCCATCAGTTGTTTGATTGATTGGGATTAGAGCAGGAAAGAATCTCCAAGGTAAAACGTTGAAATGTGAGTTTTGTACTTTGTTGCAACATTTTATGTCCTGATAACTCACAATTTGAGGTAAAAATTGGCTGGTGCGAACATAATTGTAAAACCATTCCTGATCCTTCGATATCTGTCCTGCTGCATGAATTCAGATTTATGAGCAAAACATTCATGAGATGCGCATTTCATGCTATTTTGACATAAAACTAATTTAAATGTTTAACAAAATTTTTGAAAATTGTTTTAAAGATATTTAAACTCTACTAAAGTATTTAAAAAATAATTTAGAAATTAAAAAAAAATGTTTGACATAACACATGGTCTTACCACACCTCCCCCTGTCATAAACTGTCACAATTTTGGACACCCCTCCCCCTGGAGCTTGACGTACTTTATGTACGGCCTCTTATCTTATCTGTTTACAGACGCTCCTTCTATACAGAAGATTATTGCGTCCTACGCTTATCTAAAGCTTATTTTACATGTATGGTTACTTCCATTGTAATATTCTTGTAAACGTGAATAATTGTTTATAGCTGTTATATGATAATATCTTAATTATAATTACCTTAAGCTGGCATTTTGCGAAAAATTGCATAACGAAACGTTGTTGCAGTTGTCAAGCCTCCATTCCATGGTTGAATTTGTGTTTGAATAAATTTGAAGTGATAATTCATTGCAATCTATTGAAAGATTATAAACATGATGTACATAAAATAAAATTTGAAATTAACACGCATTAATTTATAGCTTGTAAAAAATGTATGGTTTTCTAGTGCGAAAAATATTTCTCAAACTAGTATTTAATAGCAAATAGCGTACATTTTGCTAAATATTATTTCCTATAAGATGATTTAAGTTCGGGTATGTGGTAGTAAAGATAACTTAAGTTTGCGCCGAGCTAATTCTTGAGAATACAACTTCCACTTTGTCAGAAATAGGCTTATTAACAATGTAATCCGTTAATGTTTAGGAAATTAAAAAATAAGTTGGAGAGCCTTGAAATTAAAGAAACAATTCATATGATTTACATTTATTTTTTTTAAAAACTGCATAGAAAAATATAGCATAGCATATGTAGCAAGAGATGACATTCAAAATAAACACATATATTATTTCACACGAAGAAATAGCGTTCATTTTGTTTAAGAATAGTAAGAAACAAGACACAGTTCAAAAGAAAATTCCTACATTATTATAAATTAAAATTATTTCCGTTAAAATTTTATTCCTTTAAAATCCATCTCCCTAAAAACCAAAGAAATGACATTTCACATTTGTTGATGTTTCACAAAGGAATGTAATTCTTTGCTGGATCCCATTTTTTGATAACACAGTATATTTTGTAAATTAACTCTCTATCCTCAGTTTCTCGACTGTGAATACATTGTATTCCCAATTCGTTTTTTAACGTGTTAAACCTTCTGTTTATGAACGTATGTTGAACATTGAGAAAAAATGTCTTTTTACAAAAGGCCTTGGGTACCCCTCCTACAAAGGAATGAACATAATACTTTCATTTCGCTATATAACTTCATTTTGGCTACCAGGTTCATGTGCATTTAGATAAATCTGCATCTATCAAGCGAAAGTTTAAATTATATTTCTATAACTAATATAAGGAAAGACGAATGCATTGGTCCTTTGCCCAATATTGTTCAGTATGTAAATGCCAAGTCTTAAACTCTAATAAGTAAACTTTAAATAATGAGCCTACAAAATTCAATACGGACAGCTACTGAGTTAGGGCTTAGGTTTCATTAATATTGAACATATTTTAGTTAATTATACACAATTCAATGATTCATATTTATCTTAAGAGGCACTTTTAATGGTGTTCTATAAATAGTTTCAGCATTTATTTCAATGACATCCATTTACAGAAGAAATCCTGTTTCCCGTGACCTCCCATTTTTTGGCTTCTCTACCGTTTCTTAGTTGCATCCCATTACAAAACGGGTTGTTAAGGTATATACTAGATATCAAAGATGTTCATCAACACACAAAGTTGCGTTGAGTGCTATTCTAGACTTTCATTTGTGTTTTTGTTAACTCTCTTAAATTGTAAGTTTTCCAGAATTATCAAGTTGTAAATTTTTGATAACACAACATCCAATACTTAGCGCATAACTTAGAAGAAATCTCAAAGATGAATACGTAAGCAATGTAATTTCTAATAAAATAATAAATAAATAAAACGTAAGTTTCTTTATGGAGTCTTTAAAAAACTTAAAACACAGAAATAGCCTTACTAAAATACTAGGGGACAAAAACAATGAAAATGAGACCAAATCTAATACTCTGAACATATATTTCGCATCAGAATTATTAGTCTCAGAATGACAACAACTTCTGAATAAAATAAAATAAATAGAAGATATAGATATCATAAGTGTAGATGAAAGAGAAATAAATAAACTACTAAAAATTTGAAAAAGAGACATAGCTGCTGGTCAAGAAGAATAACCAGATAGACTACTAAATGATCTAAACAATGAACTGCACTGAATTCTTAAAGTGCTTTTTAAACCAGGCTGAAGTCCCCTAGGATAGGAAACTAGCAAATGTAACCCGTATGTGGTACCTGTTGCGAGCAGATAAATAGATTCTAATATAAATTGACCAATCTAAAGTACTAGTATTATTTATAAATTACTAGAACATATATTCAAAAAAAAAGAAAATGACCTCGACAAATGTAATGTACTGTGTCTATATCAACACTGCTTTAGGACAAGAAGATCACATACATAAAACAAACCCGTAAAAACAAAGTTTTTGACTATAAATCTCTTATATATGAGACATAACTAACAGTATTGATTATTTTCAAACGCAACAAACATTTTATTTACAGACTGAATCTGTCTTAACTCAACTTTGCTTCATAACCCTGGGGGGTGGGGTGTGGGTGGGTGGGGGGTGGGGGGAGAGGGGAAAAGGCTGGTCACCGATCGCTTGACCGAGCTCAGCGTGACACGTAAAATGTAAACAAAAGCATGCCGGTACTTCAATGGGTCGCGTCAACGCGTCAACTCAAACTCTCATGTGGGGAAAAAAACAATAACAAACAGTGAATTTGAATTACATACATTATATAAGGAAAAACTAAAAATATATTAATTTAATTACGGTACGTTCGATCGATCTGAAATTGTGATACGATGCATTGTTAGGTGAGACGGGTCGGTGTGCCTAATTTCAGCTCGATCGGATTACGGGAAGTGGGTCATTTTTCAATTTTGTTTTTCCGCCCGCCCAAGACAGAGAGACAGAGAGAGATGACGACAAAACGACAGTGACGACGGTGAAGTTAATATAAGGCATTTAAAGACAATTCTTTGGTATTTATTTTTATGTTCAGTTTGTTTTTTTTTAAATATTTTTTTATCAGTGATTATCCACCCTTAAGAATGTGTCACTTACGGGCAAGCACCCTCTTTGCCCTTTACTTATAATGCCACTAAGTTTTTAATTTGCGAATTTCCAATAAACAAACACAAATGCATACTGCAAAAATAAAAATATTTTGTATTTCATGTTAGTTAATATCTATTTCTAAATTTAATATAATTAAAGGGATTTTTTTTAAAACCACGCAGACTTTGTTTCAAAATATATCTTCCGGGAGAGAATTTTTTTATTCTTCTTGAAAATGACACACTTTTTTTAAAAAAAATATTTTTTTAATTATCTTAAATATTTAATTAAATTTCGTATGCAAATATTTAATTATCTTTTTAAAGAAGGTTACTGTAAAAGGGGAAAAATCGATATTCAAATGTTTTAATACTGTACTCATTTGATAAAACCAAACTTTGCATCGATTAAATTTGAGCATACAAAATTTGAAATACAAAGCCATTCAAGGTGGTTGAGAGAAAATTATATCAACCTAAATGGGCAAATCTTTACCACACATTCCCCACTACCCACAACTTCTCAAACATTACATAAAATTGGGTAAAATAGATTATTATTTTTATTATTTAAAATGTTTGGATATTCAGTGGAACTAGCATTGAGATAGATTTCTACCACTTATATTTTCATAAATATGTTGGTGGGGAAAATGGAGCAAGAGTAATCTCATTTTTGTGAACACATTTATTAGTATCAGTAATATAGCATGAAATAAGAATGAAACGCATTTTTAAAAAAAAGTGTAGGCAAGTAATGTAAAGAGACCGATTCATTACCTCTAAATCGAAATGACACAGATCCATATTAATACATTATCAATTTCGTGACTTAATTTTTTTACAATAAATAATGCATTTCTGTGAACGATTTGCTGATGGGCTTAATAATGAAAATCAGGAGAAGAAAACAGAGAACTACACTATTAATAAACTTTGTCAAAATTTTTACCTTTCCGACGTGAGCTGGCACGTCTAATGCAGAATTGCTTTGCTGCAGCTATCTGGTATCTAAAAATAAGGTTACAGGATATCCAGACAGGTAAGGGCGGCTGGATAGCGAAGTCAATAGTGCGCTCGCCTCACAAGAATAAAGGGCGTGGGATCCAGACCACCTTAAAGCCACAATAAAAGTGTGGATTAATGACTGTCGCTTAAAAATCCTCCGCTGACCTGGAGAGGAGATGGGGACCGCCAAGGTATACCAACCCTGAGAAAGTTCTAATGGAAACGTGGTTATAGGGGGGGGATAATTAAAAGGAATGCAATGTTTCTTGTTTATTTTTTTTTCAAGAAACGATTCAAGGCGTGCAATTTTGTAATCTAATTATACCTTTGTTTTTCTTAAAGGTTGCATTTTTGAGAATAGTGTATCAATTGTTACACTTTAGCGTTACAGTCATGTTTTATATATAACGAAACCTTGCCCTTAAGGATTTTATTCAGGTCAGGTGTACGGCCGTCGTTCTTCATGTCTCGGCTCCACACAGCAGCACAGTCTTCAGTCGCGTTAACAATCCTTACTTCCAACTTTTATAGGAATTTAAAATGTATTGGATGGGAAAATATTATTTATTTTAAAATACACAACAGGAAGATTATTAAATCCAGTAGTTGAATTCATATTGAAAAACACATTATTTGCAGAATATTCCTGGTTTATGTCACAAAGTTCTAAATTATTATGAACCCTTCTTCTCACAGGTAGATTTTAATTTTATGCAATGCGCATTGATTAATATTTAAGACGTTATATGCGAATTGTGTTGACAAAATTGTTTCTAAAATTTTTGACAACATTTCTTTGCCTTGAATTTTTTTTTCCGATCATTTTTATGCCTTAATCCGTTCTCAAAAACCAACAAGATAACTGTTCCGTGCAAAAGTTTATTCTAAAATTGCTATTGACTAATATTTTTACTGACATTTTATTTTGATTCCCTTTTAAAAAAAAGAAATCAATTATTGCCATGAGTTTTATTTTACAGCTTGAGAGCTAAATTGTGTGCAATGTACATGCATACATAAGATCGAACTCACCTTAGGATTATTTTGGATTATTTTTTTAATATTGGAATAGCAAAAAAGCTTTAGTAACTTAAACCGTAGACAATCTTTAGCAGTAAGGAATTATTGGAGTAAAACTTTCACTCTCAAGCAACGAAAAAAAATTTGAATCTTTAATCACGAATATGGAGATAAAATTTCCTAGCCCTGTTATACAGCGGACTCGTTGTTAGGTTTAAGTTTAAAAGACAACTATCAGGTAATCAACCATGCTATTTAACTACTCAAACCAACAGTGCACAAACTGGCAAGTCACACTGTCACAGTAGAAAGTTGATCTCATTAGAATACTTATAGCTTGACGACCTGTTTTTTTTTGTTTGTTTTTTTTGCTTCTAATTTACATAGGTTTAAAGAATGGTCGCTGCGTCACTTGCCAACAGACCGGCATGGTCTGTGAACGCAATAATCTTCTGCATAGAAGGAGCGCCTGTATAGATGAGACAAGTAACACTGGTGCAATTTGAAACATTTGAAACTGAATTGTTACATTGTATAGCTCGTAACATATAGGTGCTAAAAGCCATATAACAATAAAGAAGCTACTAATAGACACAACGAAAATTGATTAATTCTTCCTTAATGCCTTTTCAGGGATTCAGCATGTCCGTAATACATACGTTATTAAAGACCATTTTTTCTCATTTTTAAATCCTTTATATTAACTCGTGGTGTCTGCGGCCGACCGACCGACCAACCGACCGACCGACCGACCGACCGCCGTTGTCGACAAAACTTTTGATCGATTTTTAACCCACTTGCTTGCAAGATAGCGAGCTGAAATTTTGCAGGCAGTTTCGTACCGATGATAAAAACATTGTATCAAAATTTCAGATCGATCGCATGTACCGTAATTAAATTATTGATTTTTTAGATTATTTTATTTATTCCTATGTATCATGCTATTTTTTGAGATAGAGCGTCGCGGTGCGTATTATATTGAACAACCTTTCTGTCGCGCAATAAGGTGCGTATTTTATTGACAGCACTTTTTATAAACATATTCCTGATCGGTGCGCATTATATTAAACACGTTTTACGACACAACTGCAATGTTGTATTTTTGGATGTTCTTGCGCTGCGTGTTATAATGAACATTCTTTTAGTTACGTCTCATGCGTAAAGGATTTATAGTCAAAAACTTGGTTTTAACGGATTGTTTTTATTACTAACGAAGAAATGCAAGTTGTGTCACCAATTGTGGTATAAAATATTTTTACAAAAATAATAATCCGTAGATGATTTAATGCAAAGGTTCACCTTTAAGCAACAAAACAGTTGACAGAGCAAATTCGCAGCTTCTTTAGCCTCCTCTCCAAACTTAAAATAACAAGTGGGTTCAATATGTAGGTTAATGATGTGAGATTGCTGTGTACTTTTAAGCTGTGGTATTGATGCGAAGGGTAAGATCATGGGTTTGGCGTGTAGGTTAAAGTTATGGGATTTTCTTTAAAGATGATGGAGAAGATTTTAGTTTCTTGTTATATCTTCAACAATCTTCTCTTTAAGTTGTTTTTTTTTATTCTTTAAAATAACACTTTTTTTAAAGAATTTTAAAAAAAATTAATAAAAAAATTATTATGAAAATATTTAATTATTTATATTGCTTTAAATTTGGGATAATCGGTAGTCTATTGTTTTGATGCTGTATTCATTTGATAAAAGCACGTTTTACATCGATATAATTTGATTATATAAAGTTTGACTTAGGAAAATTATAATCTATTCAAGTCTGTTTTTAACAAAAACATCAAATATAAATAATTATATATTATTGTATAATCAATTTTTTTATTTTTTTAAAATTTTTTTTTGTTTATGTGCGTAAATCTCAGTGAATCTAGCATTAAGATAGATTTCTACCACTGGTACTTTTACAGGAATGTCGGTGGGAATAAAATTGAGAATGTGATCCCCTTTCTCCTTTTTATATATATTTATTTATTTGAACAAAAGGAATGAAATAAGAATGGTTAGCATTTTTTTAAAAAGTATAAGCACGTAAAGTAAGAAGACCGATTAATTTACTCGAAAATGAAATGACACGGCTCCTTATTAATAAAATATCAGTTCGTGTCCTTGAAATTTTTATATACCGTCTATACTCGTTCTATAGCCCGTTCGTTCATAAGCCGACCCCTCACACCACATACACACTTTTGGAAGGGAAAAGTATGAAGAGTGTATAACCCACTCGCAGCCGACCAAAAAAATAATAGGACAGTTTAAACAAAATGGTAAACATTTTTTTTAAACTACAAGCTAAATCGGTCATTATAATTGTTTACTTTGTACTGCCTATCTTTATCTTTGTGCTATTTGTTAGGCAAGAGTTACCGGTATTTAAAAAAAAATTCTCTGGTAAACAGTGGCGAAAGCGCGTACATTAAAATTCGTTCTTTAAAATAAAATTTGTAAAACAATTAATTAAAACATTCACAAAAATAAATAAATGATTAAATAAGTTATGTGCACATGTTACATAATATATTATAGCTTTTGGAAGAGCAGTCTAATCGTCTAGAGTGTACAAAAGGACCTTGATGATCTACAATAACACCGATATCGCCGATATTCAATATCCGTGCAGAAATCACCCATGAACAACTCATTAGCCGACCCCCCCAACTCCCCTCCCCCTGGATTATGTCTAAAAAAGGTCGGCTTTAGAACGAGTATATACGTAATTAGTAACCCAAATTACTTGAACAATTTCAAATACGCTTAATAATAATATTCAAGAGCAGAAGACAGAAAACAACTAAAATAACAAACTCTGTCGTATTACCAGCCTCTTTACTTGAGCTGCATTGTTTTTGCTGCCTCTATGCGGTATCTAAAAATAAACGAACGTGAAATACAGGCAGGTAAAAAGAATGCAATGATTTTGTCAAAGAAAGGATTCAAGGCGTGCAACTTCGTATTCTCTTTCTAATGTTTTTTTTTCCTCTTAAAATTTGACGTTATTGTAAATGATTTATCATTTGTTGAATTATAACGATACTTTTATACGGACATGAAGTACCCATTTATTATGTTTATATCCCAGCTACGTATATCATATTATATACCCAAAACACTATTTACACCTACCTGCAATCCTCCTTGCTGCCTCTTTCTATTACCCCCTTAGTATGAAGTCGCTACAAACATCTTTATCTCAATCCCCCCACCCTCCAAGTCGAGTTCACTTGCAACTGTGTCTTAACACCAGTAATGTTTATATCACAAGCCTTACCCTCACATTCCTCTTAAATCCTCCGTTAGTCGCACAATTCAGCCTCGTATGTGTAGTCACTTTAACAACATTCACGAAAATAAATGAAAAATTAAACTCATTTGACGTATTGAAAGAGAATATTAAGACAACATTTAAAAAAAACAAAACATTTTATATGTATACCCTCTTGTTGTCACAGCTCATATACTAAACGGCGTGTGTGTGATATGGGAAAGGGAAAAGAACCAGAATGAAATACACGTAAGCATAATAAAACATGATTTCATTAGTGTAATGAAATTAATTCAATTAATTTGATGGTAATGTTTCTATGTTAAAGTCAATGTTTTTGGTAAATTGGAAAATACAAGTTAACAAGATATTTATAAAAGGAAACATGGAGTAAAAGTAAGTATGTCTTATAACCTTTGTTTCCATAATTTTCTCTAAAACGTAATAACCACAACAAACAAAAATCTGCCACGTTCATCAAAATTAAAATTGTGTTCTTTATAGGCGCCTAAAGGTGACATTAGTTACTATCGTATGGGATTTTTCGAATATCAATTGCATCGTGATATTCACATTAACGCAAAGCTCAGATATTTTATAATAAACATTAGAGGCATTTTAAAATCCAGTTGTTGAATTTCAACTGAAAAATACATTATATGCAGAATATTCATGATTTATGCCATAGTTCTATATTTCAATAATGCAGCCTCCTTATCACAATGGGATTTTATGTTATGCTACAAGCATTGACAAATATTTCAAGCGTTATCTGCACATTTTGTTGAATTGAATCAAATAGTTTTTTCAAGGTTTCTTTCCCTTTGAATTTTGTTTTTAGTTTGGGTTTATTCGTTAATCCATAACCAAAACCCAACAAGAGAGCTGCTCCGTGCAAAAGTTTATTCTAAAAGCGCACTTGAAAGTTTAAATTTAATTTTAAATCACTTTTAAGTTTTTAAAAAACCCGTAAAAAACAAGTTTTTAAATATTAATCCTTTATATACGAGACATAACTAAAATAATGTCCATTATAATACGCATCGCACGACCATCCAAAAATCCCAAATTTTAGTTATGTCTCAAATATATAAAGGATTTATAGTAAAAAAATTATAAAATTCTACAGTCTGCCTCTTAAATTTCAGCTCGATTTGATCACGGAAAAAGGGTTATAAAAACATGATTAACATAATGCGCACCACGAAACAGATAGGTAATTAATAACATTTACATTTATAGATCGGGAACATATTTTTAAAAAGTATCGTCACTATAATATGCAACGCCCAGCGCAACATGAAAGAATTAAAAAGGTCGTTCAATATAATACGCACATTGACACTTTAGGACAAAAAATAACATGATACATAGAGAAAAAAAGAGATAATCTAAAAATGCATTACTTTAATTACAAAACATTCGATCGATCTGAAATTCGATACATCATTTTTATCATCGGTACAAGTCTGCCACTAAAATTTCAGCTCACTAGCATACGAGGAATTGGGTTAAAATGATCCAAAGTTTTTTCGGAAAGCAATCAAGCAGACGCCTCGAGTTAATATAAAGGATTTTAAAAGAAAATAAATAGTGCAACGAAATGTATTTTCACAGCATCAGTGCTAAAATGTGTGTTTACTGTACATACACGTGATCGAGCTACATCTAAGGATTATTTTGTATTACTAATCTACTTTTAAAAAAATCAGAATTGGAAAAAGCTTCAGTTATTTAAATAAGAGTGTAATGTCTAGCAGTAAGGAATTATTGGAGTACATCTGTCACTCTCAATCAAAGAAAGAAAGATTTAATTTTAAATCACATATAACTATGGGAAAAAATGCTTAAGAAAGCAATGACTGAGGTACAATTTCCAAGCAATGTTTTACAGCGGAATCTTTGTTAGGTTGAAGTGTAAGGGAAAACAGTCAGGTTATCAACCATTTCGTTTAACTCAAAACAATAGCACACAAACGGACATTTCAGCCTGTCTCAGTATAAAGTTAATGTTATTAGAATCCCTGCAGCTTTTTCTTGTCAAGTCACATTAACTGTATGCAAACATTGTAACACGGAATATACCTTTACAATTAATGCCGTCAACCTTTAAGGTTTTAACCGAAGCCATTTAATCCACATAAAATACCACATCCTATTAGCAGATGTAAGTTTGAGACATCATCCATTATCTAATCATTTTTAGATTAGTTCTAACATTAAATTGCAAGAATAACACTTACACTGTGAGCGATAATGGCTGGCTTAAGTAAGACTAGTAACATATTTAGAGGGGCAAGACGGAAAATAACGTAGCTTTGAAGTGATCGATGCTTTCACGAGTTCACTGCGAAAAGAACTCGACAAAGTTAAAGAATAAATGTGTCCCCTATATTTAAAAAAAAATTGTGTCAACATGAAAATAAATAGAGGTAAAAAAAGATTTTTAAAATCCATGTTTTTATAAGTGGACTAAAAAAATAAAATAATTTAAAACTTATAAATTCAAGTAATTTGATTTAAAATGACTAAAAACGTTGGGCTGGTGTTGGGTATAAAAATTAAAGATTTATAATTTAGAAGGCGGAAGTGAGAGAATGATTGAACTGCAAATGTAAAACATCTTAAGCACCCGCCCAACGTATCTTATATTTATTACATTCTATAGGTTTAAAAAAAAATTCACAATTCTCAATAAAATAAAAGAAAGGGGATAAATTATACCCTGGTAATTACAGGCCTGTATCACTTACTAGTATCACCTGTAAGTTACTAGAACACATAATATATAGTAGAATAGTTAACCACCTTGACAAATATAATGCCCTATGCCCACATCAACACGGCTTTAGAAAAAACAGATCATGTGAAACACAATTAATAGGTATAATAGATGAACTATCAAAAGGCTTGGACAAAAATGATCAAATAGAAACAATATTACTAGACTTCTCAAAAGCATTTGACAAAGTTCACCACCTTAGTTTACTTAAAAAACTTAACTACTTTGGAATCTCAGGTTCCTTACATCACTGGATCCAAGACTTCCTTTTGGGCAGGGAGCAAACTGTAATAATTAATGGATCTAAATCTGCACCAATAAAGGTTAACTCAGGAGTTCCACAAGGAACTGTGCTAGGTCCCTTACTCTTTTTAATTTATATAAATGATTTACCCAACAACATCTCAACAGGTACAAAAGTTAGGTTATTTGCTGATGATTGTATAATCTATAGAACAATTAAATCAGAACAAGATAGCAAAATTTTACAAAAAGACTTAGATGAATTGATAAAATAGGAAACTAACTGGAGTATGTCTTTCCACCCAGAAAAGTGTCAACTGTTAAGAGTAACAAAGAAAAAGAAACAAATAAATTCAAAATATTACATTCATGGAAAAGAACTGACCCAAACTAAAGATGCAAAATACTTAGGAGTCTTAATAAATGAGAAACTATCATGGAATCCCCATGTCAATGAAGTTATTAAAAAATCAAACAAAACCTTAGGCTTTATAAAAAGAAACTTTAACAAATGTAATAGAGATATAAAACTAAAATGCTACCTCACTTTGGTGAGACCTGCACTAGAATATGCATCTTCTGTATGGGACCCATCCACCAAAGAAAACATTGATAAACTAGAACAAATCCAAAAAAGAGCTGCCAGATTCATTACTGGAGAATATTCCAAACTGACAAGAGTAACACCATTAGTTAAATCATTAAACCTTGAAACACTAGAGGATAGAAGAACCAAGAGCAAAGTAGTAATCATACATAAAGCAATTAATTCTAATTTAGAAATACAACACAAAGATAACTTAATACAACCCTCAGATAGACATAAGGATAAAAACACCTTTCTTATTCCGTATGCAAGAACAAACACATACAAGTTTTCCTTCTTCCCGTCCGGAATTCGGGCATGGAATGGGTTGCCTGAAGAATCCAGGAAAACCAACACTTTATCAACATTTAAATCTCTAATAAAATGCAGGACTAAACACAAACCATAGATAAGCGTAGGACGCAATAATCTT
This sequence comes from Ampullaceana balthica, assembly GCA_944989445.1. Classification (NCBI taxonomy): domain Eukaryota; kingdom Metazoa; phylum Mollusca; class Gastropoda; family Lymnaeidae; genus Ampullaceana; species Ampullaceana balthica. The sequence goes on along the minus strand of CALYLW010000144.1, from coordinate 320,117 downwards.
CTGTATAGAAGGAGCGTCTGTAAACAGATAAGATAAGATAAAAGACCAACCTGGCTAGTGTTTTCCGATGTTTTTCTCCACCACTCACTAGCTACTAACATCCAAATCACGCTCACTGCGCCCCTTAAGTAGAAAATGTTGTATTTTGGCATTTAAGTGTAACAGCTCCTCATGTATTTCGTTAATTATTCAGAAAGGGTAATCGTAAACGGTCCGCTACACGCTCCCCATGCGTTGGCTTAAAATGTTGTGTTTTTTTAAGCAAACCGTTTTTTTAAATCAAAATGCCTTGCTTGAATCAGTAGTTATATTTTTAAATATGTCAATGATTTTGTTGTTATATTTATCTCCTGGTATAGGTTCAAGAACGATGTAAATTATTTCAATAAAAGTCTCAAATACATATATTATATTTTTTTCAATCATTTTTTATTGTTTTTTGGGGTTTTTTTTGTTTGTTTTTGTTTTCGGGTGAACAGAAACTTGTTTTTCATACATGTTTTTAAATACAATTTTAAAAAATTGTACGGTTTTAAACATTGTGTTACTAAACGATATCATTTCCGATAATTATAAAATTTTAAAAATATGATCATTTATTTTATTAGAATATCAGAGCTTTATTTCAAAGTTTCAAACAAAACCTTTCTCCTAATAAAAATAAACTGTAATAACGTTGTCAAATTTGTTAAAATTAGAATTTATTATAGACTAGCAACAAAGCCCGTCCAAGGACGGGAATAAGAGTAGGGTGACCTATGAAGTTCATGGTAAGAGAGTACAATATACACATTAACTGACTCCAAACTGAAAATGAAACGTCACCAGTCGTCGTTTCAACTAGAGGCTTTGTCCAGAGACCCTACATCCAACATACCGCGGTCTGTCCAGAGACCCTACCTCCCCCCACATCGTGATCTGTCCAGATACCCTACCTCCTCCCTCCACACCACGGTCTGTCCAGAGACCCTAACCCCCCTACACCACGGTCTGCCCAGATACCCTCCCTCCCCTAACACCGTGATCTGTCCAGATACCCTACCTCCCTCCTCCACATCGTAATCTGTCCAGATACCCTACCTTCCCCAACACTGTGATCTGTCCAGAGAACCTAACTCCTCCCTCCACACTGGGGTCTGTCCAGAGACCCAACATCCCCCCACAGCATGGTCTATCCAGAATCCCTTCCTCCTCCCTCCACACCGCTGTCTGTCCAGATACCCTACCTCCCCCGACACCGCGGTCTGTCCAGAGACCCTACCTCGCCTCCACCGAGATTTGTCGAGAGACCTGCTGTCTCGTCCAGCCATACATGTGTATCACGTCAAAATTACTATACATTATAGTTATAATAAATAACCCATAAAAAAAGTTTTTGACTACAAATCCTAACGCACAACGCTTAAAATAAACTATTGGAAAAAAACTACACCAAAAATAACTCGTTTTGAACGTCATTCAATATGTAAATAATGAGATTTATTTTTTTTTCATTAGTGATTGGCTGTAGGAGTTTGAGGGACCAATCGCTATCGATGACTGGACAGAAAATTTTCTTTTATTATATAGGATAAGGTAAATATACAGCTAAGTAGTCTAAGTATCACTTTATATAACCGTCAATATATTATAAATTAGGGGACATCCAAATATCGGGAATGTCGGATATTCGGACCGGTTATCAGGATTTACGCAACTATCCGGATTCTTCAAATACTTATGGCAGATCCGGATAGTATCATGATATCAATGTAGTAAAGAATTTTAAAATCAAATTAAATTAATATTAATAATGTTATTAACAATTATATAAAAAGCAAAAAGCAATAACCAGAAATCAGTACACTCAACAAGAATGGATAGTGAGAGAGCATTCAGCACAGCGGTGTAGATAATGATATAAGCGTTCTCGCTTATCGCCGAACCAACTTGTGATGTTATTGTTCATGAAAAAGAATTTGGGTACGACAAACACTTAATTTTTCGAAACTTGAAAATTGAAGAAACAAACTACAAACTTAAAGGTAACAAATACTGCTGTACCGTGTTACAACTTACTAGTAACTGCTAACTAGTAACTATTTTATTTACTCATGTCATTAAATTATTTTCATTGTTACAGCTGATATTATTAATTTTATGTTAAAAAGTTTAATTTTATGTTGAAAATAATAATTTTGTGTTAAAAAATACTAATTTTAAGTTTAATTTGTAATTTTTAGTTTATACTATAAACTATAAACTTTATAGTTATACAGGAGCCTTGGAAACTGGGACAGGCTGAGAGTTGGCTTTTGTTTTTAACTTCTTTGTCATTGACTAGTACGTTGACAGTAGTCAATCATTGAATACTTTCAATTCAGTATTTACATTTAAACATTTTACTTATATGGTTTTTTCCCGTTAAACTTTAAATGGCAGTTGCAGTTGCAATTGTTATTTGATTTGCGAACTTAAAAATAAAAATATTGCTTGTCTCTATAACACGTGTTATATCTTATTCAGTCTTATCATTTTAAAACTCTAGTCTATTGTAAATATTATAATTATACAAAATAAGTTAAGTAACAAATTAAGTTACACATTAAATTTTTAATATATAACAAAATAAAGAACTTAACAAGCGTTGATAATGAACTCATTCAAATCCATGCAAATTAAAGTAAAATAATTAATTTCAATACGAGAAAAATATATTAATTAAAAATGTTACAAGTATAGATATTACTTTACTACATAAGATAACAAACTAATTTAACTAACAGCATATTAAACTTAAATCGTCAGAATAAAATAAGAGTTTAATTATGGCTCTAGGTTACGACTTCTTGTACATCATACTACACACACAGTACACCACTTTTCACTTGGTACACACTACTCAGTTCGTTGAACTTAGTTCAATTTCGTTCATTCAATTCATTGTAAAATGTTCATCGTTCACGTTGTCAATGTCAAAAAGTGGAAAGCAGATACTCTCCATTTGTAGGATAATAAATATTTTAATAAATAGTATAAATACTAAATATAAAGTAGTAAAGTACACCCTATTAGCTCTTACACTTAAATGTGGAGATATCCAAATCCGGATTCAGCTAATATAATGGACAAACTATCCTGATTCGGCAAATAGTAATAAACCACATCAGGATGATCCCTATTATAAATATACTAGATAATTACCCGCACTTTGTACCGGGAGTATGCTGACCCTTTATCTAAGTAATAGTTGCTGGTTATTACAATTTTTATTTGCCAAAGTAAATTTCAGATTCATCTATTTAGTTAAAATATTATGAGAAACAGAGATGTGCCATTTTACCGCGTGAGTTGTTTTCACTTAATGCAGTGCCTTTTAACATAACCTTACTATTTAAAAGATATGATTTATTAAATAATGATTCTTGCCGACCATAATAACTAAATTTACAATTTCATTCCCACTTGTACAAAATTAACATAACTTATAGGTTTTCTGAAAGAGCTCTACCACCCTCGTCACTCAAAAATTTAATATATAATTACGAAACTGCATCGTATCACAATTGTAAGTTATATAATATTTGTTACCACGTCTATGAGATAAAGAAAATGTGGCACTATCCCTTTAAAAGGCAAAAGCTAAGTGACTCATAGCGCAAATAAACAAAATTATAAATGTACTTTCTAAAATACTTTTTTAAAAAAAAACCGGTCGTATTAAAATGATATCAAAAAAATGTGCACACCATATTTAGACAATATAGAAAGCTGGCCCCCATAAAATAAAGTCTTGTTATAAAGTAAATGTACTGGACCAAAATAACTCCTCCTTTTGACGTATTCATAATTGTTGTAAGTTGTAACAGAGAAATAATATTTAACATTTTTTATGTCTCTATATTTTACGATTTATATTTATATAAGCAATGTGTATAATTTCAAAAGGAATCTTTTTTTGTGTTCCCTATTTGGGATAATGCATCATATTTTGTAAATTATATTCAATGCACACACACACACACCAGATTTTATATCTGAAAAATAAAGTAAAAATGAAAAGAAAAAAAAAGATTCAACAGTCTGTTAAAAAGCGCATCTTAAAAATGATTAAAAGGCAATTTTATAAATGGCCTATGCTATTCTGAATACAAAGGAATGAACATAAAAACATATTCAATTCTCAATTCATATTTATTAAGCGTTTTCAGGATGACTTCATTAAATTTAGTCAACTTTTGTTAATACGTTCGGTAACGAAAGTTTATAATGTATGGTGTATATAAAGCTTAAGTAAACTGTTTTAAAGTGTAAGTTTATTTGACATAGGCCATCACTTTCAACATAAAATAAACTCGCTACATCTATGGTTTTTAATTAAATGTCGAGTTATGAATTAAATTTTTAAAAATCCAAATTGTATTCATTAAATGTAAAATATTAATACAATGCATCGTGAAAATAATTCAAATAAAATAATTTAAACGCATATGTAATATATAAAGCTCAGTTGATATTTTTATGTTTGTTTGTTTGTATCCATTAAAAAAGGCCACTGCTTTGTTGACATTTTTCCAAAAGATCTCTGCAACTGTCGTCGCTAAAAAAGATCTTATATATTTACGACACTGCATCGTAACACAATTGTAATTAATACAATATTTGCAACAGCGTATGTGAGATAAAGATTATAAAGATAAAGAAAGAAATTATGCTATATACTTAATTTTTAAAAACAAATAAACAAATCATTTTTATGTTAAAACGCATGTGAAACCATGACAATAATTTATTTTAAAAATGGCCTATGTTAATGCATCATCAAAAGGAATGAACATAACATATTCAATTCGCAATACAAAATAATTAAGCGCTTTCAGGATCACTTTATTTAGTTTAATCTACTTATGTTAAAAGGTCCGGTAGCCTAAGTTTAAATAGTATAAGTGTATTTTTAAGATGCGTAAACGAAAATGTGCGCACCATAGCCTTTTATTATATAGGATAGTACACAATAAATCCACGAAATGAGTAAAGACGACACGGGTTGATGGCTATAGCTGTAATAAAGATTTATTTGGTAGCATAATTCGCATAAGAAAGGAAATCATAGTTATAAATGACTAAGCTAACTAATAAGCTAAACACACAAGTTTACATGCAGTATGCAGCCATAAGTATTTTCTATGCTCCACATTTTAAGTTTACGTCCACGTGTTACCTTACACGTTCCTTTTCCGTTCTTCTGACTGAGTGAGTATCCCGTTATATAGGGACCCAAAAGACAGCTTCAAAGCTTGTCCAGTCATGTTATGCTGACTAATTAATTGGTCAAGTCTATTCAGCCAATCCTGCTGACCAGGCCCATAAGCGCCCAAACAAGGTTGGAGCCAATGGGGTCGGAGGGGCGCAAAGCTTGTCTAGTCAGTACAATGGTTTACCAAGTGCCCTGGGGCAGTCGTGGCGGTCTACAATGTTCCGCAGTCTTTAAAATTATCCGGCCACTCCCGGCCATAAAGTGTCACCTGTCCTCACCAGTCAAACAACCTAAGGGCACATTGCCACACACACACACACACACGCAGTGGTCGAGTGGCAGCACGCTCGACTGGCGTACCGATGGTGATGGGTTCGCATCCATGTGTCCCTGAGTCACCCAGCTACGAATGGGTACCTAACACTAGTTAGGCTGCTGTGTAATGCGTGGAACCCACAAAGCCGTGGCCTGTGAACGCTGCATTACTTGCTAACAGATCATCTGTCATGGTCTGTGGACGCAATTATCTTCTGCATAGACGGAGCGTCTGTATAGATAAGATAAGAAGAAGAAGATATATAATATATATATATATATATATATATTATAACTCAAACCAATAGCACACAAACTGGCATTTGGCGCTGTCACAGTAGAAAGTTGATCTCATTAGAATCATTACAGCTTGACGTCATGTTGTATTTGTCAAGCCACTTCAGACGAGTGTAAATAGTTATTCACGTAATATACCTTTCTACTAAATGACGAAAGAATGTTATCAACTTCACATATTTTAACAACAGGCATCCAAAACCTATAATATAGCATTTCCTATTTGCAGATGTAAGCTTATGATTACATGAAAGAACGGAAGAAAAAAAAACGTGTCTAAAAGAAATGTAAGCAATAAAAAACCTACCAAAATGTGTCACTCGGGGCTATCACCTGCTTTGCAATAAAATTGTTACGCAATTGGCTAAAATTATGATTGCTGAAAATCCATTAATTAGATGAAATGAATATAGCACAAATGTAATATATATATTAAGACATAAACGTTATTGACACCATGATTTACAATTAAATATAATTAAGGGGCGGATTATTTAAACCACGTAGACTTTATTTTGAAATGAAATTCTTCCTCGGAGACTTGTTTTAAAATATACTCTCGTGGTGAGACTTTATTTTGGGGAATAATTTATTTAATTACACCAGAATGAGTAATTATTTTACTACAAAGGTCAATGATTGTCATTGTTATATTTTCTGCCGTATAAACGTATAAAACAACAAATCTCTCCCATTGGTGTAATAAATGGTAACCAAACAAAACGACAAAAGTCAAAACGGCAATTACAGACAAAATGACAAGGAGACGTCTCACGGACTTATTAGGGGCTTTTTCAGTTACTACTTTATTGTATGAGAACTTGTGATTTTGTCATCTTGTCGCTTAGTCTTTTTTCGTTTTGTCTTTTGTCGTTTTATCATTGAACAAGGTAGCCAAAAAAAAACAACAAAAAACAAGCAGAGAAAAGAAAACAACAAAAAGCGAATAACTTTCTATTGACCCCACTTTAGCCTTTTTCCCTTTCCTACAACCATTAATTCAGAACATGGAGTAGAAACAGAAAAAAAGATGAGCACATATGAATAATTTTACATGAGCCTTACTACCGTGTGCATGGAAATGGAGCTAGAACCGGTCATGAGAGTTTATAAATAAAATAAATTCAATTAATCAAAATATTGCAAATTCAATCCCTGTTCAGTCACGCCTCACTGAGTGACTACAGAACCGTTCAGCACGCCCGTACTTTCAGAATCCCAGAATAGCGCATTGGACTACGCCCCTACAACAGCCGGAGATAAGACCCCTGTTCCCTATACAAGAGTTCAACATGGCATCCAGTGGTCCTGTTTCAGCTAGATCGGTGAGTTCTGAGGGAAAATATTTTTTACCTACTGCATTAAATATATTACGGTAAGTTGTTTATTGTTTGAAATTTAATGAAAAGTTGTATTGTTTGATATATATGTTACAGGCAATGTGTGAAATCAGGCATTATATAGAATGCCTAGGCAATGTATAGAATGCGTGATGGTTTCAGGCAAAGTATGAAATTTGTAAAACGTTTGCATACTTTGCCTAGGCATTCTATAGAATGCCGGATTTCGTTTAGGCAAATTGTAAAAATAGTATAACAGAAGACTTTATTGATAATTACGTATTTTAAAGTGGAAGTAATACAAAATAAAGCACATGATGTACGCTCTGTATTATTTCTTCGAGGTCTTCCTCTGATTCCCCATCTTGTAAAACATCGTCAGGTAGTGACGACGTTGTGAGGCCTACTTTAGCTCTGCAGCCAAAGAGAGCTTCGTATGGTGATCTTCTAATCCCATAATGAAAAGCTCTGTTCTTCTTGAGTTGGACGAACTGTAACTCGTTACTTAAGTGGCCAGTTATTTCATCTTGCGTCCAAGCCCACGGCATATTTTCTATGTCCTGGTTAGTTCTTTTGTCGCTCCCCTGGCTTTGTATGTGGCGCTGCTTACTATGAACAATCTTCAAAGTGGACCAGTACTCCTTTAGACTGTATTGTTTCCAAATTCCCTGCCGTTATTGGACTGTAGAATCATTGGAGCACCTATCAACGTAAATATGTCTACGAGCTGGTATGCTACTTTTTTTGCCCTCTTTGTCATCAGAGTCCTGAAAACCACGAACTTGGTGGGATTATCTTGCTACACCATTATAAACTAGTATTCCCCATGAGGATCGGGTTGAATGTCGATGAGAGCCACCTGACAAAAGGAGTTAAATTCAGAAAAAAACCATTGGCTGGACCATAATGCCTTTTTTGACGACTTTTTTTTCTGGCAAAGTTCACAACGGTTAATACACAGTTCAATATCATAATGGGTAGCGTTCTTGTATTTAGATGAAAGTTCTTTCATCATTCTGTCCCGTCCTCCATAACCATTGGCCAAATTGGCTTTATGAAGTACGTCAAATATCTCGGAGTCTGCGGCGTGAAACAGAATGGCACTCACGCCTTCCTTAACAGAGTAGATCAACCTACTCTTATTTTCCACCATCATGACATCATAGGGTTTCACCAGCAAATAGTCCCGTGGTTCTTGCTTAATGGTGGTCTTAGCCATTTTTACATCATCCACCAATTTTAGGTAACAGTTTCTGTTTTTTTTTAACTCTGTTTTTAGCAGCATTGGCTCTTACTTTAGAAAACTCTTCGTAGAACCGTCGTTGCGTGTCATCATGTCATGATTCCTGTCCTAGCACTACATTCTCTTCCGACTGGTCACACATCAATACAAGGGGAAACGTTATGGGAGAACGTCTGAGGAATCTTATCCGGATGATATAAACTAACGAAGTGAGAAGAATTTTGACAATATTTTGATTTGGTAGTGGAACCTCGTACCGGCTAAACGCTGTTTTACAATAACTTTCAAAACTCACAGGCTTCGATCGCCATCATCAAACAACAACCAAAGTGCCCCCGCCAACACCAGTGGCTGGAAAAATGGCGGGGGTAGGCCAACTACATACTTTGCCGGACGACAACTCGGCATTCTATAGAATGCCTAGGCAATGTATGAAATAGCAATCATTTCATACTTTCCCTGAAACCATCAGACATTCTATACATTGCCTAGACATTTTATAGAATGCCTGAACTTCACACTTGGCCTGTTATATATATATATATATATAGATAGATAGATAGATAGATAGATAGATAGATAGATAGATAGATAGATAGATAGATAGATAGATAGATAGATAGATAGATAGATAGATAGATAGATAGATAGATAGATAGATAGATAGATAGATAGATAGATAGATAGATAGATAGATAGATAGATAGATAGATAGATAGATAGATAGATAGATAGATAGATAGATAGATAGATAGATAGATATATAGATAGATAGATAGATAGATAGATAGATAGATAGATAGATAGATAGATAGATAGATAGATAGATAGATAGATAGATAGATAGATAGATAGATAGATAGATAGATAGATAGATAGATAGATAGATAGATAGATAGATAGATAGATAGATAGATAGATAGATAGATAGATAGATAGATAGATAGATAGATAGATAGATAGATAGATAGATAGATAGATAGATAGATAGATAGATAGATAGATAGATAGATAGATAGATAGATAGATAGATAGATAGATAGATAGATAGATAGATAGATAGATAGATAGATAGATAGATAGATAGATAGATAGATAGATAGATAGATAGATAGATAGATAGATAGATAGATAGATAGATAGATAGATAGATAGATAGATAGATAGATAGATAGATAGATAGATAGATAGATAGATAGATAGATAGATAGATAGATAGATAGATAGATAGATAGATAGATAGATAGATAGATAGATAGATAGATAGATAGATAGATAGATAGATAGATAGATAGATAGATAGATAGATAGATAGATATCAGCTACTCGATTTACATTAATTGCTACCATTAAGCACAATATTTGCTATACATAATTATTGTAAAAAAAAATAATAAAAAACCACCTAATATTATTGTTGTTACTCGAATATGTCTCTCTTTTTGTCAGGTCTCAAAGAGTAACTTACATGAAAAGGCATATCAGTCGCTAAGGAAACAGTAAAAACACGAAACACGGGTGCAAAGATAAATCAGTGTTGAAACAATATTTCAATGATCGTAAGATTTTCGAAAAAAAATAAAAAAATAAAGCATGTTAACACTATACATGTTTTAATGATGTGTAAATTTGTAAAATTTCAAGGGACAAGTTTTATATCATTATTTTAATATTTTAAACAGCTTCTGCATATATAAACTAGAACAATATTTTCTTTAGTAGATGTGTCCTATACAAAAGATGCATATTCTAGTATACTTTCTTACCGGGGTATAATATCATTTTAGATTTATATCTTTCTTACATTAGTTTATTCTTTTTAAAGTTTAAAGTTTTGGTGGATATTTTAATTGATTTATTTAATTGGGATTTTATTTTTAAAAAGTCATTAAATATAATTTTGCATCTTTAACTTACATTACTTAGTATGTTTATTGTGTTTTTTTAATGATTGAAAGAGTTTCCTTTTATTCATTTCTCTTTATTTGATATTCAGTTATTAGAATCCCGTTTTTTGTAACTGGTCTAAGCATTACTCAATAGTTATGAAGAACTAAATTTCTTGTTCGGACTCATTTGTTCTATGGATTATACAGTATATTAGGAAAAAAATGTATCTCTTGTTTCTGATGAGATGTTGATGAGTAAATGATTTATGTCAATTAGGAAAAGAAGGGGGCCTTAAACAGATCCTTATGGAACTCCTAAATGTATCGTTATTGGTGCTCATTTACGTAAATTCATAAAATTAGAGTTTAAATGAAATAAATTTTTTGTTAAAAAAGATTTAAATTTAAAATTAGTTTATTAATTTCTTTTGATGACTGTCATCTTGCAGTGAAAGGTTGTTTTTTTTTAATCAATGGTCTTTTGTGGTGATGATTTCATTAAGCTTAGGACTTAGGTGTGTAGCATTTCATTTATTATTTATTTGAATATGATATTGATGTTGTAAGATTTCATTGAGTGGTTCTTAATAGGTTTTGTTTATTTTTGCATCATTGGAATATTTATTTGAATTGATCTTTCCTTTCTTTCGTTTTATATGTATTTATGAATATAATAATTTATTGTGCTGGAACTGTTCTATATTGAGGGATTTTCATAATTTAGTTGCTTATTCGGATATATCTTGAGTAGGTCTAACATGTGTATTTGAAGAATGAGGTAAAACAAAACTATTTTATCGGGGAAACTGACTTTCCACGCCTAAGGGTTCTGTTTCTTTACCACTTCTTTGCTTTCACCTTGCATAGCGGAGAACGCTCCGGGGTATTTTAGAATGAAGCGTACTTAAAATTTAGTCCTCTGGAAAACCAGTCTTTGGCACTCCATAGTTGTGCGTCCAGTTGGTATTGAAATGTGTCAATAATTATACGTGAGTGACTCAAATGGCTACTTTGATCCCCAAGAAAACCCTAGACACAAGCGGGTTGTGCCCTCCATACACTTGAAATTTTTTAAAATAAAATTGCTATTAGAGAAAAATAAAATTACGTTAGTAATATAAAATAGAAGCTACAAAAAAGCGTGACACATTTACTGATGGATTAAACGTGAAAATATCCCTCTTACATCTCTTAATAAACGGTCAACCGAAAGTGGAAAAACGTTGTTTGAAACCAAGATTTTTACGCATTTAACAGCCATTGTCTAGAATGTTGTTAACAAAAAATATGTCTACCCAATATTTATTTTACAATTTTTTATCGTAATTGTTATGTCTCTCTCTTCGTAGTGTTGTAACAATTATAATTTGATCTGAGTGCTTCCTTTTTAAAAAAATACAATTTAATTTTTTTAAATTATTTCCCTTTGAAGACCGTTGTTTAGTTAACTGCGAAACATGTTTGCACAATAAAGCAAATAAATTTACAGCTGACTGTGCAAATGACATGAAATTTAGGAATATTGTCACCGAAATCAGCCAAATGACAGCTCAATGGAGCAATGAGAATAGTGCGTCGAAATGACACTGCAAGATTTGATGCTAACATATATAAAGACACTCAGGGGCGTGCTAATTTCGTGTCTATCAACGTAGATTGTTGCCCCGACAATGTCTCCAAGCTATGCACTGTCTTATTTTTACATTAACGATGCCTACCTGAAGATTGTAATAACTTGTAAATTGTTAATATTAGCCACCAAATTACATTAAGGGCAACCAAGCCCAATCACTGCAAGATATAAATTTTAAATAATTGTTCATTTCAATTTGTATCATATCGAAAATATTATAAATATTTGTCAAGACCATGTCAAATCGGATGGGGAATAAAATGTTAAATGTTTTCGAAAAAATTATGTTGGGCCCAGTCCCCGAAGGGACTATTATTACGAGTTCAATACCCTATAGTACTTTAATATGTTTATCAATTTATTATACACATATTTAGGTAAAGAACGCACTAATTTACCAGTAGCTAATGTTTACAAACTTTTATATACCTTATATAAGCACCAAAAATTATTTTTTTTTAAAAACCGATATAAAAGGCCATCGGGCCAAATCGGTGCAAGATGTAAATTTTGAAACACCGGTTCATTTCGATTTCGATCATATGGAATATATTATCAATATGTTTCAAGACCATTTAAAATTAAATCTATGTTAAAATCTTACACGTTTTCGAAAACATTATTAGGGGCCTCCAGCCCCGAAGTAATGGATATTATTAGTTCAATGCCCTATAGTATTTTAAAAAGGGCTTTCAAGTTATACGACAAGTTTGGCCAAGATCTATCCATTTTCCCAGCAGCTATCGCTTAAACGAATTTTTATATAGAACATATATGACAAACACGATATTAAGAGCTCTCGGGCACAATCGGTGCAAGATATACATTTTTAAATACCTGTTCATTTCAGCCTTGATCACAAAAGATATTTAAGTAAATATTTGACAAGATCGTGTAAAATGATAATTTGAATAGTCTGAGATGTTACCGGAATAAAGTTTTTTGGCCCCAGGCATCGAAGGAATGGACATTAGGATGTACATGCTCTATACTATTTTAATATGGGGTATTAACTTAGTATGTACCAAGTTTTGTCAAGATTCATTTTATAAGTAGCTGAATCTTAAAATAACTTTGATAAAGCTCATAAATGGAAAATAAGATATATTTTACCCCCCCCCGCCCCGGCCCCTAAAAACTATCAATGTTTAAAATTTCTTTTCTAGGTACCATTTCGGAAGCGCACTCTACAAATTCCTAAAGTTTCATGGCGATGGAAATAACGGTGTAGTAAGCTAAATAGGACAAACAAACATACTTACTCTCTTATATATATATATATATGTTACGACCAAAGCCCGAAATCCGGCCACTTCGCGAATTGGCCGGCCAATTCGCGAAGTGGCCGACAAGTCTGGCCCAAGGCCGAAGTACTAACAACTGACAATTGTGATTCGGGCTTTTGCCGGCCAATTCGCAAAGTGGCTGAGTATCCTTGGCCAAAGCCCGATGTGATAAAGGAATGCTACATGTTTCGTTTCTGGTGTGTTGGCGTACTGTTTTACTCGTATTTTTACTTATTATTCTGAAACAGAGGTTTCATTGCGAGTACTGTTTTACTCATATTTATAAGTTCTCAATCAACGATTCCAGTTGAAAAGATAAGTCATAGGGCACGTATAGCAAGTATCTTGAGGTGTAATAACACAATACTAAGTATACTGAGACTATCAATGTATCATTAATTGTTAGCTACGACACGCTGTTCTGTACAGGAAAGTGATAAATCAGCAAATGAACAATTCCATGCCGATTCGACCACCGTACATTTCGACCCTTTTGTTTCTACACCTTAAAATTGTTTTATTTATGTCATAAATGATTTTTTTTTATTTTTTTTATTTTAACGTTGAATTTATGTTGGGCGATTGAAAAAAGTTTATACACTGACAAGCTTTTAATATTCAATGCGAATTCATGATTGTGGTATGTTCGCCATTTTCTGAAATAGAAAGTCCTTACAATTCTATCCAACTCCAGCCCCATCTCGATCCGATGTAATCGGACCATAAAAAGGCCATGTGGTCAGATAAAGGTACGTGCATTCTCTCCGCCCCACTCCCTTTATTTACCTTGCCCATAAGTCTTGCCAACACACGGTGTCATGTGGTCGTCATTTAGTCTAGCCCTCGTAACATATCATTATGTAACATGTGCCAGCAAACGAACAGTCCCTGGTCTCGGTAGACTTTTCTCAATCGCTCCACCCCAATCAAAGTCGCGATGTAATCGGACAATAATTAAAAAACCCGTAGAAACAACATTTTTGACAATAAATCCCTTATATATGAGACATAACTAAAATTATTGATTATGTGCAATATAATATGCACCACGCGAAAAACATTTAAAGACTGACTTAACTTCTCTTGCTGAAAAACAGGAGCATGTGGTCATAGATGTATGAAGAACAAACGATTATGTAATTCAAAATGTCATAAAAGTTCATCCTGTTGTAATAACTGATAACAGAAAGAAATAGTTTACTCTACTTATTAAGTTTCACTTTTGTAACTGGTTTTTATTATTTGTAACTAACAATCAATGTTAAGTATTAAATATTACTAGTCAACCTTCAATCTGCTCATGACTGCTTTCCTCGGGCTTTGGCCAATCGACCGTAGCCATTTCGCCAACTGGCCGGCCAAAGCCCGAATTTCGGGCTTTGGCAGGCTAATTTACAGCATCATTGGCCACTTCGCGAAATGGCCGATATCGGGCATTGGACGTAAAATATATATAAAGATGCAAAATACTTAGGAGTCTTAATAAATGAGAAACTATCATGGAATCCCCATGTCAATGACATTATTAAAAAATCAAACGAAACCTTAGGCTTTATAAAAAAACAACACCAAATGTAATAGAGATATAAAACTAAAATGCTACCTCACTTTGGTGAGACCTGTACTAGAATATGCATCTTCTTTATGGGACCCATCCACCAAAGAAAACATTGATAAACTAGAACAAATTCAAAAAAGAGCTTCCAGATTTATTACTAGAGAATATTGTAAACTGACAAGAATAACACCATGAGTTAAATCATTAAGCCTTGAAACACTAGAGGATAGAAGAACCAAGAGTAAAGTGATAATAATACATAATGAAATTAATTGTAATTTAGAAATATTAAACAAAGATAAATTAATACAACCCTCAGATAGACATAATGATAAAACACCTTCCTTATTCCATATGCAAGAACAAACACATACAAATTCTTGTTTTTCCCAATAAGATAATTAAGGAAAAGCAAGCTTACAGATTAAATTCTACAGTATGTTTGCAGGATTCACTACTTTCTATAATTAAGTAGTCAATTCACTTGAGGCACGTTGTATCATACCTTGGAATATTGCTCGTGCTAAAAGATATTATTCTGACAGATATTCTTTGCACCACAAACACAACTACTAGCTGAAAACCAGATTTAATGAAACGTGCTACTTCATTGGCTTCTTAGTAGATTCATATCAATTAATAATTATGAGGTTATATTGAATGTTTTCTGTTCATAAATTGTACAACATAATTCACCAAAGCAAATATGTGAAATAAGCAAGTCGAATGACGCTCGTTCGATTCGACCAAACATTTATTGTTTGGCAAGCGGAGAAGGTGGAGAGAGGGGAATAAAAAAAAATCCGTAAAAACAAATTTTTTGACTATAAATCCCTTATATATGAAATAGAACTTAAAGTATTGATTATGTTCCAACGCGACAAACATTTACAGCCTGAAACTGAGTGAATTCTGGTTAAAACACGAGATGTGATCATCGATGGCTGGCGTGAAGTCAAGTGACCCGTACAATGTAAACAATAGCGACTGCTACATAGTTTTTATAGATAAACTAAAAATGCTTTAATTTAATTACGGTACGTTCAATCCATCTGAAATTTTCAAAATATGCATTGTTAGATGACACAAGTCTATGTGCTAAATTTCAGCTCGATGGCATCACAGAAAATGGGCCACTTTTTTACTTTTGTTTTTCCGCCCAAAGACGAACGACAGACAGAGAGACACGGCGGTGAAATTAATATAAGGGATTTAATTTTTTTTTAAAAGACCCGTAGAAACAAAGTTTTTTACTAAAAATTAATTAATTATGACACATAACTAAAAGTATTGATTATGTTCAAACGCGACAAACATTTACAGACTGTCATGGAGTGATATCCCCTGGATTTAAAACCGGGGGAAGGGACAGGAGGAGGTGTCGACATTGACGGTCGGTGTCAACGTGTGAACTGGCACGTGAAAGAAAAACGATAAAAAAACCGTTCATTTGAATAATATATATGTTATATAGATTTAAACAAAAAATCCATTACATTAATTACATTCGATCGATCTGACATTTTGATACGATGCATTGTTAGGTGACACGAGTCTATGTGCCGAATTTCAGCTCGATTGCATCACGGGAAGTGGGTAATTTTTCTACTTTTGTTTTTCCACCCGACGATGAAAGACAGACAGAGGCGGCGGTGAAGTTAATATAAAGGATTTAATAAAAACAACCCCAAAGTTTTTTTACTATAAATCCCATATATATGAGACATAACTAAAAGTATTGAGTATGATCAAACGCGACAAATATCTACAGACTGAATCTGTCTTAAATCCCGTTTGCTTTTAACCCGGGGGAGGGGGTTGGGAGAAAGGAAAGGTCTTGTCACTGATCGCTGGGCCGAGTTCAGCGTGACAAGCAAAATGTAAACAAAAGCACGCCGGTACACCTGGTTAAAGCACGAGATGTGTTCACCTCTGGCTGGCGTGAAGTCAAGTGACCCGTAAAATGTAAACGATAGCGACCGATACATACAGTTTATATAGATAAACTAAAAATGCATTAATTTAATTAAGGTACGTTCGATTGATCTGAAATTTTGATACGATACATTGTTAGGTAAGACGGGTCCATGTGCCAAATTTGAGCTCGATCAGATCACGGAAAGTGGGTCATTTTGTACTTTTGTTTTTCCGCCGACCGATGTACGAAGACAGACAAGATTTCGAAGATAATATAAGGGGTTTAATAAAACAAACCCGTAAAAACAAAGTTTTTGACTATAAATCCCTTATATATGAGACATAACTAACAGTATTGATTATTTTCAAACGCTACAAACATTGACATACTGACACCGAGTGATGTCCCCTGTCTTTAATAAATGGGGGTGGGACGTGAGGGGGTGTCGGCACGACGGTCGGCGTCAACTCAAACTCACGTGGAAGTGGAAGAAAAAAACAATAACAAACCGTGAATTTGAATTACATACCTCATAAAAGGATAAACTAAAAATGCATTAATTTAATTACGGTACGTTTGATCGATCTGAAATGTTGATAAGATGCATTGTTAGGTCAGACGGGTCCGTGTGCCAAATTTCAGCTCGATCGGATCACGGGAAGTGGGTCATTTTCGACTTTTGTTTTTCCGCCAGCCCATGAGATGACGACAGACAGAGAGACAGAGAGAGACGGCGGTGAAGTTAATATAAGGGATTTAAAAAACGAACCCGTAAAAACAAAGTTTTCTACTATAAATCCCTTATATGTTAGTCATAATTAAAAGTATTGATTATGTTTCAACACCACAAATATTTACGGACTGACACCGAGTGATGTCCCCTGTCTTTTAACGGGGGATGGGTCGTGACGGGCTGTCGGCACGAAGGTCGACGTCTAAGCGTCAACTCAAACTCACGTGGAAAAAAAACAATAACAAACCGTGAATTTGAATTACATACCTCGTATAAGGATAAACTAAAAATGCATAATTTAATTACGGTACGTTCGATCGATCTGAAATTTTGATACGATGCATTTTTAGGTTAGACGGGCCCGTGTGCCAAATTTCAGCTCGATCGGATCACGGGGAGTGGGTCATATTTTACTTTTGTTTTTTCGCCCGCCCATGAGATGACGACAGACAGAGAGACAGAGAGAGACGGCGGTGAAGTTAATATAAGGGATTTAAAAATGGTTCTTGCGTTCATTTGCGTTGTTAACTTCACATAATAACATGGGATTTGTAGTGTAGTTGTTATCATGTCGGCCTAACCACCGGAAGGTCCTGGGTTCAAACCACAGCGAAAACTTTATTTATAATTTATTTTAAATGTGTGTTTATGCCCGTTCTTTTCACCCCTTTTTTGTGTGCACATTGCTGACCCCCCTCGCTAGGGTCGGCCAATCATAGTTTAGTGTCGGTAAGCTAGGGTGGTGAAGGGTTGTGGGCAGGTAGATAACCTTAGGGTGAATGTCTCGTGACCAACAATGCGCGGTGGTTCCTTCTCACCGACGTTCGCTCGCGTTGTATGATTTCTTCGTGCTGTAGTTTGTGTCCATTTCCCCCCCCCCAATTCTTTGCACTATCCATGAGCAAGTCTGCGACGTATGCTACGCCGAGGGGCGTATCTAGTAGTAATTTTTTTTTAATTGTGTACCTGTATTGTATATATTTTTTGAACATTCGATTAGTATTATAACATTTGAAATATTTATATTATTGAATTCTAATACATTTTATAAAATAAATAAATAAACCACATAATGAAATTAAATTGGTGTCGTGACTAGTATTGCGTCAATGCAGGTCTCTAAAAAAATTATTCTTGCAACAGGCCGGCCATCCCTAGGACAAAGTAAGACAACTTTTGAAATAAAATTTCAGAAGTGCTATAGAAATTCTTAGCTATTGTACACAAGTTACTTCCAAAAAATTAATGATAATCAGAGTCATATTAACAAACATGCACTGATAAATCCTTTTGATCACTGATTTCAGATTAATACAAATTATTTGATGCTATTATTAATTGAAAGATATTTTAAAGTTTGTATTTCTCTTACTTTTTCGTGGAATATGAGCAGTAGATGTGAGAGCGAGTTCACATCATACTTATTTTTTTTAATGAAATAATTTTCCAGTTACTGGAAACTTTGCATCTAAATTGAATATAATTTAATCCTTGTCACGAAATATCTTTGATTAATATAATAAGTGTAAATTGTATTACTTTTATAATTAAAATTGGTAAAAACTATTTAATTAATTTTTAATGTTAAATATATATTTAAATCCTACAAAGTAAAATTATCTCAAATGCAATAAAGAAAATTATAGATATAACTCCTCCCCAACTAAAGACAATTGAATATAAAACAATAATAATTTTTAAAACTATTGGGTACCGATGTAAAAATAATAATTTTTTTAAACTCCCATAACCTTTTTTAGAGGTCGAAGGGGGTTCTAATGTTTCCATTAGGACATTATCGGGCTTAGTAGACGCCCATTCCTCTCCAGGTCAGCGGAGGACTTTATTTAGCGTTAGTCATCCATCAAAATTTTTGTAGTGGCTTTAACGTGGGCTCGAGCCTACACCCCTCAGCTGGTGAGGCGAGGGCACTATCGACTTCGCTATCCAGCCGCCTGGATATTAAAATTTATATATAAATGCTACAATTTCTATTTCTATGAGCACAAAACAATTTGACTAAATAATTGTAATTTGTAAAAAGGCTTATTACCAATAACCATAAAACAATAGCTTGTATTGGAAACATGCGAATAATTGATTAAGTTGGTGTCGTTATCAAAGTTCCGTTCAATGGGTGAATTTGTACTTAAACTCTTGTGAACTGATGTATTAATTAATACAATTTAGGGAAAAATAATTGTAATAATTTTATTAAAATTGTAACATTCTTTAATTTATAGGTTGTAGAACCTTATAATTTTTAAATCGAAAAAAAATTAGGATTGGCTTGATTTTTAGAAAAAATCTATATATCAATATATTTTATTAAACATAGTACAATTCGTTTTTTATAATCATCTTTATTATTACATATATAAGGTATATTTAAAAAAAATACAAGTAAAACTGTTAATGTTTGAAAAACGTGTTTTATTTGGTACACATTGATCTGACAAAAAGAAAAGTCCTAAGCTACATGTAAAAGAATTTTCAACAGATCTCAAGAAACAATAAATAGATTATACAATTGTTAAATAGCGTACACTTTCTTATATGATCTGGCTTTGCAACATGCCCCACCGTTTTTATGTAAAGACGTTCTAAATTCATAAATATGTTCTATGACACGACCAAATTTGTATCTTAAAAGGCAATTTATCTCTTAAGAACATATTTTAATTACAAGAGAATATACTTGAAATTTAATAAAGATTTTACAAATGAAGTGTCAATCATCCAGTTGCAAGGGGCCGTCCATAAAGTACGTCACGCTCAAGGGGGGATTAATTAATTTTAAATTATTTGGTTAATTAAAAAACAAAATTTTGTTCGAAAGTGTGACGTACTTTGAGGGGGGGGGTCTAAGACTTGTGACAAAAGGGGGGGGGGAGTTATAAATGGTAAAAATAGGGTGACGTACTATATGGATGGACCCCAATACATATTTGTGGTTCTAAAAATTGTATAACAGGTAGGAAATCAAGATAAAATATAGATTTAGTTGTTATGAATCTGTGTTTTTTATTGTTTTTTTAATAAAATATCAGCATTATAAGATTTCTCTATTTATCAGTTGATTACAAAATATTGTTTACTTTCAATTGTGATTATTATTGCTGTATATAAAAGCGTTTGGTCTTACGGTACATGACTATTACAGCTTAATTCGAGCCAGACTTGATCATTATTAGAATGCTGGGTGAAAAATAGACTTATATCTGAATGTGTGAATTTATACGGCAAAATTTGCTAACAATAGAAGTTTCATTCCAATCTCGGAGGGACCTTTTGAAAGTTAAAACATATTTTTCATAATTGTTTACCTTATTTAATGTAACAGAAAGTTTGTTTGGTAAATAATGACGAACTAGAGGTTTGCCTGCGTTATGTTTCTGGGGGAAAAAATTATCGCTGCCTTAAAATTATAAGTAAATTCGGTGTAAAATTATCTAAAGATCTTTTTTTTTGCATTAATACAAATATATTCATCGAAATGGCCTACATTTAACATTTTGAATATATAGATTTAAAAATTTTATAAACATTACTTCTGAATCCAGAGACAAATACAAAATAGACGAAAGCATTGAGTACATGAGACGCATCAACGAGGATAAAGAAAATATCTTTTATTAGGGCAAAATGACCATCTTTAAAATCATCTCCATAAATAGGCAAAACCACAATGTTAAAAATACAAAAAGGTGCGCTTAAAATAAAATATATCAAAGCTGTTGACACCATAAGACGGCTCAAAGTTTTTTCCATTCTTTTTGATTTTCTAAAAAACTTTTGATCATGGCTTTCAATAAAATTTTCTGCGTGTCTGTCTATTGCATTATTAAACAGTTTCTGACGTTGTCCACTAGCCATGAACAGAGTTTTGATAACTGATAGGGTTAAAATTGTTATCAGTACAAAAGGAATAGCCACAGAAATGATGTATTGGATTAGAAGAAAGTAGATGAGATCTAAATATAGCACACCACATTCATCATCTGATTGTGTATGAACAAAAATTAGAAAAAGTGTTGTATACAAAACTGTTAGAAAGGCAAAGATCAACGACACCATTATTTTGCATCGTTTGTTAGTGATCCAAATGTTTCGTTTTAACGGCTTACATACAGCTATGTAACGTTCAGCGCATATTAAAAATACAGTCCAGTTAGAGATTGATGTGAATATGGCACTTGGCAACGAAACAGTTTTACAAGCAATTTTGCTCCAATAAATGGAATTTAGGAAATAATATATATTCATCTCAATTAATTTTGCCATGAGAGCAACATTATCAATGGCAGCCAAGTAGCAGAGCAAAAATGAGGCAGGTCCTGCGAATTGGAATTTTAAAATCGTAACAATTATGAGGATATTCGCAGGTAAACCAACTCCAAAAAACACCCACATGTAGTACTTTTGGATGGATATTCTCAGTTCTTTGAAGTCTTCTGTAAAATTACCATTACTGTGGATTAGAATAAATATAATTCTTGTAGGAACATATGTTATCAATATAATATTTTTAAAATATTTAATTGAAAGAAAATATTATAATCATATGTTGTATTAAGACCCCTTTATGAACACGTGACATTAAAATTTCAGTTAAAATGAAAAATATGATAAAGGTCATTTCAGTTGAATTTTTATTAAACGAATTTTAACTGACATTCAATTTGTCACTGTTAATATAAAAAAAACATGTAAAAAACACGAACTATTTTCTTTTGTGATATTAAAATTTCTCACAAGTTTTGGTGTAATATCATTTCCTGAAATAAGGTTTATTAAGAATATTGTTATGACATCTAATATTGTACATCAAAAAATAATCTTCATTGCCTTAGTTTGAATGATAGGATATTCCCCTTTTGGTATTAAGTTCATATTCATGTTACACTTTATGGCAAAAATATAGATGGAAAAGCTTGAGTAACATCTTATCTTATCTTATCTGTTTACAGACGCTTCTTCTATACAGAAGATTATTGCGTCCTACGCTTATCTATGGTTTGTGTTTAGTCCTGCAATTTTATTAAAGATTTAAATGTTGATAAAGTGTTGGTTTTCCTGGATTCTTCAGGCAACCCATTCCAAGCCCGAATTCCGGAAGGAAAGAACGAAAATTTGTATGTGTTTGTTCTTGCATACGGAATAAGAAAGGTGGTTTTATCCTTATGTCTATCTGAGAGTTGTATTAAGTTATCTTTGTGTTGTATTTCTAAATTAGAATTAATTGCTTTATGTATGATTACTACTTTGCTCTTGGTTCTTCTATCCTCTAGTGTTTCATGGTTTAATGATTTAACTAATGGTGTTATTCTTGTCAGTTTTGAATATTCTACAGTAATGAATCTGGCAGCTCTTTTTTGAATTTGTTCTAGTTTATCAATGCTTTCTTTGGTGGATGGGTCCCATACAGAGAGAAGTGTTTTAGTATTGGCTGGAGACCATTTAAGCCTATGTAATAGAGGGAAAAAAATTCAGACAATGAATGAATGACAATTGTTTTAAAATGGATAGTGCTTCCTTAAATAACACTAAGAAACTTTGGTGTGTTTTTTATCAACATTTTTATGAACAAATAACGTCTTTTGCAAAAGTGAGTGTAAAAAATCTGTCTTAAAAAATACTTACCATTCTTATAAATACTTTTAGGAGTGAGATTTTTCACACATATTTGCTAAATTTCATATTATTTTTAAATGTCAAATACATTTTCAGCAAATTACATGCGAGGACTTTTACAAATCTTTATAAAATTTAAAGCCACTTACGATAAACAGAAAAAGATAACAGTTTAGATATAAATAAATAAAAACACCCGAAAAAACCAACGTTTTTGACTATAAATCCTTTACATTTGAGACGTAACTAAAAGTATTGATTATGTTCAATATAATACGCTTCCGGCGACAGACTATCATAAACATTTACAGATCTGGAAAATATTATCAAATTATGTTCAATATAATACGCACTGCGCGAAGACTAGTATACACATTTACTAGCTACTTAGAGGTACATAGTGATAGTTTAAAAAATCATTAATTTAATTAAAGTACCTTTGATCGATCTGAAATTTTGATAATATATTTTATCGTCGGCACGAGACTGCCTGCAAAATTTAAGCACTCTAGCATACAGGAAAATGGGTTAAAAATCAATCAAAAAGTTTTTTCGGCACACAAACAGACGCCACGAGTTAAAATAAAGGATTTAAATATTGAATAAATAGAGGTAAAAAAAATTTTTTTTATAAACCACGTTGTTATAAGTGGACTAAAAAGAAGAAAATAATTTGATTTAATATGACTAAAAACGTGGGGCGGGTGCTTATGAGGTTTTATCTTATCTTATCTCTTTACAGACGCTCCATCTATACACAAGATTTTACATATGCAGTTCACTCATTCTCTCATTTATAGATCTCTCTTTTGCCTTCTAAATTACAAGTCTTTAATTTTTATACCAAACACCTATCTCTGTGTTGTATTTCTAAATTAGAATGGGATTTTGAAGCACCCACCCCACGTTTTTAGTCATATTAAATCAAATTATGTTCTTCTTTTTAATCCACTTATAAAAACGTGTTTGATTAAAATATTATTTTTTACCTCTATTTATTTTATTCTTTCTAGTCCACTTATAACAACCTGGTTTTTAAAAATAATTTTTACCTCTATTTATTTAACCAAACATCAGCGCCCGCCCAACGTTTTAATGCCACGGCGATGAGGTCACGAGGTGAAATCGGCACGTGAAATCTAATGAGGGCTGTCGGATACAGATGTTTATAAAGAGATAGACTTAAAAATGCAATAATTTAATTGCGATATCTTCGATTGATCTGAAATTTTTTTAATATGAATTGTCTGCCAAGATCTATCCGTGGTAAAATTTTGAGCTCTCTAAGGCCATCAAAAGTGGTTTAATTTTACGTTGGAAAATTTGAAAAAGAACGAAAGCAAGTTAATAAAAGGTGGTAAAATATATAGTGCAAAGAATGGACACAAACAGCAAGATGAAGAAATTAAAACAAAGCGAGTCAACTTTGGGGGCTGGATGAACGCTGACGCATTGTTGGTCTCAAGACATGCAAACGGCGGTTGAGCTACCTGCAAACCACCCTGCCCTTCCGTAACTTGCCAAACCATAAATTGTGATGGTCGACCATAGAGAGGGTCATTCGTCATGCTCGCGTCTTCTGCTTGTGCGTGTTCTGATTTCTCGCGAATTATATTTATATAATGAACATGAAGCGATAATCAACTAATAATATAAGTGTGGCGCGGTGCGGATGTGCAGACTACTATATATATTATATACACTGCTTGCAGACTAGTTTCTGGCGAATTATATATATACGTACTCCTATAAGGAGCCGTCAATAAAGTACGTCACGCTATTTGTAAATCCCTTATATTAACTTCGCGGCCGTCTCTGTCTGTCGTCATCTCATCATCTCATGGGCGGGCGGAAAAACAAAAGTCGAAAATCAGATCGATCGACCGTACCGTAATTAAATTAATGCATTTTTAGTTTATCCTTATATGAGGTATGTAATTCAAATTCACGGTTTGTTATTGTTTTTTTCCCACGTGAAATTTGAGTTGACGCATTGAGGCGACCCATCAAAGCGACGGGAAGCTTTTGTTTACATTTTACGTGTCACGCTGAGCTCGGTCAAGCGAATCGGTGACCAGACTTTTCCCCTCTCCCCCTCCCACCCACCCCTCCCCCCTTAGGGTTATGAAGCAAACTTGAGTTAAGACAGATTCAGTCTGTAAATGTTTGAAAATAATCAATACTGTTAGTTATGTCTCATATATATGGGATTTATAGTCAAAAACTTTGTTTTTACGGGTTTGTTTTTTATTAAATCCCTTATATTAACTTCGCGGCCGTCTCTCTCTGTCGTCATCTCATCATGTCATGGGCGGGCGGAAAAACAAAAGTTGAAAATGACCCACTTCCCGGGATCCGATCAAGCTGAAATTTGGCACAAGGACCCGTTTGACCTAAAAATGCATTGTATTAAAATTTCAGATCGATCGAACGTACCGTAATTAAATTAATGCATTTTTAGTTTATCCTTATATGAGGTATGTAATTCAAATTCACGGTTTGTTATTGTTTTTTTCCACGTGAAAGTTTGAATAGACGCGTTGAGGCGACCCATCGAAGCAACGGGGTGCTTTTGTTTACATTTTACGTGTCACGCTGAGCTCGGTCAAGGGAATCGGTGACCAGACTTTTCCCCTCTCACCCCCCCCCCAAGGGTTATGAAGCAAACTTGAGTTAAGACAGATTCAGTCTGTAAATGTTTGAAAATAATCAATACTGTTAGTTATGTCTCATATATAAGGGATTTATAGTCAAAAACTTTGTTTTTACGGGTTTGTTTTATTAAATCCCTTATATTAACTTCACCGTCGTCTTTGTATTGGTAGGTCGGGCGGAAAATCAAAATTAAAAAATGACCCATTTCCCGTGATGCTAACAAGCTGAAATTTTGTACATAGTCTTGTGTCACATCCAAAGTATTGTATCAAAATTTCAGATTAATCGAATGTACTGTAATTAAATTAATGCATTTTAAGTTTATCTCTATGTATCTATATGTATCCGCCTGCAATAGTTGTCATCCACGTGTCTTTGGAGTTCACTCCATCCATCGATGACCACATTCCCATGCCTTAAAGCAAGGGGAGTTCAGTCCGTAAATGTTTGTCGCGCGATGAATATTATATTTCTCATAAGCAATAATTTTAGTTATGTCTCATATATAAGGTATTTATGGTCAAAAACTTTGATTTTAAGGGTTGTTTAATTGATCATTTTGACCACCCCTACCCCCTGTCACAAACTGTTATAAATCTCGGGGACAACCCCCCCCTACTAAGTATGTCAGAATTTCGAATAAAAATATTTTATTAGCACCTAATTAAAATATTTAATTTAATACTTAAAATACACTTCACTATTAAACTGCATTAAAATATAAAATTTCCTTTTAAAAGCAGGGATGTACCGGATTCAAAATTTTGAGATCCGGCCTCAGCCGACCTTTTCCGGACTTATGAAGTGAAATCCGGTTGGAGCCAGAGTCAGATTTTTTAAAATGACCGGATTCCAGATTTGCCGGAGCCACTATGAATATATATAAATTAGGGCTCTACCGGCCAGCCGGATTTATTAAGTTAAATCTTGCTGGAGCTGAAGCCGGAGCCAGATTGGTAAAAATAGCCGGATTATATAATACACATCATTTATCTGCTACTTTTTTATTTACAGTGGGTGAAGTCAAGTTTTAGATAATCTCCGATTATTTTCTCTTCTGGCAATAAATGCTATGGTTTCTCTTTGGCTTCTAAAAGTGATTCTCAAAGGACGGATGCGTTTTATCTCAGTTTCTTCTTGAACAGTTTGGGTGGGCACATTCACCTGAGCCAGAGCTCTCCGTTGTTCTGCATGTTTCTTCAACATTTTGTGTGAGGCAAAATATAAGTGACATTCTTTGCAAAGTAAGCTGGTCTGCAAAGATGGACAATAAAGATCTATGGTTGTACTTTGAAAACTCATGTTTATCTCGGTATAATGTAATCAAATTTAAGAGTTTGTGCCACAAAAAATTAAGGAAAATTATGAGAAACTGCATCTGCTCTTTCTGAAGATCTAAGTCCATCTGTTGTTTGATTGATTGGGATTAGAGGAGGAAAGAATCTCCAAGGTAAAACGTTGAAATATGAGTTTTGTACTTTGTTGCAACATTTTATGTCCTGATATCTCACAATTTGAGGTAAATTTTGGCTGGTGTGAAGATAATTGTCAAACCATTCCTAATCCTTCGATATCAGACCTGCTGCATGAATTCAGATTTATGAGCAAAACATTCATGCTATTTTGACATAAAACTAATTCAAATGTTTAACAAAATTTTTGAATATTATTTTTAAAGCTATTTAAATTCTACTAAAATATTTAAAAAATAAATTAGAAATTTAAAAAAAATAAAATAAATGTGTGACATAACACATGGTCTTACCACACCTCCCCCTGTCATAAACTGTCACACTTTCTTACACTCCCTCCCCCTGGAGCTTGACGTACTTCATGTACGGCCTCTAAAGCTTATATTACATGTATGATTACTTCCATTGTAATATTCTTGTAAAAGTGAAAAATTATTTATAACTGATATATGATAATATCTAAATTATAATTACCTTAAGCTGGCATTTTGCGAAAAATTGCTTAACGAAAAGTTGTTGCAGTTGTCAAGCCTCCATTCCATGGTTGAATTTGTGTTTGAATAAATTTGAAGTGATAATTCATTGCAATCTATTGAAAGATTATAAACATGATGTACATAAAAAAAAATTGAAATTAACACTCATTAATTTATAGCTTGTAAAAAAATGTAGGGTTTTCTAGTGCAAAAAATATTTCTCAAACTGGTATTAAATAGCAAATAAGGTAAATTTTGATAAATATGACTTCCTATAAGATGATTTAAGTTCTGGTATGTGGTTGTAAAGATAACTTAAGTTTGCCTCGAGCTAATTCTTGAGAATACAACTTCCACTTTGTCAGAAATAGGCTTATTAACAAAGTAATCCGTTAATGTTGAGGAAATTAAAAAATAAGTTTGAGAGCCTTGAAATTAAAGAAACAATTCATATGATTTACATTTATTTTTTTTAAAAACTGCATAGAAAAATATAGCATATCATATGTAGCAAGAGATGCCATTCAAAATAAACACATATATTATTTCACACGAAGAAATAGCGTTCATTTTGTTTAAGAATAGTAAGAAACAAGACACAGTTCAAAAGAAAACTCCCACATTATTATAAATTAAAATTACTTCCTTTAAAATTGTATTCCTTTAAAATCCATCTCCCTAAAATCCAAAGAAATGCCATTTCACATATGTTGATGTTTCACAAAGAAATGTAATTCTTTGCTTGATCCCATTTTTTGATAACACAGCATATATTTTGAATTACCCCTCTATCCTCAGTTTCTCGACTGTGAATACATTATATTCCCAAATCGTTTTTTAAAGTGTTAAACCTTCTGTTTATGAACGTATGTTGAACATTGAGATAAATGTCTTTTTACAAAAGGCCTTGGGTACCCCCTCTACAAAGGAATGCACATAAGACTTTCATTTCGCTATAGAACTTCATTTGGGCTACCAGGTTCATGTGCATTTAGATAAATCTACATCTATCAAGCGAAAGTTTAAATTATATTTCTATAACTAATATAAGGAAAGACGAATGCATTGGTCCTTTGCCCAATATTGTTCAGTATGTAAATGCCTAGTGTTAAGTGTTGATGAAACTCTAATAAGTAAACGTTAAAGAATGAGCCAACAAAATTCAAGACGGAGAGCTACTGAGTTTGGGCTTAGGTTTCATTAATATTGAAAATATTTTAGTTAATTATACACAATTCAATGATTCATATTTATCTTAAGAGGGTATTTTAATGGTGTGCTATAAATTGTTTCAGCATTTATTTCAATGAAATCCATTTACAGAAGAAATCCTGTTTCCCATGACCTCCCATTTTTTGGCTTCTCTTTGTCTCTTAGTTGCATCCCATTACGAAACGGGTTGTTAAGGTATATACTAGATATCAAAGATGTTCACCAAGACACAAGGTTGCGTTGAGTGCTATTCTAGACTTTCATTTGTGTTTTTGTTAACTCTCTTAACATGTAAGTTTTCCAGAATTATCAAGTTGTAAATTTTTGATAACACAACATTCAATACTTAGCGCATAACTTAGCAGAAATCTCAAAGATGAATACGTAAGCAATTTAATTTCTAATAAAAGAATAAATAAATAAAAACTTATGTTTCTTTATGGAGTCTTTAAAAAAACTTAACACACAGAAATAGCCTTACTAAAATACTAGGAAAAAATAATGGAAATGAGACCAAATATAAAATTCTGAACAGATATTTCGCCTCAGCATTATTAGTCTCAGAATGACAAAAACTTCTAAATAAAAGTAAGTAAATAGAAGATATAGATATAAGTGTAGATGAAAGAGTAATAAATAAACTACTAAAATTTTTTTAAAAGACACATAGCTGCTCGTCAAGAATAATAATCAGATAGACTACTAAATGATCTAAAAATGAACTGCACAGTATCCTCGAAGTGCTTTCTGAACCAGACTAAAGTCCCTTAAGATAGGAAACTTGCAAATTTAATCCCCACTATATTCCTAAAACAGGTAGATAAAATAGATTCAATATAAATTGATCAATGTAAATTACTAGTATTATTTATAAATTACTAGAACATATACCGTATATACTATATTCTATAGCCCATTCGTTAATAAGCCGACCCCCCCCACATACTTTTGAAAGCGAAAAGTATTAAAAGTGTATGACTCGTTCGCAAGCTGACCCCCCAAAAATAATAGGACAGCTTAAACAAAATGGTACACATTTTTTTTAAAAACTACAAGCTAAATCGTTCATTATGATTGTTTACTTTGTACTGCCTATCTTTGTCTTTTTGCTCTTTGTTAGGCAAGAGCTACCGGTATTTAAAAAAAAATAATTGGTAAACAGTGACGAAAGCGCGTACATTAAAATTCGTTGTTGAAATTTTTTTTAAAAAAACAAATTATTAAAACGTTCACAAAATTTAATAAAAATGATTAAATAAGTTATGTGCAGATGTTTAATAATATATTATAGCTTCTGGTAGAGCAGTCGAATCTTGTAGAATGTAGAAAATGACCTTGGTGATCTACAATAACAGCACCGATATTCAATATCCATGCAGAAATACGTTAATGACCCGCTCGTAAGCCGACCCCCCAACTTCTCCCCCAGATTTTGTCCAAAAAAGATCGCTTTGGGAACAAGTAAATACGGTAAATTTTTTTAAAAAGAAAATGATCTTGACTAATATAATATACTGTGTCCATATCAACCTTGCTTTCTAAAAGAAGATCATGTAAAACACAATTCGTTGGTCCTTGTTTTTCAGTTCACTTTTTTTTTAAAAATTTTATATTTATGCTGGGTGATTATCCACCCTTACGAATGTCTCACTTAGGGGCAAGCACCCCCTTTGTCCTTTACTTATAATACCGTTACGGTTTTAACTGTCGGATTTCCAATAGGCATACACAAATGCATTAAGCACAAATAATAATATTGTTTATCTCATGTTTATAAATCTCTAATCTAAATTTAATAATATAAAGGGGATTTTTTTTTCAAACCACGTAGACTTTGTTTCACACAAAAAAAGAAAAATCTTCTGGGAGAGACTATATTTTCTTCTTCTTTGAAATTACATATATTACAATTACATGGCCCTAAAAACTATAGTAGACGGTTCATTAAATTTCGTATACAAATATGTATTTATTTTTTTAGATATGTTACTGTAAAGGGGTAAAAATCGATAGTCAAATGTTTAATGCTGTACTCATTTGATAAAAGCAAAATTTGCATTAATTAAATTTGATCATACAAAACTTGACGTACAAAAGGCATTCAAGGTGGTTGAGAGAAAATTATGTCAACCTGAAAAGACAAATCTTTTCCACACATTCCCCATTATCCACATCTTTCAAAAACGTTACATAAAATTGGGTAAAATAGATTTTTTAAAAATTATTTAAAATGTTTCGACATTTTCAGTGAAACTAGCATAATTGATATAGAATTCTACCACTGACATTTTCACAAAGTATGTTCATGGCCGTACGCAGGGGGGGGGGTTCGTACGTTCGAACAAACCCCCTTTTGCGAATGTGTGCCCTTTTTTGAAAAAAATAGATCTTGACATTATTGAGAGATTTGGGGATCCCACTACAGCTTATGAGAGCCCAGTGTTATGATGGCGCTGCATCTATGTCGGGCGCTGTCTAAGGAGTTCAAGTGAGTTTTCTGCGAGAGGCCATTTGGTGGTATACACACACTGTAGCAATCACGCTTTAAACTTAGTGATCATGCATTCGTGCAGACTTCCCGATGTGAGTAACATGATTGACAAATTAAAAGAAACCTGCATGTTTTTTAACAACAGTCCAAAGCGCGAAGCCTTGTTGAAAAACGTCATACAAACAAGTCTTTGACGGTGCTAAACGGAAGGCACTTACAGATTTGTGCAAAGCAAGATGGGCTGAGCGCCACGAAGCATACAAACACTTCTATTAATCGTATGTTTACATTTTTGACATCCTTGAGATAATTTCACTGCAACGATGAAAACACAACGACCAAGGATTTGATCCAATTTTGACTACAAATGGTGATTGGGACACGGACAGTGTAATAGAACTTATTGATAGTCAAGAGACAATTCTTTACTTTAAGTTTAAGGTCTGTGATAAAATTATCGAAACTTTTTCCCTCACCTTGCTTTCTGGAGAAAACACGTGTCTCTCGACTGTCACATTCTTTTTTGGCAAACAATAATTCTCGAATTTTCGTTAAGCACTTCACTGAATGAAAATCTGTGTCACAATCGTCACATTCCTGTCGTGTCCATTGGAATATATTGTACACTTCTACCGCTTCCTGGCCTATAACATGCATCGGTGTCATGCCCTGTACTTCTTTGCTTTTTGTGTCGAGTCCACTGGCTATCTTGTATATCTGGAAAGACTGCTTAAATCTCTTCCAGTTGGCAGCAATGTTTCCATGTATCTCCAGTAGTTGTGGCGGGTGGAGTCGGTCCATCTGACAACACATAATAGATATGGCGTCAGTATTTCAAATAGTCTTGAGGTTCTTTACTTCTGACACCATGTAATAGAACTTATTGATAGTCAAGAGACAAGTCTTTACTTTAATTTTAAGGTCTTTGATAAAATTATCGAAACTTAAAGCAAAGACTTGTGAATTTGAAAATTTAACAGAGTCGTTAATAAAGGACAAAATTGTGTCTGGAGTAAATAATGAATATCTCAGGACTAGACTACTGAGAGAATTAGACCTAAATTTGAACAAGGCTGAAATTATATGCAGAGCGGCGGAAACATCGAAATGGCAACTCAAAGCTTTAAATGAAGAAAATAATGTTCAAGCTGTGAACTCAAAGGCACATGAGAGATCAAGTACGCACAAGACAACAAGTCAACATGTCAAGCAAGCTCAAAGGTCAAGTACACACATAAAAGCAGGCCAATGCAAGTATTGAGGAAAAAATCATGAACCTAGAAAATGTCCTGCTTATGGCAAGTTATGCAACAACTGTGGAAAATTGAATCACTTTTCTGCTGTATGCAAGTCAAAACGGGTAAAAGTTGTCAACCGTCAACTGAAAGATCACGTGGACTATAGTCAAACATTCTGCTTTGCAGGGGCGGATAAAGACTGCACGGGGCCCCTGGCTGCAATTCAAACTGAGGCCCTATCCAGCCAGTGTACCTTTAGATAAAATGATTGCTAGCAGCTAATATAAGACTGTAACTTGTAAATATTTATCCAAAATGATTATTCATGAAAAAACCGAATTCGAAGAAATAACTTTTTGTCGGTATCCTAAAATTGAGTGTGAAAGACAATTTATAAAATAAAAAACACATGAAAAAAAAATTCACACCCCTCCCGCCACCACTAGCACCACAAGCCTTAGTACGTCTCATTCGGCCACGAGAACACAACTATGGTTGTCAATTTAAAACATATATATATAATATTCTTTAATAATTTCTGAGCCTATCAAATCAGGTTTTTTGACTGCTAAGACTATCGTGTCGGAAAAGAGATCATTTGAATAGATGTGAGTTTATTAATTTATCATATTTTCAGCAATTCATGTTTTCAAGTGTCCACATTTATTATAAAATATGCTAAGTTTGGGGGCCCTAAATCATCGAGGGCCCCTGGCTTTAGCCCGTTCAGCGCCCCCCTTAATCCGCCATAACTGCTTAGGAAGTGTGTCCACGCAACACGCAACAAGTGATGAATGGAGGGCAATTTATTGTTACGCTTGAACAGAGGCCAGTGATGTTCATACTGGACACAGGTGCACAAGTAAACATTCTGCCACACATATTGTTTAGTCAACTAAGAATAGGAAGACTGCAGAAATCAACAGCAAGGCTCACTACATACAGTGATGTGAGGAAACACTGCCTGTTGTAGGAATAACATCGATCAAATGCTCTGTGAAAGACAAGACAGAGGTGCTGGAGTTTCAAATAGTCAAGACGCTCTCAAAGCCTATCCTTGGTCTGCAAGCGTGTCAAAAGCTTAATCTTATTAAAATCGTGGGCGTAATAAGCAAGAAGCATCAGTGGTCTCAACAGCAGAAGAAATATTACGTCAAATCAGACATAATCAACAGAGGTACACACTCTTAGTGTGTAAGCAACGCACCGAGACAGAAAGAACATAAAGGCTCGTGGCAGCCAGCGGTCGTCGTGTCGTCCGAAACGACGCCAAGGTCATGCATCGTTAAGACTTGCGATGGTGTGACACACACACGGAACAACAACATGTTTGTAACGATAACTACATGTTTCTCTTTATGTAGGCGTTCTCACAGTACCTAATCTTGTGCACAATAATTCACGGAAGAGCTTGTTTATCCAAAACAACTTTAATATATTTATTATGTACACATAAAAATCATTTGAGGTAATACAACGTGGAAATATTGAGGCATACACCATACATCCTTCCTTGTCGGAAGTTCACTCACAACTGTTCGCCTAACACTTTCAACCAATAGGAATGCTCCTTTCTTCCCGCGTTTCTAATACACGTGACCTTACGTCACAAAATTATGTTAATCACATGTGACATTCACCCCCATCCTTCAATAAAAAATGTTTATGAAATACAACATTTTTGGTCTTCATAAAATCAAATCAATCTATATCTATATTCAAATTTCAAATATTTATCATCAATGAACATTCATTGCCTTACATACATCTGGATATAGAATTAATAAGAAAAAATCTGTAGGACTGCAACAGTCTAAACATAAAAAATAATGAGAAAAAAATCTGTAGGACTGCAACAGTCTACCTGTGCTGAAAAAATTGAAACTGAAATTTTTTAACACATCTGTAATTTTGTGTAGCTAAAATATTGTTTAACAATAAATATTAAAATTAACTAATAATCCAGTGGAATTCAAACATTGTTCCTTGTCCATTGTTCAAAGAATAAAAATATGAAGATAATTACAGTCTCTGTTTGTATCCTTTAGGAATTCACAGACTAATCTTAATATAGTCTCTTATTTTATTATTTAGTAATTCACAGAATGTCTTTTTAATACAGTCTCTGGTTTTATCATTGAGGAATTCACAGATTAATATTAAGAAAGTCCCTGTTTTTATCACTTAGGAATTCACAGAATGTCTGTATTTATTGTCATTCTACTTAATATGTCTGCAACCACATTGCCCTTTCCCTTCACAGGTTTAATGTCAAATTTGTAGTCGGCTAATAGCATAGCCTAGATCATTATAGTCATTCTTCAGTTGACGAGTATGAATTCAAATCGATGGGCTTTGAATGTTTCTTCAGACTGTTAAATGTTCAATAATTCACCAACCATGTCTTCGATGATGTTCATTCACAATATCAATTCCAGCATCTTGAATCAGTTTCTTAGCTTTTGAGGTGTCATTTTTGCTTCCAGATAATTCAATAGAATTTGGACCAGATGAGTCACT
The DNA here is from genome assembly GCA_944989445.1 of Ampullaceana balthica. Classification (NCBI taxonomy): domain Eukaryota; kingdom Metazoa; phylum Mollusca; class Gastropoda; family Lymnaeidae; genus Ampullaceana; species Ampullaceana balthica. Next base: position 284,971 of record CALYLW010000144.1, on the reverse strand, counting down.
GTCAGAAACTTTTATCTGAAAAATATTGTCTGTATCTGTGTCTTTGATTTTGCTTAATACACAACCAATTGTTCTTCCTAATTCAGATGATTTCACACGAATGGTTTCAGATTCACTAGTACCATCTTTATCACTAGTACTATGGTTTTCATACCTTTTACCATATACTTGATGTTTAATAGTGGCTACAGTGTCAATAGTTTCTTTCTGTGCTCGATTTAACTTTATTATTTTTCTTTCATTCATGTCTTGGTTTTCATTCTTTCTCCATGGTTGATCATAATTTCTTTTTCTGGAGTCAAAATTGTATTTGCCTCTCCATGATCTTCTGCTTTGATTATAATCTCTATTTATGGAATTATCATTATTTCTTTCTCTCCAAGATTGTCTTTCTTGATCATAATCTCTATGTCTTGAATTAGGATTATATTTTTCTTACCATGATTGTCTACTTTGATCATAATCTCTATGTCTGGAATTATGATTATTTCTTTCTCTCCATGATTGTCTTTCTTGGTCATAATCTCTATGTCTGGAATTATGATTATATTTTTCTCTCCATGATTGTCGATCTTGATCATAATCTCTATGTTTGGAATTAAGATTATATTTTTCTTTCCATGCTTGTCTACCTTTGTTATCAAAATGATCTTGTCTTGATCTTTCTTCTATTTTCTTTCTGATAGAGCTGTCATTATGTGACACCCTATTTGGTTTTACTTTATTGTGGTAACACTGCTTAGCCATATGTCCTGGCTTGTTACAGTACCAACAAATAGTTTGTCTGTTGCCTTGGTTTGGCAGATTCTGGTTTCTCATACCTTGCCTTTTTTCTTGACTTTTAATTTGTATTGCTGTAGATATGTCTTGTCTCTTAACCATTTTTTCTTTCTGTTCAGCTTTTCTTAGCTTTTCTTTGTCTTCAGCAATTCTTTGATTTTCTATTTTTTCAGCTATTCTTAGCTTTTCTTCTTCTTTAGCAATTCTTTGCTTTTCTTTTTCTTCAGCAATTCTTTGATTTTCTATTTTTTCAGCTATTCTTAGCTTTTCTTCTTCTTTAGCAATTCTTTGCTTTTCCTTTTCTTCAGCAATTCTTTGATTTACTTTTTCTTTAGTTATTCTTAGCTTCTCTCTTAATTTGGCTATTTGTCGCATCTCTTCTTCTCTTTCAATTATGCGTCTTTGCCTCTCTTCTTCTTCAACAATTCTTACTTTTTCTTATATTATTTTTACTTTTTCTTCAATGAAATCTCTCATTTCTTTTCCCTTTAGTCCGATTTCTTTAGCTATGGCAAAGAATTCATTGTAGTAATCCATGTTTTGTTTGATTGAATAATATGAGTTAAGCAATTTGGTAAGGAATTTAGGTATATGTTGATAAAGTTATAAATCTTCCAAATGAAAAATCTTGAATTCAAAATGTTAAGTTCAAATAAGTGACACGTCTAAACCATGAAATCTAGTATTGACAAGATGAGACAACAAAAGAATCCTCACACGGGATCTTTATTATACTTTATATATACCCTCCCTCAGATTGACAAAATATATTAAATGGTCCAATCGTTTTGAATAAAAGTCACTTGGTTAAAATTTCAATTTTTGAGTAGTTTTTAAACAATTTAGTTCACTCCATTAATAAAAAATTGCAATTATCAAACTCTTCACACAATGACTGGATAAAAATTCCGTTCCTTTATTTATAATTCACACTTCATAATTAATAGTCCATAGCCTTCCAAGTTCCAGGTTATGTTTACAAATATTTCCTGGAATCAACTAGCATTGAGCTTGTTGACGTCATGACCTATATATGTTCACCGTGTGTCACCATTCAATAAGCCTACACGACGCAGATTCCAGCACTGTGTAGTATGCTTGTACTGTCGTCGACTGTGACGTAGAACAAACTAGGCGACCTAGTTGTATATACCGCACGCCGTGACCATGTGCCTGTATGCCGCCATTTTGAAATATTCTTGTATTTTCATTGAACCACAAAAGTTTATTCACAGATTTTTACGAATTTGAATATTCAAAAAATACGATAGCTGCTAATATTTCTTATTTTAATGAATAATTTCCTGAGAGACGTGTTGTTGTGTTTACATGTGCTGGTCAAGGACTGAGAGAATAGCTGGCTATAAATGTACGGTTCAAGAGGCAACCTAGGTGGATTAAAGTTGATTGCATACGAGCTGCTTAGGTAGTTGATTGTACAGTTGATCACAGTGAATTGTATATAGTGAATAAAGACAGTTGTCAACCAGACCACAGTGTGTTAAAGACTTGTCTCTTGACTAGCAATAAGTTCTAGTACAGACAGTAAGTCTCGAGCAATATCACGTCTTCATTCCTTGTGTAACTTCACATTTATTGTGACGTTTGTTGTAACGTACAAACTGTTATCTAGGCTGGAAGGAATAACAGTCAAACTTCAGAAAGAAGTGATTGACATAATCCAGGCTATGTCACTTATCGAAAACGTCAAGCAAGAGTTTAGAGAGATTAGAAAAATGTAGATTCTTATTTTCAAAACACTTATAATCATATCATTATCATGGTGCAATCTGTAGGAGCTGAAGCTTCAATGCCCAGAATTGCTAAGCAGCAAATCTACCGAAGCAATGTGTGCGTAGAAACGCCAATGCAACATTATCTGCGGAACGTATTTAATCTATTTCTGGAGCACATCATTGCTGAACTAGATATGCGGTTCTCTGGCTTAACCAGGACATCCTCACAGCTGTTAGCTCTTGTGCCAAGTGCTGCTAGAAATTGTATGTATGAAGATCTGAAAGGCGACGTGGATTTATATGAGCAAGATCTGCTTTCACCAGAAGTTGTGCCTGAAAGAGTTTACCAGGTTGGTATTGAGGTTCAGCCAACGGGAAGAGTCAAAGTTACAAAAAAAATTGCACTGAAGCTATAAAACAATGCAATGAATCGATGTATCTGAATATTTATTGCTTACAGAAAATCATATGTGTGATTCCTGTGACTTCCTTCACTTGTGAGCCAAGTTTTAGTGCACTCCGACGTTTGCACAATTACATGAGATGTTCAATGGGACAAGAAGGACTTACCGAGAGTGCATTGATGCATCACTTTCAATATCAACGAAAACATTGTTTTACAGATATTTTTTTTAACAAAAACCAAAGAAGGGTTTACATCGAAGATGTTCTAAAATAAACCTCATAGCATCGTGGTCTTCCACCTTGTCAGTTCTGTAACATAGTGTATGTAATTCAAATTCTTTAACACTTGCGCCTGCAGATTTCATTGTTAATAAGAAAAGAAATGAATGACCGAGTACTTGAATTTTTAAATAAAATACTATTTTGGAAGCTTTTATTTACAGTGTTAATTATTTATGCATGAAAACCTACTTTTTGGGGGCACTGTACGCACTGAATTTTAAAAAAAAATTTTAATTTTTTAATTTATAATTTTTTTTTGGGTTGAAAACGATGCAAAAAAGGCGAGAAGTTTAATCAACCCCCTCTAATAAGTCATAGGTACAGCATTATTGATTAATTATTCTCGTCCAAATTTGCATTCATAACACCATATATTGTAGGTACAGTCAAACATCTCATAACGAGATTAATTCGTTCCAGAGTCTTACTCTCTAAGCGAAACACTTGTTATACGAAGCAACTTTTCCCATACAAATCAATGTAAAATACGATAATCCGTTCCATGCTGAAAAAATGACAATTTGTCAACAAAAAAAATAACATTTATTCACATAAAATTACTTATGAATTGTTAAAGAGTGAGCCAACTAAAATAGAATTTAGATTTGAAACCAAAAAAAAACGTAAACAAAAATATGAATTTATGACAAATAATTATTGCTTTTTAACTAGAAAACTGTTAAAGACATTTGTTTTTGCAGACGCTTAAAAATTTGACGAAAATGTGAAGTAACCGTTTCGTAGACATTCTTGACATTCCATTTGAAGCATCCACCTCCTTAATTGTTCTCCAGAATAGTGCAGATCGTTGATGTTGGCCGATAGTAGTTGCGTGCTAGATTCGCTACCTTGTTCTCGCTTTTCAATGTTTTTTCGTTTTAATTCAACAGTTATTTTTTTCCTCTCTTATGATTGTCTCCTTGTGTTTTTTTTCGAAGATAATTTATCAATTTATTAAACTTTGCACATAAAAAAAATACCAATACTGTCTTAATACAAAATTTTTAAAATCGGTTGATCACACACGAAAACGATACGCTAACAGACCGAGTGCTTAACACGGAATAATACATCAGGGTGGAAGTGCCGGTGTCACGAAATAAAGTCTCCCCCAAAATAAAGTCTCCCCCCGGAGAGTTTATTTTAAAACAAAGTCGCCCCCGGAGACTTTGTTTTAAAATGAAGTCTCCGGGTTAAAATAAACCCTCCCCTTAATTATTGGAAATTATAAATAATTTTTTTATTAAACTTTATGACTTAAAACATAATTTGTATTTGTTCTACATTCATTTCTGTATGATTATTGGAAATTGAGCAATCTTAAGCTTTGTCAGGGGCGTAGCAATTTGCGGGCTAAGTGGGTGTATGCCCGTATAGACACATATTTAGAGTAGGTTAATTGCCCAGAGTTATTTAAAAGAATATCAGACAAATGAACTGAAATACAAAGATGATCAAGTAATACGAGAACGTGACACCGATATTTTGGAACAAGAATTCACTCTTTACGTTTGTGGGTAGATCATGTGTTAAGGACCTAAACGAAATTATCGATTTCTATGTGTGCATTAAAATAATTCAAAAACATTATTACTGTCTATTATCGGTAGCGTTTACTAAAGTTACTGGAGAAAATTTAACAAATCAAATGTAGCCAAGGTTTTTAAATTTAGAAAATAAAGTAAAAAAACAGGTTACACGATTAAACAATCAGTGTCTTAGCTAGGGTTGGTGATACCCATTGCGTTAAATTCACAATATAACCCAGATCAAAGTGTTGTGGAGATCTGGGTTGAGATGAGGCGCTTAGTTAGCTTGAGATTCCCGTTTAGGTGTGCCGCTGAATTAGTTAGGCATAAGGTCAATGACCTTACGGAATGTTAGAATCCTGGAGACTTAAGGGGTAACACAGAGGTGGGCTTGTTTATTGATGAAATGCGACAGGAAAACATGAAGCGTCTTTTGTTGAGCGGGTAAAGACTAGCTATATGTCTTAGTAGATAGATTGCTTCAAGGTGGGCACGTATTGGCCATTTAAGTTGTCTATCGAGTCATAGTTAGCTGAGGTATGAAGAAGTCTGCTTAGGAAACCTTCACGTTCTAAGCAACGGTGGTCAAACCGCGGTTCGCGAGCCGCATGCGGCTCTTCTGTGTTCACATTGCGGCTCGCGTGCAATTTATGAAAGATATATTAAAAGGATTACTGAAAGATTTCCAAGCCAGGTTTTATGACTCATAATGCTTCAATGCAACTCTCAACAATGTTTAAATATTTTAAAACGGCTCTCAATTACTAAGGGTCTGGTCACCTATAGTCTAATGAGTTATTATAATGTAATAATCACGCAAAGGGAGGCATTAGGGAGTAATTTATATGAGTGTGTATGTGTGTATGTATGAATTTATGTATGTATGTATGTATGTATGTATGTATGTATGTATGTATGTATGTATGTATGTATGTATGTATGTATGTATGTATGTATGTATGTATGTATGTATGTATGTATGCATGTATGTAAGCATGTATGTATGTATGTATGCATATATGTATGTATGTAATTATGTATGCATATATGTATGTATGTGTGTATGTGTGTATGTATGTATGTATGTATGTATGCATGTATGTTTGTTTGTATGTATGTATGTATGTATGTATGTATGTATGTATGTATGTATGTATGTATGTATGTATGTATGTATGTATGAATGTATGTATGTACGTACGTACGTATGTATGTATGTATGTATGTATGTATGTATGTATGTATGTATGTATGTATGTATGTATGTATGTATGTATGTATGTATGTATGTATGTATGTATGTATGTATGTATGTATGTATGTATGGATGTATGTATGTATGTATGTATGTATGTATGTATGTATGTATGTATGTATGCATGTATGTAAGCATGTATGTATGTATGCATATATGTATGTATGTAATTATGTATGCATATATGTATGTATGTGTGTATGTGTGTATGTATGTATGTATGTATGTATGTATGTATGTATGTATGTATGTATGTATGTATGTATGTATGTATTTATGTATGTGTGTATGTATGTATGCATGTATGTATGTATGTATGTATGTATGTATGTAAGCATGTATGTATGTATGTATGCATATATGTATGTATGTAATTATGCATGCATATATGTATGTATGTGTGTATGTGTGTATTTATGTATGTATGTATGTATGTATGTATGTATGTATGTATGTATGTATGTATGTATGTATGTATGTATGTATGTATGTATGTATGTATGTATGTATGTATGTATGTATGTATGAATGTATGTATGTATGTATGTATGTAAGCATGTATGTATGTATGTATGCATATATGTATGTATGTAATTAGGTATGCATATATGTATGTATGTGTGTATGTACGTGTATGTATGTATGTATGTATGTATGTATGTATGTATGTATGTCTGTATGTATGTATGTATGCATGTATGTGTGTGTGTATGTTTGTATGTATGTATGTATGTATGTATGTATGTATGTATTTATGTATGTATGTGTGTGTGTATGTATGTATGTTTGTATGTATGTATGTATGTATGTACGTATGTATGTATGTATGTATGTATGTATGTATGTATGTATGTATGTATGTATGTATGTATGTATGTATGTATGCATGTATGCATGTATGCATGTATGTATGTTATGTATGTATGCATGTATGTTTAATATTTTGTTTAATAATTTTTTTTTAATATTTGAAAGATAAATTTTTGCAATACATGTACTAGTTTTTGTAATGAAAGTATTGATCATTTTTTAAAAAAGAATCTTTTCTCACTATGCGATTTGCAATTGTAGCTTAATTGTTATCCTCGAAGTATTTTATACCTACTAAAATGAAAATAATAACCTGTAGTTGTGATTCTCTTGTGTTAATACTCTTTTTTTATCTCCTAAAGCTTTCTAATATTTTAGAATATCTAGCAATATAAATAGTAAAATCAAAGTACCATTTAAAGACTTTGTAAAATATGTTAACGGATAGATACAATTTTCTTAATTATTTTTTCTCTTATGGACACAACTCTAGATTGGGCTGTCCAGTCCATAATGTCATAATTAGTTTAGACACTCTAGAAAGGGGCGGTATAAATTATAGGCAGAAAATTTAATGTTAGTCATGAATATTGGAGCCAACGTCTAAATTTTTTGTAACATGTGTAAAATGCTTTGAAATTTTAATATATTCGTTGTATTTAAAACTGTTATGGCATTTAAAAATTCAAATTCATAAAGAAAAATAATACACGTGTACAGTAAAAGATAATTTCACAATCGTGATATGAGATAATCTATTCGTGCATGGTGATGTTATGAAAATAAGGTTCAATAATTGCGCTGTATTTCTGAATGTTTACAAAATAATTTAATGTTTAAAATCTATGTCTGTGTGTGTACGCAATATTTTGACTAAATAAAAGTAACTGAAACTGAAATCACATTTATTCCGTACAAAGCATTTGTAATATCTAACACACACACACACACACACACACACACATATATATATATATATATATATATATATATATATATATATATATATGTATGTATATAAGCTCAATATGTCACCCCCTCACGACTAAACCCATAGTCCTCCTCCGAGTCTTCTAGTGTCAAATAAAGGGAACAAACTTAATTTTAGATTTTGTTTTACCCCTTGTGATAGTGTCAGCTAGTGCAGTCAGTACCACCAGTACCCCCCCCCACCTCCATTGACGCCTCGCCTCTGCGTCTCACAATAACAATGCATAGCCCACAGAGTTTTTTTTTAAAAAGACTTTATAATCAGGTCAGAAGTTAAACAGGTCAGTGTCGTAGCCCGATTTTTGTTCCCTACGTGCGGTTACTTAATTGGGTCACTCCCACCCTTTCCCCCCGACTCTAGATATTAAGAAACCTTCTCATCGTCTGAACACCCAACATTGTACAAACTTACTATTTATAGTAACAACACAAACCATGCCTATAAAGACATAATCCTTGCTTTATGAAACAAAACAACTGCCTTTTTACACCCCAAAACTGCCTGTGCGTCAATTTGTACAGCGGAAAAAAATCAAGTAATTAAGTAATTTTTCAAATTATATCACGCCCCTGAGAAGTGTCAAATGGTATCGTCCGCTCCCCCCTCTTATCTCTCTATATCTACGCCACTACCATAAATAGTATTACAGTAAACATGTGTGAATATTATGTCACGCCCCTGAGAGGTGTCAAACGGTATGGTCCGCAACCCCCTCTTATCTCTCTATTTCTACGCCACTACAATAAGTAGTATTACAGTAAACATCTGTGAGTATTATGTCACGCCCATGAGAGGTGTCAAACGGTATGGTCCACACCCCCCTCTCATCTCTCTATTTCTACGCCACTACAATAAATGGTATTACAGTAAACACGTGTGAATATTATGTCACGCCCCTGAGAGGTGTCAAACGGTATGGACCGCACCCCCCTCTTATCTCTCTATATCTACGCCACTACCATAAATAGTATTACATTAAACATGTGTGAATATTACAGCAATACACAAGTAAGTATTCTTTATTCTTTTGATTTTAATGATCTCTTTGTTTTATATCGAAAGTATGATGGGGGCGAATTTATTTTGGGGGAGACAATAATTTACAGGGTAGGGGCGAAATTATTTTAATCGGGAGGAAAACATTTTCTCCCCCCGGAGGATTTGTTTTAAAACAGATTCTCCGGGGGGAGACTCTGTATGGGGGAGGATTTATTTTGCAACACCGGCTCACTAATGAATTTCCAGTAAAAATAAAGTTTCCCTTTCTGCGTCACTCGTTATGAGAATCTTCGCTCGTTAAGGGAGCAAACATTTCCATAAAAAATGTTGCTCGTTATGCGAAAATCTCGTTACAAGAGGTGCTCGTTATGAGAGGTTTGCCTTATCCTAACATGAAATGCCTTCGCGACAAGATTGCGAACCACCCTTAAAAACGTCTGGGTACGGCCTTGTAATGTTGGTGGGGAAAATGGAGCAATAGTAATCTCATTTTTTGTGAACACATTAAAATTTATTAGTATTAGTAATATAGCATGAAATAAGAATGAAACGCATTTTTATTTTTAAAAAATATCATCAAGTAAAGTAAAAACCGATTAATTACCTCGAAATTGAAATGACACAGATCCATATTAATCCATTATCAATTTTGTGATTTAATATTTTTACAGTAAATAATGCATTTACATGAGCAATTTTCTGATGGGCTTAATAATGAAAATCAGGAGAAGAAAACTGCCAACTACCGAATTAGCAAACTTTGTCAAAATGTGTATCTCCCTACGTGAGCTGGCGCGTCTAATGCAGAATTACTTTGCTGCAGCTATCTGGTATCTAAAAATAAGCTAACAAGATATGCAGACAGGTAAAAGGAATGCAATGTTTCTTGTTTTTTGTTTGTTTGTTCAAGAAAGGATTCAAGGCGTGCAATTTTGTAATCTCATTATACCGTTGTTTTTCTTTGAGGTTGAAGTTATTCTGAATAGTGTATCATTTGTTACACTTTAGAGTGACTGTTATTTTTTTAAAAGTCATATAGCCGCCTTTAATATTTTCCCCTCATTTCCCATCAACGAAATGAGTTCGTTTAGAATTCACTTTCCCAAAGTAGTGATCATGAATTTCATCAGTTTTGTTTTCGTATATGTTCCTACAAAACAACAAGACCCAAATTATTGTTATTGTGTGCCTGATGTAGTTTATCGACTGAACTACGAAATTGCTCAGCGAGAAATTGGACAATGGTCATAAGACGTTGAAATACACTATCCCAACTATCTTTTTAAATCCCTTATATTAACTTCACCACCGTCTCTCTCTGTCTTGGGCACCTCGGAAAATTAGAAGTCAAAATTGACCCACTTCCCGTCATGCCATCGAGCTGAAATTTAGCACACGGACCCGTGTCACCTAACAATGAATTGTAACAAAAATTCAGATCGATCGAACGTACAGTTATTAAATTAATGCATTTATTTTTATCTATATACACTATAGGTAGCGGTCGCTATCGTTTACATTTTACTGGTCACTTGACTTCACCCCAGCCTTCGGTGAACACATCTCGTGTTTTACCCAGGTAAACCAGCATGCTTTTGTTTACATTTTACGTGTCACGCTGAGCTCGGTCGAGCGATCGGTGACAAGACCTTTCCCCTCTCCCACCCCACCCGGGTTAAAAGCAAAGGGGAGTTAAGACAGATTCAGTCTGTAAATATTTGTCGCGTTTGAAAATAATGACTACATTTATTTATATAAGGGATTTATAGTCAAAATCTTTGTTTTACGGGTTTGTTTTTTCACTGTTTAGTATTTTTTGGCTTGGCTTGTCAAGTGTGCATTGTTTTGTTTGCCTGTTTTCCATCTCAAACCATTCCAAAGTAGAAGTCACATGTCCCTTCGATTTCTCAAGATCAGTCAGTCTCACACTGGCATTTTTCACTGACCATAGCAAGTTAAAGCCTAAAAATGACGTTTTTTAATTAAATCCTTTATATTAACTTCACCGTCTTTTCGTGGTCCACGGAAAAACAAAAGTCGAAATGACCCATTTCCCATGATCATATCGGGCTGAAATTTTGCATATGGACTTGTGTCACCTAACAATGCATAGTATCAAAATTTCATATCGATCGAACGTACCGTAATTATATTAATGCATTTTTAGTTTATGTCTATGTATCTCTATGGAGAATTTGTAGCGTCTGCTATAGTTGACCTCCACGGTTCACTGAAGTTTCACTCCAGACCCCGAGATTTCACAGGGGTCTGTCGCACGGTGCGTGTTATATTGATCATAATCAATACTTTTAGTTATGTCTTATATATAAGGGATTTATAGTAAAAACGTTTTTCTACGGATTGTTTTTTTTTAATGTTCTCCTAATCCATAAAAGCTTTTTGAAATGCTCTAGGGAAAAATACTATTTGCTTTAGGATGACTAAATGTTGTTAATATTATAATGTACGGTATTTTTTATAATTATTTTATCCTGAAAAAATATTAAAGTTTTCTTGATACTGTTGTTATAAAAAAATAGAAGTATTACGTAACAGTAAAATTGTTGAGTCAAAGCGCGTGGTCCTGAAAAGCGTGTGGCCCAGTCGTGGTTGCCTCGTTCGCCTTGCACTAAGGCCGGACCCATTTCTTGTGATATCTTCAACTATGTTCTCTTTAAGATTTTTTTTTATTCTTTAAAATTACACTTTTTTTCAAGAATCATTAAAAAAAATATCTTAAAACATTTGATTAAAAAATTCTTATGAAAATTTTTAATTAATTTTTTTAGATATGTTACTTTCAATTGGGAAAAGTCGGTAGTAATTTGTTTTGATGCTGTATTCATTTGATAAAAGCTAATTTTGCATGGGTATAATTTGATTATATACAATTTGACTTAAGCAAATCTCTTCAAGTCAGTTTTTAGCAAAATCATCACATATTATTAATTATATACTATTGTATAATCAAATACTTGTTTTTGAAAATCTCAGTAAATCTAGCATTGAGATAGATTTCTACCGCTGGTACTTTTACAAAGTATGTCGGTAGGAAAAAAATATAGAAAGTGATCCACTTTTTTGAGAATATATTTATTAGTAAAAAGGAATGAAATAAGAATGATGCGCATTTTTTTTATTAAGTATCATCAACTAAAGTAAGAAGACCGATTAATTTGCTCGAAATTGAATTGACACAACTCCTTATTAATCCAATATCATCTTTTTTCCTTGATATTGTTTATATTTAATAACTCAATTACTTGAACAATTACAAATATGCTTAATAAAAATAAGAGTAGAAGACAGAAAAACTAAAATAACAAACTCTGTCGTATTACCAGCCTCTTTACTTGAGCTGCATTGTTTTTGCTGCCGCTATGTGGGATCTAAACATAAACGTACGAGAAATCCAGGCTGGTAAAAAGAATGCAATGATTTTGGCAAAGAAAGGATTCAAGGCGTGCAACTTTGTATTTTATTTCTAATGGGGTTTTTTTCTCTTAAAATTTGATGTTATTGTATATAGTTTATAATTTGTTGCATTATAATGATACTTTTATACGGACATGAAGTACACCATTATAAAGTTTATACCCCTGCCGTGTTTATCATATTATATACCACAAACACTGTTTACATCTACCAGCAATCCTCCGTGCTGCCTCTTTCAATTACCACACTACCATGAAGTCGCTACAAACATCTTTATCTTATTCTTCTCCAAGCCGAGTTCACTTGGCACTGTGTCTTACCACCAGTTAATCCCCCCCCCCTCCAAGACGAGTTCACTTGCCACTGTGTCTTACCGCCAGTCATGATTTAATCACAAGCCTTACCCTCACATTCCTCTTAAATCCTCCGTTAGTCGCACAATTCTGCCTCGTATGTGTAGTCACTTTAACAACATTCATAGAACTAAATAAAGATTAAACGTATTTGACGTATTGAAAGAGAATATTAAGACCGAATACATTTTTTTAAAGTTACTTTTTTATGTATACCCTCTTGTTGTAACAACTCATATATTATCAGGCCTGTATATGATATGGAAAAAGAAATACAGCGTGAATAAAATACACGTGAGCACAATAAAACATTTGATTTCCTTAATATAATAAAATTAATTCAATTAATAGGATTGTAACTTTTTATGTTAAAGTCAATGGGTTTTGGTAAATTGGAAAATATAAGTTAACAAGATATTTAGGGAAGGAAAAAGGGAGTAAAAGTTAGTATATCTTATATCCTTGAAATTTCATTTTAACTCCCTTTTAAAAAAGAAAATAAATATTCCTACGAGTTGTATTTTCCCAGCTTCGATGCCAAAATTTTTGTCTACTGTACATACATATGATCGAAGTACATCTTTTAAATATGTATGGTTTGATGGCAAATGTGAACAGTTTATCTATGGTTACATTAAAACGTGTGTTTTATTATCGATACGAAGAACTACATCGTAAGTTTTTATTGCTATTGATACTATCTCCCTCAAACTTACCAGAAATACTCCCAGCTGCAATTTTCCGTTAAACCTACAACATCATATCTCTCCAGATATTTTTATCTAATTTCCCCCATCCTCCAAATCAATTTAGGTGTGCAATTTAGCATCAGTTTTTTCATCTTTTATGTAGAATCTATAGTCAATTAAATATTCACTCATCTTTTCCATCACACGATCAAGGGTCTGTGCACTTCTGCAATCTCACCACTACATCCCCACCCCTAACACAAACACAAGTATTCCTCTCTGTTTATGATATTATGATTTAAATTTTTTGTAAAAGTCTATCTATCTTAAATTGATAATAATTTCCGAAAAAAAATTATTTGTTTGTTTTCTTTTTTTTAAATTCTTTTTTTTTAAAAAGTACTTCTTCTAATTTTTTAAAGTCAAAGATTTTATAAAATATTTATCATTTAGAATAGTTACTATTAAAATTTCAGGACTGCTACTATAAAAGACACTCAGCAGGATGTCCAACAGGCTCAGAAGAAAAAGGCAATGATGAGTCAAAAGAGCCTGTGCCGAAGAAACAAAAACTTACTCTGTTGCTGAGCGACACTGAATCGCATTCGTCAGCTGACGAATCATATACAGTACATGGTGCACAGGCAGAGCTGACGCGGTACCAAGAAGAAAATTCCATTCCAGAATAACAGGATCCCCTTATGTGGTGGAAACGTAATAATCATCGTTTTCCTGTACTAAACAGTTTTGTGCAAAACTTTCTTTGTGTACCGGTGTAACAGCCAGATTAAAACCCCGACCAGAATATACCCGAATATAATCTGGCCTAGGCCAGAATATACCCCGGGGGTTAAACTGGCCTAGGCCAGAATATACCCCTACAGGCCAGAATATACCCCTTTGACAACATGAGGATATATAGTAAAAAAATGAATGAATGACTAATTAAGACATTTTTATGAGTTTTAGCTTTGTCAAAGAAGTTAAACTCATTTCTTATGTAGGAAAGATGTTTTATTTACAGTAAACCAGTACAACGTAATAATAAAATAATTTATTTTATTACGATGTCTGATATGACGGTAACTTTTTATCTAAAGTTACAGTCTGCACAAGTATACATGGAATCAGCGTTTTTTTGTTTTTTTTATTATTTTTTTTGTTTACTTAAATTTTTTTTTAAAGTTGACTAATTCATGCAATACATGAATTGATTACTTTTTTAAAAAAAAATTTAAGCGTGATAGGGACTATAGTTGTAGCTTTTCAAACGCTTGCGAACATTTATTTCAAGTACCTCGTTTATTAATCAAATCATTATGTTTAATTATTTTGAGTATAGCAATAAAGATTATTTTAAATTATTGAATTAAATTATGCATGAATGGTTTTTTTTCTTTTTATGTCTTTTTTTTATCCTCTCATGCATTTTAAATGTTACTAGAACAACGGTTTAGGCATATCTTCCCTTTGTTTTTGAAATAAACATATCATGGCACCTTTCACTTTTTTAAAATCTCTCTGAATATACGCTGACATGCAAAATAATTTAAAAAATATGACGACTAAAGTGTGGGAAAATCGTTTGACTTCCCCAATTATGCTTGTCAAATTTCCTAACCTTTATCTGTAGCTCGGTTTGCCTTCACGGAGTCTTAAGACATTCAAAAGAAACATTTGCTCCAGTAGTGCAAATTATTTTTATTTTTTAAATCAGCGCACTTCATTTTTACTTATGTTAAAACAGTACGGTCATCCTTATTGGATTTTGCCAATGTTGGAATGTCAACCCGAATTTTGATGGCCATTTTGGCAGAGATAAGACAGCCACAATCTCTGAACGTTGTTATTGGAAGAGAATGAAGCATGACGTTCACCAATATCTCAAAGACTTTCAAAAATGTTTTGTCCTAAAGCCAAAAACCAACAAGAAGATACCACCACTGAACAATTATACCAGTGCATACCACATATGTACATGCTGCAACCCAGGTGCACTCCTTTTGAAATTATGTATGGACGAAAAGCCAAGTTACCTACGGATCTCAGGCCTTCAGAAGATGGAAAAATTTTACCATTAAGGATGCTGATGACGATGATATGAAGAATCATGGCCGCATGGAAATGGAGCCCTGATGGATTGGTCCCTATCTCGTGGTAGAATCATTGAACAAGAGTTAAGCTAAAGAATATATCAAAATAATCAGAAACACCTACAATGTCAGTAATGTAAAAGTTTACAGCAATAAACAGGGTTCTTCACCAAATCAGTTCCCTGATGATTCTGTTAAAGTACTGTCAATGGGAGCACAGGTGAAGAAGCAGACATCATTGTGATACAACCTGTCTAAAAACAAATGCAGATTTGGACTTTTCACCCACTAAAAAGTTCAAGAATAAACCGTCTTTGCACAACTATGGCCTTACTTTTGACAATATTGTATATTATGGCCGCAATCGAGATTTTGAACAAACCTGATTACATAACAACAACATCACAACTACATAACAACTACATAACAATTACAAAACAATTACATAACTACATAACAACTACATAATAACTACATAACAACTACATGACAACTACATAACAACTACATGACATTTACATAACAACTACATAACAACTACAAAACAATTACATAACTACATAAAAACTACATAACTACATAACAACTAATGACAACTACATGATTACTACTTGAATCAAAATTTGGAATAGTTTGCCTGAGGAAACCAGGAAAACCAACTATCAACATTTAAAACTCAAATATAAATGCAAGACTAGACATAAGCCAATGATAAGCGTAGGATGTAATAATCTTCTGTATAGATGGAGCGTCTATAAATGATACGATTTAAGGGTAAGGAATCCATTGTGTTCGCATGCGTTTGAAAAGCAACAAATATAACAACTCTTAAAGTATTGTTTTAAAATAATCGTGTAGTGCTTGATTAAGTTAATGTTAATTGAACAACAGAAAAACGCTGATTCCATATATATTTGCATGGACTGTAACTTTTGATCTTGGATCGTCAAAATTATATAAGATTTTATATTATAAAAAACGAGACAACGACATCATCATTTTCAAATAAAATGTAATGATCCTTTCAATCATCGTAAAATATTTTATAATTATTATTTTATTTTCATTAAAACAATTTTGCTACTTAAGAAAAGAGTTTAATTTCTCTGACAGAGCTAAAACAGGAAGAGAAAGTCTAAAAAGTCATTCATCAATTTTTTACTATATATCCCCATGTTGTCAAAGGGGTATATTCTGGCCTGATGGGGTATATTCTGGCCTAGGCCAGTTTAACCCCAGGGTATATTCTGGCCTAGGCCAGATTAAACCCGGGTATATTCTGGTCAGGGGTTTAATCTGGCATGTTACACCGGCAAAATCTGTTCCGTGCGAAAAACTGTTCAGTTCTTCAGGATACATCCTACATAATAAAAGGCAAGTTTCTGTCCGTTATGTCCGGTCATCTATAGCAATTGGTCCCTAAAACACATATGACTCCTACAGCCAATCATATTGAACACGTTTACGCCATTTACGCGGACGTTAAAAACGAGTTATTTTTGGTGCAGTATTTTTTCCAAGACTTTATTTTGAGTTATGCGCGTTGAGATTTAAAGCAAAAAGCTCTGTTTTTACAAGTTATTTATTTAAACTATAATGAATAGTTTTTTGACTTGATGCACATGAATGCCGGTCGAGACGGCTGTTGGAGGGGAGTTACAACATGCCACCCAATTGTGGCGGAACGTCCTTGGACGGGCTTTGTTGCTCGTCGTCAATAAAATGCGATCATATCTGCTTCCAGAAAGTTTAAACGCTCTGGTTTGTCTGCGTGACTGGCTAAAGTGATGCCAACTTGCTTACAAATAACGTGACTGACAGTCAGTATACTGTATACATTTGTTAATTAAACTAAATCTCTGCGGTTTTTTTAAGCTATAAAAAAATCGCTTACATCAGTGCTACATTTTGAATTTGCAACATTTAATGTGAATTCTAAAGTTAAGTCATGGATTGTTGTAGATCAGATACAAATAGTTGGATATGTATATGCATTATAATTAATGGACATTAAATGATTGATGGATAAAACAAAATCCGATTAATCGATTAAGAAAATTTTAATCAGTACCAGCCCTAATAAATAAATAAATATATATGATAAATATTACATAATTATTATGGGATTAAAGCATATCTCTTAAAAAAAGAACATGAAAAATATATATAAAAACATACATCCTAACATTCACACATTTAAAAATAGCTTGTATTAATTCCATGGTGGTAGCATATTTATAAAAAGTTGTTTCAGAATTTTGAAACTTTTGGTCTAAATCTTGAAACAAAAAAAATGTAAAGGAAGAAGTTAAGAACATGAGATGAGTCCATTAGGATAAAGAAATGTCATTAGTTAGTACACTAAAAGAGTTATAATTGAAATTATGTACTGACCCAACTATTAAAATATTAAGACAAAACGGTGCATTTATTATAAAAAACAAAATAACCGATGACATCATAATGTTACTCAAAATGTTACCCATACTCTCTGAACTATTTACACAATTTTCACTTTGTTGTTTAGAGAAATTATTTACTTCCCTATTTCTGTTATCACTAAAAAGTGTCACAAGTCGGCCTCGAGCAATGTAAAGTGATCTCATTACTGCAATGGTTAAAATAGTTATAATAATGAAAGGAAACAATATATTCAATATAAACTGAACCAAATAAAAATAACTTTTTCCAAAATCTATAACAACACATTTTCCTTTTGTTTCTGTGTCCGGTAAAGTCCAAAAGAGTGATACAAAAGTTGCAGTAAGGATTGCTGACATCAAAGATATGGTTATTTTACATCGTTTGTCAGAGACCCTTTAGATTCGACCACACGACGATTCGACTCCAGCTGGCTCGACCCATGTATAGTGAAATTCCGATTAAATGAAGTATACAACTTTTTTTAATTTTATGGCTTGCATAGATCAATAATAATTGTGTTTGTTAAGGATGCGTTAATATGGAGTCTTTGTTTTACTTTTTTAAAATCTATTTAATTAAAAATAGTAATATTAATTTTTTTCACTAATTTCATAGTTAGTCATGTTAAAATCACGGACCTACTTTTACCTCTATGAACTCTATAAAAATCTCTATTATATATAATTCGCAACACTTGAATATTAAAATACTTTTTACACGATATTTAATGATTACTGCAAACAGGTAACATAAAAAGATAATAATAAATTTTTAAAAAAATGTAATATTCATTTATTATATAAACAATGAATCTTCCATATTGAAATAGTTTTGAAAATAAAATGATACTAAATAAAAAAATAAGAAACTCATACAGCGTGCATAATTGTCTTTCCTATTTAATTTTTTATGGGTTTAAAATTATGTTTAGCTTAATTTATCCAATTAATTATTATCAAAAATATTGTACCTTGTATTAAAACCATCTGCATACTTGTCTAAAGAAATGTAATAGAAATAAGGGACCTTACCGATGGTAGGCCTCTTACCTGACAACTTACCTGAAATCATTCAAGTAAATTATTTAATGCTTAACATTTATTAAATAATTCTTTAAGTCTGGTCGGACACTTCGATCCCAGACGATTCGACCCCGAAAAGTTTGACGCTGCCATTCAACCACAGGACGTTGCAATCCCAGGATGTTTCGACCCTTATCGATTCGACCACGGACGATTCGACCCCAGGATGTTTTGAGCCAGGACGTTTCGACGCTTTCGTTATTACACCATAAAATGGTTTCTTTTGCTTTTTATTATTTCTTTTAAATTTATTATTTTCAAAATTTATTTTTGATGTAAAATAATACAGTTTAATTGCATTATCTATCAAAAACAGTATGAAATCGTTATTTTTTACGTTTAATTTACGATGATTGAAAAAAAGTATAAGCACTGAAAACCAGTCAACATTCAACGCGAATTAATGATTGTGATAAATGAGCCTTTCCTCTGAGGTATAAACTCCTTCTTAACCTATCCAACTCCACTCACACCCCGATCCGATGTAATTTGTAATCGGACAATAAAATGTGTTCAAATAGATCTTTATAAATGCACCTACATTCTCTCTGCCCCCACTCCCTTAATTTACCTTCTCCATAACCAACCATTCTTTGCACTATCTTTGAGCAAGTATCTATGAACCGCGGGTAGTACCTAGTATAATTTTAATTGTTTTATCTTTATTTATTTAGAAAAAAATATTTTTGAGGGTTGTCGGGATTATCAGATCTTTTTTGAAACAGTAAAATACGAAAATTTTATTTTTACCAATTGTTCATTAAAGAACGTTTGCTTTCTCCGATGTCCTTTTATTATTCTTAGATATCAAAGATAATGTTATCTTTTTAATATGAGTTGAGTTTGTTGTTGATGTATATGATATTAAAAAAAACTGATTACTCTGACTATAATGTAGGGTATTACAGTTACAGATCAGCTCTACCTTTTGTTTAGATAAGAAAACATGTATTACATTTTGGAGTTTGTAAAAGTTAAACTGGTATAGACCGCAGCTGGGGCAACCTCGGTGACATGTAATAGGTCAAGTTATAAACTTAAAACATTTATTTCATTTTAGAGTTTGCAGAAATTAAACAGGTATAAACGGCAGCTGGGGTAACCTCAGTGATAGGTTAAGTCATAAACTTAAGAATCCATTTCTCAAAATAAAACCTGGAACTGACGGTGATTGAGTGAATGGAGTTCAAAGCAAAGTTTCAGCACGCTTTAAGGATTTTTCATCAGATAATATCCTGATTGAAGATTCATTTTATGAACAGGGCACCCAGAAGCATGAAATCTTTAATTAAGTCTGATATTCACAACAAAATCCCTCCTAACTAAAGACATTTTTCCTGCTCATGTAGAACCTGATTAAGCTGAAGGTTTTATTGTTTTTCCTTCTTATTTACTTCTAAAAAATGTCTGTTATAGTTGTGTCATGCATTCTGTAATCCGTGTTTCGATAGCTCAGCATAAAGCCAAAGGGATTATTATTTTTTTTTAAACTTCTGATATACGCTTGAGATCAGTAAACAACAATCAGAGGGCGGGAGAACCAACGGCTTGAGGCTGCTCTCGCCCGCTAAGCATGTCGCAGTGAGGACCCCTTGTCTTGCATCTTCTTTTTTAGTGGTAACGGATGTGAGCAGAAAAATTATAGACAAAATAGAATATGCGTCATTCCAGAGTTTGTATTAAAAAGCCGACTTGTCTAAAAAAAAAGCTATGTCAGTGGAAAACAGCTATTGATTATGTTCAAGAAAAAATAATTAATACAAAAGATATTATATTTTATTTTATTATTCTAAAAATTCTAAAAAGTTAAATAATAAAATATTTTAAATAACTACAAAAATCTCTCGGCACGTTTAAGGCTCATTACATATTACTAGTGTAAAAAATGTTGAGTTTATAGTCATTCTCAATTACATTTGCTGTATACAATTTATTTATTCTGTTTTTAAATGTCATTTTTATCCTTTCATAACATCAAACAAGCAGTAACAATATTCATGAAAATAAACATCTCAACCTCAAAAACAAAACGATGAAATTTTTTTTAGTCTGCTGTTTCTACTTCTGCTGTACATACAAAATAATATAATACACATATTATATATACTATTCATAAAAATTATAATTTGATTATATTTGTAATTCATGTTTTAATCACTGTAATTCAATGTCAATGAAAAATGTAATGTAACGTTTTTGCGTGACGACCAAATCTACCTGCAGTTCTTTGTAAGCCATTGCCCTAACGACCAAAAAAATTAAATAGAACAAGCACTATAGAGTCTTAAATATATTTCCAACGTACTCACTAACACTAGTTTGAATAAGGCAATAAATTAACTCGTACACAAACTAAATCAGAAATATACCTTTAACACGTTTTTAACACTGTGTAAAGTGTAAAGCAATGAACTTCCTGCGTGTGCTGGAAACGAGAGCACGTTTTGTAGACAGATGCAACCTTAATGTGCTGCTAAATATATATCTAATGTACATCTAACATAAAACAAAATAATGTTGTTTTTTTTTACATTCCATTTCAAAAATAAATTTCAGGTTGCTTATTTTTCTGTGTATACGTATCCTGATTGCCTCTTTCTAGTCAATGGAAAAAATTGGTCATGTGGTATAATGATAATTAAATATTTATGTGTTAGATAGCACAAAATGCGATTTTGGCTTTGGCACAAGACCAACGAGTGCCAAATAATTATTTATATATTTATTTCTCAAAAAAATGGTTTAGTGTTATGCCAAGTTTAGTAAATGTATGCTTTGTTGGCATTTTACGTCCATGATGTATTGTATCGGTCTTATTCACATAAATGAGTTTTATAAATAAGACACGTTAAAACTATGGAGATGAAACAAAAATAATTGAAAGACTGATTGCAAATTAAATGATTTACATAATGAACATGCAAATTAATTGAAGTTATTTAAATAAAAATTTAATCTTCATACATTAATCAGCATTTATTAAAAACATTTAAATTGTACTAAAAAAAAATTCTTAAATTATTATAAGTTACACAAAATGAAAATGACTAATGTAAGGTAGCCAGACACAGACTATTAGATAATAACTGGTGCTAGCAAATAAATGTAATCTACTTATGATTAGTCAATATAACTTATAAAAGCCAATCAGACTGTTTGGACAGGAATAAAGAAGTAATGAGTCATGGATGTCATTTATATATTAAGTGGTTACTTAAGATTTGAGTAACAAATTAAAAATGATCTTATTTTAATAGGCACCTAATCTCTTATGAGCGATTCAATTAAATGGGAAAAAAAATCATTGAAATTTAATATTGGTTAGCCGCAGATAAATATATATTTACATCAAAAAGTCTATCATTCAAGAGTTATGTGTGTTTCTTAAAAAAATTGTCACAAGTTTAAAATAAACATAAGGTGTATACTTATCTTTAGGGATCTCTGCATTGCATACAGTCAATTCAAATAATAATAGTTCTCTATTTATGATAATTAAAATTTAATGTTTACTTTCAATTGTGATTTATGTTGCTGTAGACAGTATTTTTTTAAAGTTTGTTTTCACTGTACATGACAATGATATGTTAAAGCTCTCACAGACTGTATCATTTGGAAATGCTGTGTAAAATATATATATATATATTTGTTTTTTTTAAAAAGTAATACTTATTTAGGTACCAGGACAGTGCGCTCGGCTGGCGAACCGAGAGTCACGCGTTTGAGTCTCGTTGAAGGCAGGGCCTTGTTCTATGGTCTAAGGGAGTCCATGAATCCACCCAGCTCCGAATGGGTACCCTACATCCGTTGGGGAAGTAAAGGCTGCTTGGGATTGTTCTAGCCACACAATCCCCTTGTATGCCGTGGCTTTAAAAACTTGTGGGCGCTGCTTCACATGCCTAATAGGCCAGCCTGGACCGAAAGGGAAACTGCGACGTGGGGATTGTTAGTTAATTTTTTGGAAGGATTCTTACATCGATTAAGATTGTGATTTTTAAACATTGACGAGAACTGATCAGGCCCTTAGGGAGATTAAAATTCCTTTTCGGACTTATTGGTGTTATTAAAATGTACTGGCGTAAGAGGCTTGAAGCCAAACTTTTTGTTCTTTAAATGGACACATTTATCAGAGCTCCATTTCTTTTAATGTAGGCAGCTTAAACCTATTCATACCCTACACGTTTGTACTAGGCCTAGCTTATCATTTGTAAATATTATACTTGTTAGATTAAAGACAAACTTAGCTAAACTCTCATTTCAATATAAGGATTCAATTGTCGTGTTCATCGTATTTGGAATTTTTTGAAAATTTCAAAATATCAACGAAACAAAAACAGAGGATTTGGGATTTGAAGAAAATGCGAAGCAAAACATGGAGTTCGCGCTAAATTTTTTACAAGCTTTTTTGTTAAGTGGACTACAAAGCTCAGCACAAAAGGCTTCATCGATATTTTATCATTTTCAATTTTTTTAAAACTAAAATTGATAATGCTTAAGTTACAGGACAAACATTATTGAATACTTAAAATAAAAATTATCTTAATTTTGCGCCCATTACATGTAATACTAAATATTACAAAATGTATAAAAGTAGGTAGGAAACATCAATTTTAATCCGAGTGCACTTTTTTTACACTTAACTGTGTGAAGCGCATAATTTATTGCTTTAACGAATATAAGAGAAAAACATTTTTAAACGCTCAGCATTGTTTAGAACGAAGTGGAATCTCGTTAGAACGGCGGAAATCCTGTTTAAAATTACTGATATGAAATTATCTATTTTCAAGCTACTCGTCGACGCTACTGTGATGAGGGAGCCTACGATTTTTTTTTATATATTGAACAATTTAGCAGTTGGGGCTAGTAATAGTAGAATATAAGGAACAAAGTCTGTGAGAGACGTGTTGTTGTGTTTAAATTGTATGAGAATGCAAGGACGTGACCTAGTATGAAACACGTGGTTTGTGATGTGAACTGTAAGTTTGCGTGGTCATTGACTTGGAGGAGAGCTGACTATAAATATACGGCTCAAGAGGTAACCGAGGTTGATTGCATACGAGCTGCATAGGTGGTTGATTGTACAAGTGATCCCAGTTGATTGTATAGAGTGATTAAAGACAGTTGTTAACCAGAACACAGTGTGTGTTAAAGCCTTGTTACGTGACCTGCAAGTACTATTCAGTTCTATTACAAAATCCATTTCATATGAGCATTATGAGTTACCGTGGAACGCCTGGATTTTATTCAGTTTTATGAAGTCGACTTATATCCAAATCTGTGTATTTCTATTGCAAAAATTTATTAACAATAGCATTTTAAGTTCCATGCTCAGAGATAAGTTTAAAAGTTAAAATTTATTTCTCATATTTTTAACCTTATTTAATATAAAAGAATGTTTTTGTTAAATAGGGATGCGTAAGTGGTTTGCCTATATATGTTATGCACCTGTAATAAAAAAAAATTCTCGCTACGCATCTGCCGTTACCATTAAAAGTTAATTCGATGTAAACATTGTCTAAAAGCCATTTTTGAACAATACTATAAAAATGTTATTCGAAATGTACTTCATAATTTAATATACTCCTCATTTGAATCTTAAAAAATTATAAACATTATTTCTGAATCCAGAGAAAAATACGAAAAAGACGAAAGCATTGAGTAAATGAGACCCGTCAGCGAGGATAAAGAAAATATCTTTTATGAAGAACGTTAAAGGAGCTCTTTTAAAATTCTTTTTCTAAATAGGCAAAACCACAAAGTTATAAATACAATAAGGCCCACTGAAAATATAAAATACAACAGCTGTAGAAACCATAAGACGGCTGAAAGTTTTTTTCCATTCTTTCTGATTTTCTGGCAACATTTTGTTCAGGTCATTCGTTAAATTTTTGCGCTTGTCTGTCTACCGCATTCATAAACAGTTTCTGACGTAGACCTCTAGCAATAAAAAGAGCTCTGATTACTGATATGGTTAATATTGTTATGAATATAAAAGGAGCAGCCACAGAAATGATGGTTTGGATTAGAATAAAGTAAGGCGTATCTAAATATAGCAGAACACAATTATTATCTGATGTATAATCAAGAAATATACAAAAAATAGTTGCATACAAAACTGTCTGAAAGGCAAAGATCAACGACATCGTTATTTTGCATCGTTTGTTAGTTATCCAAATGTTTCCTTTTAACGGCTTACATACAGCTATGTAGCGTTCAGCGCATATTAAAATAACAGTCCAGTTCAACACTGATGTGAATATAACACTTGGCAATGAAACAGTCTTACAAATAATTTCGCCCCAATGAAAGAAATGTATGTAATGAAGCATATTCATCTCAAACATCTTAGCCGCAAGAGCAAAACTATCAATGATGGCCAAGAAGCAGAGTAATAAAAAAAAACGTAAAAAAACAAAGTTTTTGACTATAAATCCTTTAAGTACGAGACATAACTAAAAGAATGTTCATTATAATACGCAGCGCAAGACCGTCCAAAAATACAAAATTGCATTTGTGTCGTAAAACATGTTTAATATAATGCGCACCGATCAGGAATATGTTTATAAAAAGTGTTGTCAATAAAATACGCACCTTATTGCGCGACAGAAAGGTTGTTCAATATAATACGCACCGCGACGCTCTATCTCAAAAAATAACAAGATACATAGGAATAAATAAAATAATCTAAAAATTAAATAATTTAATGGCGGTACATTCGATCGATCTGAAATTTTGATACATTGTTTTTATGATCGGTACAAAACTGCCTGCTAAATGTTAGTTCGCTAGATTACAAGGAAGTGGGTTTAAAATCGATCCAAAGTTTTGGCGACAAGGGCGCAACCAGACACCACGAGTTAATATAAAAGATTTAATTTAAAAAAACGTAAAAAAACAAGTTTTTAACTTTAAATCCTTTATGTATGAGACGTAACTAAAAGAATGTTCATTATAATACGCAGCGCAAGACCATCCAAAAATACAAAATTGTAGTTGTGTCGTAAAACATGTTTAATATAATGCGCACCGATCAGGAATATGTTTATAAAAAGTGTTGTCATTAAAATACGCACCTTATTGCGCGACAGAAAGGTTGTTCAATATAATGCGCACCCTTACACTCTATCTAAAAAAATAACATGATACATAGGAATAAATAAAATAATATAAAAAATCAATAATTCAATTACGGTACATGTGATCGATCTGACATTTTGATACATTGTTGTTATTATCGGTACGAAACTGCCTGCAAAATTTCAGCTCGCTAGTTTACGAGGAAGTGGGTTAAAAATCGATCCAAAAATTTATTTGGCGACAGGCAAGCAGTCAAGCAAGCAGACACCACGAGCTAATATAAAGGATTTAATTTTTAAAACAACTTTTTAAAAAAAGTTTTTGACTATAAATCCTTTATGTACGAGAAGTAACTAAAAGAATGTTCATTATAATACGCAGCGCAAGACCATCCAAAAATACAAAATTGCAGTTGTGTCGTAAAACATGTTTAATATAATGCGCACTGATCAGGAATATGTTTATGAAAAGAGTTGTCAATAAAATACGCACCTTATTGCGCGACAGAAAGGTTGTTCAATATAATACGCACCGCGACGCTCTATCTCAAAAAATAGCATGATACATAGGAATAAATAAAATAATCTAAAAAATCAATAAATTAATTATGGTACATGCGATCGATCTGAAATTTTGAAACATTGTTTTTATTATCGGTACAAAACTGCCTGCAAAATTTCACCTCGCTAGCTTACGTGCAAGTGGGTTAAAAATCGATCAAAAGTTTTGGCGACAAGAAAGGGCGGGCGGCCGCAGACACCACGAGTTAATATAAAGGATTTAAACACCACGAGTTAATAAAAAGGATTTAAAAATGAAGCAGGTCCTCCGTATTGTAATTTTGAAATAGTGACAATTATGAGAATATTCGCAGGTAAACCAACTCCAAAATGCACCCACATGTAGTGATTCAAGAGGGCAGATCTCAGCTCAGAGAAGTCTTCAATAAAACTGACATTACTGTGGATTTAAATAAAAATAAGATTTATGGTACACATAATATATATTATCAATTAAATTTTTTAAATACATTTTGATGCTGAAAAAATAAAATATATGCCCATCAAAAGCAATTGCTTTATTAAGGACCTTTATATCCCCCCCCTCTTTTTACACACACACACAAACACACACGTTTATTACTAAACATCCGTTAAAATGAGAATTACAACAAAAGCCTTCTCAGATGAAATGCTCTGGAAATGCATTTTTCATTACATTCAATATGTTACTGTAAATATAAAAAAAGCTTAAAAAACACGAACTGATTCCTTTATGACATAAACATTTCACACTTTCCAGTATAAAAAAACAGTCTCCGAAATCTTATATATATTGCGTCTAAGCGCGTCTGTGCGTTAGACGGTCAGTGCTCACTATAAAAAAGAGCCGTCTACGAGTTAATGGAAAGACGGGTCGAAAATCTTTCATAACTCTGTGCTAACTTTTAATATAAATATTTTTGATATAGTGTAATGCCCTCATGTATTCTTTAAAAGTAAATGCGATTATTTTTGGACGATTGCTTTCATAGATTTCAACAAAGTAAATGGTGGATTGAATGGACTTACATGGGCTTTTTAAGGAAAAAAAAATTGATTAAAATAAGGCTAATTAAAACTAAGGCAAGATTTAGGCAAATTGTTGGCACTTTTATTCTTATATGTAGGGGCACTTTTGTGACCTCACGAAGGTTAGTTTTCATTGGTTGTGGCAGGCGTCAATAATATCATCCAAACCTGGTTGGCACTAGCTCTAGCTTAGTCAATATTAATATGCTTTTAAGCCATAACTTAGGCCAAACAAGTATTTAAGAGCTAACGAATGAAAACCCATTCATTTTTTAAAAAAAACAATGGTTAGATTTCTAGAACAATGCGGGTGCATGGTACACGCTTCGTGTAAAACTGTACAGTTCTTTAAAATTACCTGTCACAATATGAGTAGTTTTTAGTTTGTTTTTTTCGACAGAACTCGCACTTTCTGAAGCTAGATCCTATATATAAGTCGTAATACTCGTGAAACTTATTTACACTAAATTTATTTACATCTTTAAGAACTGAGCCATGTGGTCGTAATCGCTGCAAGACATGTCCCTTTGTTACCCAGACGGACCAGATTGTCTTCCATAAGTGGATATTCAAGATTAGGAATGGCTATCTTTGTACTAGCCGCAATGTGGTCTACACCATTGTGTGTAAGCGCTGTCCTTTGAAGTACATTGGTGAAACGGGGAGGTTACTCTCTTGCCGTATCGCGGAGCATGTACGTGCCATTAAACAAGACAAACAGTGTCCTGTCTCCCGACACTTCAATGGACGGGACCACATGGGCGTCGATGACATGTCTGTCACCGCCTTGGTTTCTTGTACAAACACACCCGGCCGGGTCAGTCTGGAGAATAGACTAATCCAGGAATATGGGACTCTTACACCACATGGGATCAACGTTTTAATCGCACTGACAAGCTGATTGATTGGCCACACCCACCCTTTCCTTTCCTATTTAAGCTCTTACTTTTCTCTCCTTGCTTTATCTCTACTGGACTACTTGGATTTCACCGCAGCTTAGTGTTTTTTTTTCTATTATTTCGTTTTATTCGTTTCATTTGTGTACTATTTGTCCGTTGAAGAAGGCTCTTTGCCGAAACGTTCGCTGTTGTGTTACGTCCTGTCAGGCCTACTAATACCCTGTTTTTATTTTATGCATTTACCTTTTTAAAAGCCTGATTGCAGTCTCAACCCCATTACTTTGGTAAAATATATAGAGGTAAAAAAATATTGTTTAAAAACCAAGTTTTTATTAGTGGACTAAAAAGAATAAAATAAATAAAGGTAAAAAATGATTTTTAAAAACAACGTTTTTACAAGTGGACTAAAAAGAAGAAAATAATTGAAAACTTGTAAGTTCAAGTACTTATATTTAATATGACTAAAAACGTGGGGCGGGTGTTTGGTATAAAAATTAAAGATTTCTAATTTAGAAGGAAAAAGAGAGATATATACGTGAGAGTATGAGTGAGCTGCATATGTTAAACCTCATAAGCGCCCGCCCCACGTTTTTAGTCATATTAAATATAAGTACTTGAACTTACAAGTTTTCAATTATTTTCTTCTTTTTAGTCCACTTGTAAAAACGTGGTTTTTAAAAATCATTTTTTACCTTTATTTATTTCAGCAAATTTTGCGTATCTAACAAGATTACAGTATCTTTTTTAACATATTAAAATTTTGTTTTAAAAATTACATATTGACAAAATTTTCTTTTCGAGAAGCATTTAATCCAACCGTTCGAACAATTTATTTGCTTTGAGGCCGTCCATAAAGTACGTCACGCTCCAGAGGGGGGGGGGTGTAAGAAAGTGTGACAGTTTGTGACAGGAGGAGAGGGGGGTCCGGCCATGTGTGACGTCACGGTATTTTATATTAAATTTTATGTATTTTGTTAATTAAAAAACAACATTTTGTTCGAAAGTATGACGTACTTTAGGGGGGGGGGCGAGATTTGTGACAGTTTGTGACAAAAGGGAGGGTGGAGTTAAAAATGGTCAAAAATAGCGTGACGTACTTTATGGACGGCCCCTTTACTTTTTACTCCAGATGTCTACATGTTTGATCTCCTGAAAATCACAAAACGTTTTGTTTACTATCTACGGTCACTGTTTTCTTTAGTTTATTCTTTTTAAACGTATTTATTTAACAGTATTTAGTTGAATGTAAAAATAGGTATCGTATTACACATTTTCGTTATGTCCTTAAATGGTGATGCTTACATTTAAAAACTTCACGTGTTTGACATTTTAAAAGGTATTATTATATTCCTAAGATGGCAAACACACGAGTGAAGCTCGATAACTAACAGATAAAATATACCTTCAATACCTTCTCTGTAGCTTAGGACATATGTTTTTTTTTAAAAATTAAAGTTAAAAATGTATACGACACCGCATATCCTACATGCTAGACAAGCGTATAAATCCAATTGAAAACTAAACGAAAAAAAAGTGGTGGCGGCCGTTTCACTTAAATACACATAAATAATTGTATTAATAACAAATGGGGTCTGAACTATTTGTGTGTCGACAGTGATTCGTGTTCCTCGTGTGTATATGCTGTATATAAAAAAAACAAAGAATATGGCCATTCTTATAGATGCTTATCGAAGTAAATGGCTAACAGATAAGATAAGATAAGATAAATGGCTGACGATGTAAGCGTTAATGGAAAGACGGGTCAATTATCGTTCTAAACACTTTGCTACTTATATATCTTTCATAAATACTGGGTAAAATATTTTGGAATAGTGAAAAGTGCACTGCCACATAGGGTCTTTAAAAAGTAAATGCAATTATTTTTAGTTTTTTAAAATAAAACTAAATAGTTATTGGTATGTGTGCATTAAACACGAGAGCCGCATTGTGACATAGAAAGAGCTCGCAAGCCGTAGGTTGCCGACACCTGACTTAAGCGCGTCTATTAGTCATTCATCGCTATGCGGGGTTACTCTTGATTTATTTTTTTTAATGAAAACTTAGACGTAAAATGATAAGTATTTTGGTGCCTTTATTAACTGAGCAAAGTGTGTTTCTTGCCCTATAATATTATATGACGTCATCAATTTTTTAAAAAAAAGGAACTATGTAAAATGAACAGTGGTTTATTTTATGTGATTAGGATTATTTTGTGTGTGTGAAAAGTAAGTGTGCGCGCGAATGTGTACGTGTGTTTGTGTGTGATTGTTTGTTTGTATTTGTTGTGAACTAAATGTGATGTGATGGGTAAACATTCATATACTATATGAGAATTTAAATAGTTAATGGGATTGTTTTAAGACGATTGCTTTCATAAATTGCCCGAAAGAAAAATATGGATTGAAAAAACTTACCGGGGCTTTCTAAGAAGAAATCGGATTATGTATAGTTTAGAGCTTCGGAAATTAAGGATTAATTTCTCGATTAATCGTTACAAAATTTAAGGATTACATTATTTTTAACGATTAATCGACCGATCACTTAAAAATTATTGGAAGTCTAAGAGTAAACAAAAAAATAATAATAATAAATAGTGGCCGATAAATACTAAATTTCCTGACGATTACACGAAAATGTTGGTTTTAAACTATTGACAGACGGGAATGTTCAAAATGTTAATAAGGTTTGCCTACCATGGTTCTAACACTTCGCCTACTTATCAAACCATATGAAAAGCGTATTAAGCTAATGGCAGTAATGGAGTCTGACTCAGAGACAGAAAATGACGACAACTCTTCTGATGAATTACTGCGTTACAAAATTGAGATGGAAGTTCCTGAATCCATTAACCCTTTACAATGGAGGAAACTTAATGAACACCGATATCCGATAATGTCATTTCTTGCCAAGACCGTCTTGTGCATACTCAGTTCCATGTGAATGATTGTTTAGCTCGGCTGGATATATTGTCAATTAGACCCGCTCATCACTTGACCCAAATAATGTCAACACACTTGTCTTTTTGTGTAGTTGTTTAAAAGATGATATATTAAGGAGACATTCCAGTGTTATTTAGATTTTCAACATGAACGTTTAATAAGTGAAATTTATGAGATCATAAATTTTAATTTTTGGCTTTAATCGAAATTTACAATTAATTAATCATTAATTTTTCAAAAGTTAACAACTAAATTTAATTTAATCATTAACAGCCTTATTATATTTATAATAGGCACTGGGTTAAGATTGGGGCCAAGGGACCTTCCACAAATGACGACACGCATCTGAAGGGGTCACAATTTCGTGACGATGTGTGACGAGAGAGAGAGGTTCTTTTTAAAAATCCTTTATATTAACTCGTGGTGTCTGGCTGTTTGGTTGATTGCTTACTTGTTTGTCGAAAAAAAATTGGATCGATTTTAACCCACTTCCTCGTAAGCTATCAGGCTGAAATTTTGCAGGCAGTTTTGTGCTAATCATAAAAACAATGTATCGAAATTTCAGATCGATCGCATGTAATTAAATTATTGAACTTTTGGTTTATTTTGTTTATCTCTATCTATCATGTTATTTTTTGAGATAGTGTCGCGGTGCGTATTATATTGAACAACCTTTCTGTCGCGCAATAAGGTGCGTATTTCATTGACAACACTTTTTATAAACATTCTTGATCGGTGCGCAATATATTAAACATATTTAAAGACACATAACTACCATTTTGAATTTGTGGATGGTCTTGCGCTGCATATTATAATAAACATTCTATTAGTTATTTCTTGTTCATAAAGGATTTATAGTCAAAAACTTGTTTTTTACTGGTTTTTTTAAATTTATAAATCCTTAATATTAACTCGTGGTGTCTTCTTGCTTACTTGAGGCAGGCGGGCGGTGACGAAAAAACTTTAAATCGATTTTTAACCTCATTTCCTCGTAGCTAGCGAGCTGAAATTTTGCAGGCAGACTCGTGCCGATGATACAAATGATGTATCAAAATTTCAGATAAATCGAATGTACGTAATAAAATTAATACATTTTTAGATTATCTTTTATTTATCTCTATGTAACGTGTTAATTTTTTTTATTTTTTTTCGATAGTGTCGTGGTGCGTATTATATAGAACAACCTTTCCTGTCGTGCAATAAGGTGCGTTTTTTTATTGACAATACTTTTTATAAACATATTCCTGATCTGTGCGCATTATATTAAACATGTTTTACGACACATAAATACAATTTTGTATTTGTGGATTGTTTTGTGCTGCGTATTATAATGAACATTCTTTTAGTTATGTCTCGTACATAAATGATTTATAGTCAAAAACATGGATATTTTTTTTACGTGGTTTTTGTATTGTTTTTTTTTAAAGAAATGTGACGCCACATCAAAACGCGCAACTTTATATAAAAGTTTAACTTAATTATATGATTGCTTACAATTTATTTCATTGCGTTTTATGTGACTTCACGCCTATTACGATATTAGAATGCAGCCTTACACTAAATACATACTTAAATAAAAAAACGTGTTTTGAAACAAGCTTATTTTCAAATAGAAAATATGGATATTATGGAGGGGGGGCGCAATGTTTTGTGACGTCAGATTTGAGAGGGGGGTCTAAGTTTTTGTAACGACATGTGACGTATGGGGAAGAGAATAAAAAATCGGCCAAAATCGCGTGACTTTATTTATGGACGCGCCCTAATTGGCGGGCCATTTATGTTTATTATAATATTCTGAGGCACGTATGATAACTGTTAAAGGTTACTCTTCATTGGCTAGTGGCAGGCGTCAATAATAACACTCAAATCTGGGTAAAAAGGGGAATAGCAGACTCAAAAACAAAGTATTGGTATTTTTATTTTACTGGAAGCATGGGTATTGTGCTGTCCAATAAATATTGCACTTCCACACGTTGTTGCATAAGGATATGCAATTTTTACATTGAATGCATTATAAATGTATACGTGTTCATTGCTCACTTCAACTAGTTAGATACGGCTAGGCTTTTTATTATAATTTAAATTTATATTAACAATAATGCACAAATCAATGCCTTGAACCCTGCAAATTTCAGTTTTATATATATATCTTATCTTATCTGTTTAAAGACGCTGCTTCTATACAGAAGATTATTGCGTCCTACGCTTATCTATGGTTTATGTTTAGTCCTGCATTTTTATTAGAGATTTAAATGTTGATAAAGTGTTGGTTTTCCTGGATTCTTCAGGCAACCCATTCCACGCCCGAATTCCGGACGGGAAGAATGAAAACTTGTATGTGTTTGTTCTTGCATACGGAATAAGAAAGGTGTTTTTATCCTTATGTCTATCTGAGGGTTGTATTAAGTTATCTTTGTGTTGTATTTCTAAATTAGAATTAATTGCATTATGTATGATTACTACTTTGCTCTTGGTTCTTCTATCCTCTAGTGTTTCAAGGTTTAATGATTTAACTAATGGTGTTATTCTTGTCAGTTTTGAAAATTCTCCAGTAATGAATCTGACAGCTCTTTTTTGAATTTGTTCTAGTTTTTCAATGCTTTCTTTGGTGGATGGGTCCCATACAGAAGATGCATATTCTAGTACAGGTCTCACCAAAGTGAGGTAGCATTTTAGTTTTATAAAAAAAAATTATTTAAAGAGATAATGAAAAAGAATTTAAATATTTTTTAACCTCTCATTTTTGTGTAGATTGGTATATAAATAAGGTATGTGAATTTGTGAGAGAGGTTACTCTCATAAGTCTCATTTTATTTATCCACAAAGTGAAGTAATATTCCATTTAAAATATAGGCATAATTTTATAAATTCCATATCTAAATTATGTGTTACTTAATCTTTCTCAATTTTTAAAATAAAATAAGAGTAATAATAAGTACTTGTATTAAATAAATTTATTTTAATTTATTTTTCATCAGCCGTGTTGCAAAAAGTATTTAAAATAGAAAATTAAAATATTTTGGCGATTTTAATAAAAGACAGCTAAGACTGCTCACAAATTATAGATAATTTATAATGCGTCGTTAATCAACTAAAATATTTACAAATACTCCTGTAGAGCTTATAATGAATTAATGGTTACTTCCATTGTAATATTATCGTAAACGTTGTTAAATTATGACAAGTGTTAATATCAAAAGAAAAATTACCTTAAGCTGGCACTTTGCGAATAATTGCTTACAGAAAAATTTTCGTAGTTGTCAAGGCTCCATCCCATGGTTGAGTTTGTCCTTGAATAAATTTGAAGTGATAACTTATTGCATCCTATTGAAAGATGATAAAAAATGATGTCCATAAATTGTATTATAAATTTACATTCATTTATTTATAGATTGAAAAAAATGTAGGGTTTTGTGTGCGCAAAATAATTTTTTCAAACTGCATTTAAATATGCAAAAACCTTTTCTTAAATGTATCTTTGCATAAGACGATCAAGTTCGGGCTGAAGAATACCGCTAGCTTTCGTTTGCACCGAGCTTACACTTAAGAGCTCAACTCCCATTAGGTCACATTTATGCTTCTGAAAAATGTAAGTTATTCTAATATTGAGAAAATTAAACTTAAGATGCAGCGCTATAAAGTTAAACCAACAGTTCAATGAGGCAAATATTTATTTTTAAAAACTTCAAATAAAACACATGTAGTCTTTTACTCGCTAAACGAATTTTCTTTTTTAAAGACAAAAAGTCAAATACTCGATTAGAAACAAAATTCCCATATTAAATAAATTTAAATATTTTCGTTTTCATTTTTTTTCAGTTGATGTCCCTTTCACCAGTGGAATTCTATTTCTCATATTTTGCTGTCTCACAAAGGGATGCAACTTTTGTGGGATCCTGATTTCCAATAGGACAATGTATTATGTAAATTAATCCTCCAACCCACAGTATTTGTTTATGGATAGTGAAGAAATTATTAGCCAAGGGTTTTCTCAAGACAATGGGCATATCTTTACCCCCCCCCCAATCCAATTCTCAAGTTCTGAAACCATTATATAAAATTAATTATTTCTTGTTTTTAATTATTTAACTTTTTGCGATAATATCAGTGAAACTAGCATTAATGTAGCTCGAGTTCACATATACTTTCAAAAAGTCTGTCAGAGCAGAAAAAAAGTGGAGAAAGAAATCAAATTTTTCGTTCATACATTCATTACAATTAAGGAATTAAATAAGATTGAAACGCATATTTTAAAAACAAAAGTATCAGCAAGTAAATTAAGAAGGCCGATTCATTAATTAAGTCCAAATGGAAATGACTCAGCTCCTTATGAATCCAGTACACGTAAGCATCCTTGGTATTCTTACAATAATTAACTAATTACTTGAACATTTGTCTGATAGGTTTATGAAAGAAAATCAAGTGGAGACCACAGAAACAAAGTGACATTACATAGTTTGTCTTAATTAATATTGTGTGGCGAAGTGAGCTGACTCAACTTACTGCAACATTTGTTCGCTGAACCAATCTGGCATCTTTAAAAAAAAATTAATAAAACTGTTACAAAAAAATATCCAGGCATGTAAAAGAAATGAAAATTTATTTCAATAAAAGTTTGCAGGCTTGAAACTTTGAAATCTCGTTATTTGGTTTTCATCTTACAGTTTAATATTAATTTGAATAATTCATCATGTATAACCATCTGCGCGTGTGTCTTAAAATAGATTCGAACTACATAGTTATGAAGTTTATTTTTCTGTCGGTAATATCCTTTTATTTCCCTCATACACCATTTATACCTACCTGAAAACGTCCCAGCAGCAACTTTCCATTAGTCTATTGACACCATATTTCCCCACACTCCAAGTCCAGCCCTACTGGCCTTTTTGTCTTAATTTATCTTATATATAGCAGAAGCCCCTTCTTTACAGTAGTTTAGTGTGCCTTGCGCTTATCAATATCTTATGTCCAGTCTTGCATTCTTATTAGAGTTTTAAATGTTGATAGTGTGTTGGTTTTCCTGGTTTTATCATGCGGTAACCCATTTTGAGTTAAAATACACTAACAGGCCACATTACCCCTTTGGATAGCCTCTTGCATCTATCCTCGTCAGCTTAATTCAAAAGTGATGCAAGCTATTCTACAGGCTCAGAATAAATGTTCTATAATTTCATCCAATCCCCTTTCTAAATTCTGGTCCTGTTTGTTTTGTTGTTTTTTCGTGTTTTTTTTCGATTGCCCTAGGCCACAACTTTCCCGACAATGTTAAGACTATTGAGATTTTCTTAGAAGGTTTCAACTTTGTGCTCTAAGACTACGCAGTTAATTTTAATATTGAAAAATAATTATTTAAACTCCATAAGATTTCTTTTAAGAGTTGACCATCTTGACTTTTCACTAGTCTAGTCTTAGTTACGTGACAATATATTTGTATCATCATCATCATAAGAAATGAACTGCGGAGGGTCCTTCCCTTTAAACAAATCGGTTACTATCAACTCTTTACCTGTATCTGATCGTATCTCTGTTGATTCTCGCGTTTTAAGTGTTACTTCATCACACAGACGCTGAATATCTAGATTTGTCTGGATAAATATATATATATATACATGTTGATATATTCATTAATTTATTTATTTATATGATTGTGCAAACTCTATGAAATGATGTACAGAAGGTTTTAAGATATTTAATTAAAATAATAGAATAAGCAGGCATGCGTAATTTCAGTGATTGGTTAGCGCATATTAATCGTATAGCACATAGTTACAGTTTTTGAGGTAATATTGAGCCAGCCAGTTGGACACAGTGCGAGACTCAACAGCTGTCTGTATGAACTTTGCCTCTAAGGTAACTGGGGAATAAGGCAACTTGAGTTGAAACAAAACATCGTTTTGTCACACAATGGCCCTTTATGGTTATGTGTGGACCACAACTGGCCACTAAAGATTGCGTGAAAGAGTTCCCTTATGTATTGAAGCCACCAAAGTGAGTTGTGAAATTGTACATCAAACCTAAATTTCTCTTGCAATTACAAATCTCAACATTTGGTGACAAGCCGAGAGCATGTTAAATGCCGAAGTCAGTTTCCAAGACACCGACTTTAATAACCTTTGTTTACTTCCGTGGACGCTGAATAAAATGTTAGCATTGCAGTCCCAACAATTCTTATGTTTTATTTTGTTTTTTTTTAATTAACATATTTACCCCACGATATCAATCATATTGCTAGTGTGTTCTCTTTAAAGGGTACAGTGGCAAATAGGAATGTGACGGAAATAAACTTGCTTTCTTGAACTGATGTAATTTATTCAATATTTTTTTTTATAAGTAGGACTTTGATGTAATATTTGAAAAACAGGAGAAGGGGGGAGGCAAAAGAGGAGTGACAGTGAATGTATGATCTGGATATGACGCTATAAGCCAGATGTGAAGATATGAGCCCAATGGCCTTGTATTCAATATTAATTTGCAGGCGTGTCCCCCCCCCGTCCTATCCCCATACTAATTTTTTTAATAAATGAGTTTTTCAATTAATATATCAGCTAAGTTTTTTGTTTGGAATATTGTTTGAACTGAGCACACTCCTCTATGGATGCGAGTCTTGGACCACCTATACCAGGCATGAAAGAAGTCTTAATAGCTTCCACCTCAGATGCCTGCGACAGATCCTAGACATCAAATAGCAAGAGAAAGTCCCCAACACAGAAGTCCTGGCTCAAGCAAGCATGAGTAGCATTCCAGCCATATTAAGCCAAAGACGCCTCCGTTGGCTTGGATACGTCAAGAGGATGCAGAGTGGTCGCATACCCAAGGATGTGCTTTACAGCGAGCTGGCGACGGGGAAAAGGTCGGTTGGTCGGCCATGTCTCAGATACATGAACATATGCAAGAGAGACATGAAAGTAGCCAACATTGATATACAAAACTGGGAAAACCTGGCAGAGGATAGGTCCACATGGCGGGCTTTAGTGAAAGAAGGATCACTGAGAGCAGAGTAGCAAATTAGGGCAGAAGCAGTTGAAAAAAGAGCGAGGATGAAAGCCAGGCAACACTGCACCACTGCATTCGTGTGTGTGACATGCAGAAGAGACTAACACTCAAGGATTGGTCTCATCAGCCAAACCCAGAGCTATCTACCGTCTTTCGTAGACGGGCAGATGCCATAAATTGCTTGTTTTGAGCATTAGTTTTGCTCTTCTGGCTTATTCTTATTACATACTATATTTAATGAATTAAGCTGTTTATTGCTTTTGCATTTAATTAAAATTTGTATTGTTTTTCCGATACTTGTATATGTTTTCACCTCTGGACTTTCATTAACTGTTGCCATGAAAAGCCGTATTCGAATTCCTAGAGTTAAGCTAAACATAAACTCTTGCGTTATTGTAATACTCGCTGAATTTTCTGTTTATTAGGCGGTGCTCAGAGTATAACCTAATAGAAATGTAACATCAGAGCTCACAGAAACGGTAAAAATTAAAAACATGATCCACTGGCAGGGCCGTCTTAACGCATAGGCCCGTTGGGCATTTGCCCGGGGGCCCACGAGCATAGGGGCCCCATGCGATTATGTTGTAGGGTTTTATCAATAATTTTGTTGAAATTAGTATAGTGACGATAAAATAAATTGTACTTTATTTTTAATATTATCAACCATTTATTTTTTATTTCTGCAGTGGAAGGGGGGGGGGTGGGATGGGCCAGCACTCTCGCTTTGCCCAGGGGCCCAACACTATTTATTTGCCCGGGGGCCCAAAATGGTGTAAAGACGGCTCTGTCCACTGGTGAGATGAAAAATGATTGGTGAAATGATATATATCAATGGTCCATAACTACTCAGAATTTACAATGACATACATACATTCTGTTTTTTTATTTTGTTGTTTTTTGTTTGTTTTATGTACTGTTTTGTTTTTACTAAGATTTGTGAACTTTCAAATGATCAGTTTTATATTATTTTATTATTTCAAAGAGTTCCCGTGCATTTCAAACTGATTCATTAGAGTCGAAGAATAATAATATGTCTATTACGTAATGAAATATAATTTTTTTAAACTTTATCACTCAAGTAACTTTGACGATATTTAAACAAAATAGAAACTATTTTTTTTTAAAAAAGAGCTGTGAAGGGGGAAGACTGTGCGTGAAATTGATATTTCCAGATCGAGCAAAATAACATGCAGTGAGCGTCCTATTTCTTTGCCCTTTTGGTTTTGCGCTTTTCCGGACTACACCCAAGCATAGTAATAATTTAAATGTCTTTTTTTTACTTAATAATTCAAGCTATTGACTTGTATTTGGTTTGAAAGTTATGAAAAATAAAATGAGATGAAATAAATACATTTTAAAAAAAACGTTTTTATATGGGTTTTTTCAAAATCAATTTATATAATTCACCAAAGCGTGTATGTTCAAACAAGCATGACGAATGACCCTCCCTGGGGTTGATCAATGTCTCCAGACCAACAATGGTTCTTACATTCAGTTGCGTTGTTCCTTCAAAGAATAACATGTTATTTGTAGTGTAGTGGTTATCATGCCCGCCTTACACGCGGAAGGTCCTGGGTTCAAGCCCGAGTGAAAACAATATTTTTAATTTATGAAAATGTTTGCTTGTGCCGGTTCTTTTCCCCCTTTTTTACCACGTTTTTATTAACTCACTTTCGTTGGTGTGGCATTGTTTGTCCAAGATTTTTTCAAATCTGCCAACGTAAAATTGAACCCCTTCTGATGGTCCTAGAGATCTGAATATTTTACCACAGATAGATCTTGGATGACAATGCACTGTATTAAAATTTCAGATCGATCGAATGTACCGTTATTAAATTATTGAACTTTTTAGTTTATCTATAGTCTATATATAAGCATCTGTACCGTCGGCTTTTGTTGACATCCGCGAGTTCACCCCGTGACCACATCACAATGTTTTTAAAAGGTTGGTCGGGCGCTTGTGAGGTTTTGGTAAAATAAATAGAGTTAAAAATATTTTTAAAAACCACGTTCTTATTAGTGGACTAAAAAGAAAAAAATAAATAGTGGGAAAAAAAAAGATTTTTGAAAACCTCGTTTTTTTTAGTGGACTAAATAGAATAAAATAAATAAAGGTAAAAAAAATGATTTTTAAAACCACGTTTTTATAAGTGGACTAAAAAGAAGAAAATATTTTAAAACTGATTAGTTCAAGTACTTCGACTTAATATGACTAAAAACGTGGGGCGGGTGGTTGGTATAAAAATTAAAGATTTCTAATTTAGAAGGCAAAAGAGATATCCATAAGTGAGAGAATGAGTGAACCGCATATGTTAAACCTTATAAGCGCCCGCCCTACGTTTTTAGTCATATTAAATCGAAGTACTTGAACTAATCAGGTTTAAATTATTTTCTTCTTTTTAGTTCACTTATAAAAACGTGGTTTTTAAAAATCATTTTTTTACCTTTATTTATTGCGAACATGGCTGACCCTCGTTAGGGTCAAGACGCCAATCACAGTTTATGGTTGGCGAGCTAATGTGTTGAAAGGTGGTGGGCAGGTAGAAAACCTTAGTGCGAATGTCACGAGACAAATAATGCGTCCGGGGTTGCCCCCCCCCCACCCGACCGACGTTCACTCACGTTGTTTTGATTTCTTCGTGCTGTAGTCTGTCTGTTCTTTCCCCCCTTTCTTTGCACTATCCTTGAGCAAGTCTGCGGCGTATGCTACACCGCGGGGCGTATCTAGTATTTTCTATTAGGTTAATGATTTGGGTTTCTTTATTTCGATAATTTTTTTTATTTGAAGCTCAATTCAAGGAATTGTTTTGGTTAAGATTGTAACCTTCGTTCAATGAGACTAAAAAAAGTAGATAACCTTCAGCTTCAATTTATTTATTCCCTTTAATCGATCTGTAAGAAATTATCTTCATGCTAACAGTTTAAATTAATTGTGACTAAAGACTTATAGTGAAATATGAATATTGTCCTTGAAACTAACAACAAAACAACTTGGTGATTCAAAGATATTGCAGTCCTAATGGTAGAAGTAGGCCTGTCAACGGGTACCCGGGACCCGGGTACCCGTTGCCGTGAGATACCCGGGTAATAAAATTCCGCTCGGGTACCCGTGAAAATGTGGCTTGAAGGTCTATAGGCTATATTAACCGTAGGCCAAACTTCGGCTCCCATGCGGCTTTTTTGTGTTTACATTGTGGCTCGCGAAACAATTTATTAAATGAAATCTTTTGTTTCCAAAATATTTTTATAAGTACATCTAAGGAGAAATATCTGTCAACGGTCACTACAAACTACAATGTATTTTGATAAATCTTTTTTCTCTCAACGTGAAACAGAAACCGCACAACGCAAAAAAGTTATGGTTCTTTAAAAGAATCATATAAAGACAACAAAAGTCTTATGCGAAAAAAGGATGGACTGCTTAGAGATGAAAGACTCTGTTTGTAAATAACCCCCCCCCTGCTTTCACTAACTTTGCTTTGAAATACGCCGATTGATACTAGCTAATGTTGTTTATCTAACCCTCCCCCCTCTCCTCCCTTCACTCCTATAACCCACACCCTTTCATTAGCTTCTACTTCTTGTGTTCATTAACACGTGCTGACCTAGAAAAACAGATGTTAATAATGAGTACAAGGTCGTCAGTATTTAAATTTAATACGTTAAATAGTTACTAACAGTGTAGGATGGGTAAGACGCCAGCTGTGAGGATGGACTGCATAGAGATGAAAGATGCCGTGTCTGTTTTTTTTCCCTCATAAAAACACCCTTGCTTTCAGACTAACTTTGCTTTGAAATAGCCGACAGTGGGAGACCGATTGATACTATCTAATGTCGTTTTTCTACCCCCCCCCATTTCTCTCTTCAATCCTATAACCCAGTGCTTCTCAAACTTTTTAGTATGGCGGACCGGCAGGAATTTTTTTCCATTGCACCAGGAACCTGTGCACTATTTTACCTGTACTTACATGGAAGCGAAATATATTTTATTTCCTTTTATTTCTTTCATTTATAAGCTTATTGTCAAAAATGACAAATTCTATAGGGTTAGTATTATTGGTGGCAATTGAAGGATTATAATTATATTTCTCTCTCCTGTCTTGATAACTTCCGCGGACCACCACTTTGAGAAGCACTGCTATAACCCACACTCTTACCCTTGCATTCGCGTGTATTTCTTGGGTTCATTAACACGTGTTTGCCTAGCCCAAAAATTGATATACACCTAAAGTTGTCAGATTTTATGGTTAATAAGATGGGTAAGACGTCGGCCGTGTGGAATCATGCCAAGCGAGTTGACAGTGACACTGCAAAATGCAACATTGTAATGAAATTGTGTCTGCGAAGGGTGGCAACCCAGTTCGATAAAACGCCATCTGTAAGCTATTCATAAAATTGATATTGATTTTAAACGCTGACCCACCAATATCAGAAACTTGTTGGTGTCAACAAAAGCAGTACCACTGACTAAAGCACGATCACTTGAAATTTACCGTAGTATAGCATACGTCATCGCCCTTAGCATTGACTACCGATGCCAAGTGGATATTAACATTCAAGGTATGTCATAAACTTCCGGTTGTTCAAAATGGCGGAACCTAAATTTCTCTGCTGTCATTAAAAGACAAAAATAATCAAGCGCTGGAGAAATATACAACATACAAATGTAAATTGAGGAAAATTAAAGATATGAAGGAACTGATCTTCAAATTGAATTCCCTCTATGCTCTTCTGGTTGTATTTTACTTGGAATTGTCATTTTGTGGCTGTTAATACTATTAATATTAATCCGGAAGTTGTCTCACAGCTATCACCAGTGGCTCATAGAAACTGCAACGTGCGCAGTGGCCACACCCCGGGCAACGGCTTTGAATGGCTGGCTAAACCTGGTGAGGGTAGCCGACGGGTCTCAAACCCTCGGTGATCTAGATATGTCTATCTATGCACGTGAAGACTGGATTCAGTGGACAGAGCGGAGGAACCACTAGTTGGTCAACGGTCAAAAAGGCGAATCTCAGCAAAGCGTTGTGGAACGCTAAGGGCATGACAAGACACACAGGACGTCATGGCCATCCACTGCACCCGTCTCCATCACCAGCCGTCTCGACTTAGTCCTGCCGCTGGATAAGATGGCCTCGGGCGAGAGAGTGAGATCGACGAACTGCGCAACTCCTTCTCACTTAAATCCAAGTCACCGCGCAAGTCACTTTTGTCATCCATCCCATACCAGCGGTCGAAACAAAAAGAAGAAAACGAGGATATTTCCTCTCATATTGGGCGCATGGAATGTGCGCACACTCCTGGACAGAGACGATGCAGACAGACCTCAGAGGAGAACAGCCCTGATTGGTAAAGAACTCGCTAGATATGGCATCGACGTCGCAGCCCTGAGCGAGACCAGGCTCGCGGGAGAAGGAGAGCTCTGTGAAAGAGGATCTGGTTACACATTTTACTGGAGTGGCAGACCCAGCGAGGAGCGACGTGAGGCAGGCGTTGGGTTTGCAGTTAAGACAACTCTTGTCGGAAAGCTGGCTGGACTTCCCAAGGGAGTGAACGACAGGCTCATGACCATGAAACTCCCACTGGCTGGAAAGAAGCACCTCACCATCATCAGTGCCTACGCTCCAACCATGACTAATCCAGATGACGTAAAGGCGAAAGTTTTACGAAGAACTTCACACTGTCATTGCCGACGTTCCAAAGGCGGACAAACTCATCTTGCTAGGTGACTTCAACGCAAGAGTTGGCAAGGACAACGTTGCCTGGGAAGGAGTCCTTGGACACCATGGAGTGGGTCAATGCAACAGCAACGGTCTTCTTTTACTCCAGACCTGCGCTGAACTTGAACTGCTGATCACCAACACGATCTTCCGCCTCCCCACTCGTAACCGGACGTCATGGATGCACCCCCGATCGAAGCACTGGCATCTTATTGACTACGTCATCGTGAGGAAGAGGGACAGGCAGGATGTACGAGTTACCAAATCCATGTGCGGCGCTGAATGCTGGACAGACCACCGCCTCATCATCACCAAGCTCAACATCCGCATTCAGCCTAAACGACGCCCGCAAGGGAAGAAGGCCCCGAAACGGCTTAATGTTGCCAAACTGAATACCGACAGCTGCAAACAG
This sequence comes from Ampullaceana balthica, assembly GCA_944989445.1. Taxonomy (NCBI): domain Eukaryota; kingdom Metazoa; phylum Mollusca; class Gastropoda; family Lymnaeidae; genus Ampullaceana; species Ampullaceana balthica. The sequence continues at coordinate 240,497 of CALYLW010000144.1, read as the reverse complement.
TCCTTTGTAGATGCTCTGGAAAAGTGCTTGAAATCCACCTCTCCGGGAAACCAGAGCGTGGAGGCAGACTGGGAATCACTCAGAGAGCTGATTTACTCCACAGCTACAGAGACCCTGGGGCCCCAGACCAGGAAACATAAGGACTGGTTCGATGAGAACTCCGAAGACATCAAGCAGTTATTGGATGAGAAACACCACCTTCACCAAGCATACATCAATAACCCCAAGTCCACGGCAAGGAGAGATGCACTCAACAACATACGCAAGACTGTTCAGCAGAAGCTCCGTCAGATGCAGGACGATTGGCTCGGCAACAAAGCTGACGAGATCCAAGGCTATGCAGACAGGCGTGACTATAAAAACTTCTACGACGCCTTGAAAGAAGTATATGGCCCCACGCCCTCAGGATCAAGCCCCCTCCTCAGCGCAGACGGTAACACTCTAATCACAGACAAAGAGAAGATCTTGGAGAGATGGGTCGAACATTTCGATGACGTCCTAAATCGCCCTTCGACAATCAACGACGAAGCCATCAATCGTCTACCCCAAGTGCCCACAAACAAAGCACTGGATGACCCACCAACCTTGCTCGAGACCCAGAAAGCAATCTATCTTATCTCCAGTGGCAAAGCACCTGGCTCTGACGCCATACCAGCTGAGGTCTACAAGGAGGGGGGAACAGCCCTGACTGAAAGGCTCCATGAGCTGTTTCTCTTAATATGGCAGCAAGAGACGATCCCGCAGGACTTCAAAGATGCCACCATCATACATCTATATAAGCGAAAAGGAAGTAGACAGGCTTGTGACAACCACAGAGGCATATCCCTGCTTTCTATTGCAGGAAAGATCCTCACCAGAATCCTGCTCAACCGCCTCACAGTGCACCTTGACCAAGGACTCCTGCCTGAAAGTCAGTGTGGATTCCGAAAAGAGCGAGGAACCATCGACATGGTGTTCGCTGCCAGGCAGCTGCTGGAGAAATGTCAGGAGCAGAACTCTGATCTGTTCTCCACCTATGTCGACCTGACCAAGGCCTTTGACACTGTTGGCAGAGAGGGTCTGTGGAAGATCATGGCCAAGTACGGTTGCCCAAGGAAATTCATCGTCTTGGTGCAACAATTCCATGAAGGTATGCAGGCCAGAGTCCAGGACAGCGGGGAGTTTTCTGATCCTTTCCCAGTCACAAACGGAGTCAAGCAGGGCTGCGTCCTGGCACCAACACTGTTTAGCCTCATGTTTTCCGCCATGCTGACAGAGGCCTTCAGAGACGAGGATGTTGGTGTCAACCTGAAATACCGCACAGATGGCAAGCTGTTCAACCTTCGGAGGCTCCAGGCAAAAACCAAGGTTATGACAGACATCATCAGAGACCTGCTGTTCGCTGATGACTGTGCCCTCAACGCTGTCTCAGAAGCCGACATGCAACGCAGTGTAAACCTGTTCTCCAATGCCTGCACAAACTTTGGTCTGTCAATCAACACCAAGAAGACTGAGGTCCTCCATCAGCCTGCGCCTGGAAGACCCTACGTAGAGCCCAACATCACTGTCAACGGCCAGAGACTCAATACAGTGCACCGGTTCACATACCTAGGCAGCACACTGTCTCAAAATGTCACCATCGATGACGAAGTGAACGTCACAATTGCCAGAGCCAGCTCCACTTTTGGCAGGTTGTACCCTAATGTCTGGAACAGAAGAGGCATTACCATCCAGACCAAGCTGAAAGTGTACAGGGCAGTGGTGCTCCCCACACTGCTTTATGCTTGTGAAACTTGGACTGTTTATCAGCGCCATGCAAGAAAGCTGAACCACTTTCATATAACAAGCCTCAGGAAGATTCTCGGCATAAAGTGGCAGAACAAAATTCCAGACACAGTGGTACTGACCAAGGCAGGTCTCCCCAGCATCTTCACCCTCCTGATGCAGTCCCAGCTTCGCTGGGCAGGGCACGTTGTCCGAATGCCAGACGAGAGACTGCCAAAGAGAATCTTCTATGGTGAGCTCCAGTATGGCCAGCGGTCCCACGGTGGGCAAAAGAAACGCTTCAAAGACACACTGAAAGCCTCAATGAAAGCGTTTGCCATAAATCCAGACACGTGGGAACGAGCTGCAATGGACCGATCCACCTGGCGCTCTTCCATCCACGAAGGTGCCAGGTCATGTGAGGCAAACCGGATTACCGCCGCAGAAAAGAAGAGGCAAGCCCGAAAGGCCCATGCTGCCAACCCTCCAGGAGATGTCGCACTCGCCCCCTGTCCCTTCTGTTCCCGAACCTTTCGTGCAAGGATCGGCCTAATCAGCCATCTGCGCCCGCACAGAAAACCCTCGGATGACTAGAGTGGTCCTCGTCGTATCGACGGACGAACGAACATGACATTGAACGTTACGTCATTCTGTTGACATTTTGTTTGCATGTTCAGTTTACTCTGGTTTTAGTTTATAAGTATGACGAATGCATTTACAGCAGGAATTGAATAAAACATTTTAGTGCATTGTAGTTAATTGTAGTGCATTAGTAATATTATGTTACTGGAAGCAAGCCGTTGGCTACTACTACTGTGTGAAATGAGGTGCATGGATGGTGGCTAGGTTCCATTGTATAGCGGTCATGACGGGGAAAATTATACGACGTTTAGAACGGGTAACCCGGGTACCCGTTCGATATTTTCACGGGTACCCGGGCAGCTTTTTTCAACAAAATTGACAGCCCTAGGTAGAAGGTATGCAAAATGCATAATGTGCTTTATATTTAGTACCTATAAGAAACTATTTTTTAAAATCTATTTTTACAGATAATTTCAAATTTCGTGTTATAATCGGGCTCATTTACTCTGTATTTCAAACTTGATAAATAAAATTTTAGTACGCTTGAAAAAATATGTTCTAGTTTTCGAACTAGAATCTAAAATTACCTTTTATATTCATCTTCTAGCTCACACTAAATCGACATAGTACCCCATGACTTTTCAAAATTGAAAGACCAGATCATCTGTTTCCAATCCGATGAAGACACGTATCCTTACTTTGGACGTCATATGAACTAGAATGCTAAAACCACTCTATAGTTTCGGCTCTGAAATTCTTGACAGGTGATAGTAATTTTAAAATCTTGCCTTTAACTTCCATCACCGACAACAACAAAAAACGTTCAAAGTGATTTCAAAATAAATTTTTCAGCGTATACCTGCCAAAAATTATTTATAAGGAAATTTCTTCGTGTCTTGATTATTTTTGCTTGAGTATATTAAAATTTATATCACATATGATTTGATTTTCATGGTATCTGTCTCAGATCGCTCATCGTAAATAAAGTAATCTTCGCAGCCCTGGCTTAAATCAAGGTCATGATTGAATTTGCTGAAAATGACAAAATCTTTTTGATCAGCAATCGGTTTTAAACAATTTTCATTATTTGTAAACACGAAACAAATTAAAAGTGAAAAAATGCCGACCTAACATTTATTCTTTCAATTTAAGTAAGTGTTTTCCTCTTTACTGTGGTAGCCCGCCACATGAGCAAATTGAGTAAGTGTTTTCCTCTTCACTGTGGTAGCCCGCCACGTGAGCAAATTGAGTAAGTGTTTTCCTCTTCACTGTGGTAGCCCGCCACATGAGCAAATTGAGTAAGTGTTTTCCTCTTCACTGTGGTAGCCCGCCACATGAGCAAATTGAGTAAGTGTTTTCCTCTTCACTGTGGTAGCCCGCCACATGAGCAAATTGAGTAAGTGTTTTCCTCTTCACTGTGGTAGCCCGCCACATGAGCAAATTGAGTAAGTGTTTTCCTCTTCACTGTGGTAGCCCGCCACATGAGCAAATTGAGTAAGTGTTTTCCTCTTCACTGTGGTAGCCCGCCACGTGAGCAAATTGAGTAAGTGTTTTCCTCTTCACTGTGGTAGCCCGCCACATGAGCAAATTGAGTAAGTGTTTTCCTCTTCACTGTGGTAGCCCGCCACATGAGCAAATTGAGTAAGTGTTTTCCTCTTCACTGTGGTAGCCCGCCACATGAGCAAATTGAGTAAGTGTTTTCCTCTTCACTGTGGTAGCCCGCCACATGAGCAAATTGAGTAAGTGTTTTCCTCTTCACTGTGGTAGCCCGCCACATGAGCAAATTGAGTAAGAAGCCCATGAACGTCTTAAAAGTAAAAAAAATATCTAATCACAGCAATGTCATTGAAAGGTCATCTTTTTAACATATACAAATTTATCAATCGTTTTCTAGTACGATCAGTAATGGTTTTAAACCTGGCCCCTCCATCTTTATCACACCGTATCAGATACGTATTGTTTGTGTAGTGGGTAGTGCTAACTGACACAGAATTTAGGCCTTTGTATTTTCTTTTAAGAAGTTCTTCTGATAAAACCACGATAAGTAGATTGTACTACAAGGTATGGCCACTAGACACAAGAGAAGCTAAAGAAATAGTTATTAATAAAAATCCACAAAAAAAAACAAATATATAAAAGATAGCTCGCATGTGTGTTTAGAAAAAAATATGCCATTTTACACCCATGTATATTTGTTTTTTGTTTTTCCCCCAGTACGTAAAATAATATACTCATACATATTTTAACTATCGTTATATTGGAAAATAAAACTGACAACCTAGTGATGGAAAAAATAATCGTGTAACTGAAAGATGCTTTTGTAAATTACAAATACACATGAAAGAAAACATGTAAACAAAATATTTGCTGACATCATATTTTTAATGACGATGGAAAGTTTATAAACAACATGTCAAAATATATTGAAAGACCTCATTGATAACATGTTTGTGTTAACTTAACTTTTACGTTAATTTGATTCCAATCCTTTAAATGCGTTTGTTGTTTAATGCTATTCTAATTTGATTTTTTGCCCAATTAACCATCACCAAAAGATAAGAATTGGAGTATGATCTTGTGATTAGAGGAGAGCAGTACCCCGAGACCAACTAGAGCAGAGGCGTCACTAGGGTTGGTGTCACCCCTTCACGACTTTCCCCATTGACCTCCTCCGAATCTCAAAGTGCCAAATAACGTGGAAAATACAGTACTGAATTTTACATTTTCGGAGTGACCCCTTGTATTGGTGTCACCTGGTGCGTTCCACACGCACGCAACCCCCCCCCCTAGTGACGCCTCTGCACTAGAGTATATCTTCTAATTCTTTTTAAACATGACAATTGGGAACTCTCTGTATTTAACGACTGAAACTGTAAGTTAGTGTCACATTTAACTATGATTTCAACTGCTTAAATGAAAAACTGAATGTATACAAGATTACACGATCGTAAGAACAAGTCAACAATCACAGATCGTGTTGTCAAAATTAACTAAATATTTATTTGAACTGTCATGATACCCAATTTAATTAGAATGGCAATCGTCTGTGATAAGTTAAACCAGTATTAATTATTAGAAAAAAAACATGCATTACTCATTGGTCGGATTGATAACATTTCTAAGAAGACAAATTCAGCAAGGCTGGCGAATTGGCTTTCAATGTCAGGCGATCTCTTCAAGGTAACGAGGTGATTTCCTTAAAACGTATGTTGGAGATAAACCATTTACTATTGTTATCGACCATGCTAAAAGATTATTTGTGATTTTTTTTTCTTTCTAGATATTAAATGGGATTTAAAATTATAATTAACTAAATCAATTCCTTACATTTTCAGCAATGGGAAGTGAATAATTTTTTACAGTACTTTGGCTCAGATAGTGTGATTAAGAACAAACATAACGGGACCAACTATTTGTCAACCCATGGGATTAGTTTAACGTCCGTAAACGTGACATAGGCAGATTTGCGTTCATAAATTGCTTTGCCTCTTGTGTGTTGCCCAAATACAATTTGACTTATCTCTACTGTGTAATCATTGTGTCATCTTTTTTTATTTCTTTTTTAAAGGCGTTCCTTGTCTTGATAGTATGTGGTTAGCATCGATGTCTTATTTATAGTAGAGATACTTTATTATTTTTTAGATAACTTTTCAGTTGTTTGATATATCCATTAACTATTACCTTATATTAATCATCTGCGATTGTATGAAAATGGTGAGTGCAAATACAGTATTGAGATTTCAGTATGTTTTTTTAAAATAACACTTAAATTCAAAATACACTTATGTTCATTTATTTATTTCTTGGCACTGGCCCCAGGATCTTTATATAAAATAAACTTACAAGCTTTAAAAAGATAGTTTAACCCCTGCTGTTGTTTTATTTATTAACATGATGTGATCTGAACCGGAGACAAAGAATACGGTGTATCAAAATTTGAATTATAAAATATATCTCTGCTTCAAGGGGCCCTTGAATTTCATATGAAAGATAAAACACTAACTCATTTAACTGTTAAAACAAGTGTACGACACATTATGAGAACATAGAATTCCATTGTGCAATGAGGCTCCAAAATATTTCACTTGGACCATTTATACGCCTACTGTGTATTATTAACCGTTACTTATTTAATAGGTTTAATTTTTTTAAAGATATATAAATTGATTAAACAAAAGATAATAAGAGAGCCTTTCTGTGATTTTTTTTCTCCGTCAGAGAATAACTAGCGTGAAAACGAAAAATAAAATGATAAATAGCTTCACAATGTTTTATCATACGCATCAAGACTGACTGTATTTTTTCTAAAATATACTTTTTTCCCATACATTTCATTTCATTATTCCAACGTTTGACACCAATAATGGATGCATTAGCCATAAATATTTGCTCTAAACTGTGTTGACCTAACACATATGACAATACAGGAAAGATATTGGGTGGAAACCTGTTCGAGACACGACTTCTCCAGACCACTATTGTTCAGAAGACAGCCTGCTCTACACCTCCTTTGTTTAGGGGGCAGCCAAGTCTAGTCCTGGTTTGCTTAGATGACAGTCTTATCCAGATATGTGATGTTCACGCGATATGAAAACTATAGGCCTTCGTTGTTCGAGTGACAGCGTGTTCCAGTTCTGAGTTGTTCAAGTTTTGGTGCTCAGTGAACACTTCTCTGTTAAAGATTGATCAATAAAGAACCCGGATGCTGTGAATGCTCTAGGTTATTTTTTAATCATCTTGCGGAGGTGTTTTTGAACTAAGATCAATTAAAGTTTCCAAGCCGAAAACATTGTGTAAAATGTACAATTTTCACTTTGGGAATACCGTTCTCGTTCTTGATGGAGTTACACAGAACCTTTAGAACACACCCAATAAACTATTGTGACAGAACTGTATTATGTGGTTCCCGTTTCAGATGTGCAAACTATAGCGAAATTTTCTGTAAAGCAAGTCTTGTTAGTTAGTTTTATTTATTAAAAAGAATGTATTGGTGGGCAGTACTCATACTGTTACTTGAATCTCAGTGTTGCTATGCTTCAGCTAAAACAGGTATGTGTGAACCTATTCATTTTTAAATAATTAAATTTCATTTATTCACCTACTCTATTTTTATTTAATTTAAGTAAGGGAGAAGAACAAAGAAAATGCATCGCGTGGTAATTAAACTGAGCCATAATGTCAAGCTAATTTTCTGAATTATATAATTTTTACAAACATGTTGTATTTCTCTTTTCCTTCTTCAGTTTATATAGCCAATTAAATGACAGCTCAAAAATGTAAATTTATTGAGATATGTGTTATTTAAATACTTTATTACCTAATTTTTTTTAAAAGTTATTAAGCTAGTAGTCGGAATTAAATATAGATCATAGCAGCAACGTTGATCTGTCCGGATCGTTTTTTAAATGTTCTATTCACACTCACTCACTCACTCAATCACTCACTCACTCACTCACTCACTCACTCACTCACTCACTCACTCACTCACTCACTCACTCACTCACTCACTCACTCACTCCCTCAATCACTCACTCACTCTCTTACTCACACGCACACACACACACACACACACACATACACACACATGGATAAATACATAAAAAGAAATGTGCCAGAAAACAATGCACATAACAGGTATATGTTAGCTTATTACTTTTAATGTAATTAAATGTTAATTCAAATATTCGCTTACCATTTATTTCAATAAATTCAATATGTTAAAATATGATTCCCCTCACCCCTTGCCCACAGAGCATCTATCGTTGTATGTATTTAATAATGCCGACGCCCTCACTTTAAACTACAAGAGTGAAAAGGTGAACAATGGAACTATCTATGTCAGCAGACCTATCGTCTTAAGTTCAGCCGTGCCTTTTGGCAACAGTCTTCACACAGTCGTGAGAGTAAGTCTCATACATTTTCTTCACACCTCATTTGTATTAAAACCTTTGAAATTACAAAAGAAAAGGGAGCAAAATGAAAACAAACAATGATGCTGATTTCCAGCACTACAACTTCTAAAAGGTGTCAAAATCATGTCTTGTTCCCGCGAAGATTTGTTTTAATTTTTCCCCGATCAATTTTGCAAATCCATAGAAATTATTCAAAAAATATTGGAGATACTTTGGACTACGTGTCTTATAAAGTAACATAATAACTCATCCACGACTTATTTTTAACTAATTCTAAAATAAAAACAAGTTTGTTAAATTAATGCGTATTTATTTGGTTAGTCCATAATAAGTTATCTTAAAAACAAATATAGGGAGTCCTCGGGTTACGCCAATCCCGACTTACGCTGTTTCGTTGTTACGAAGGCGCCCCATCAAAATATTTAAAACTATTACGCGTCATTCCGTCTCTTTTATATTAATTATCAACATTTACATTAATTCATATTGTAAGGAATTTTTTATCTTTTTTTTAAAATACTTTTTTTGTCAATAACTGTTACATTTTTATAGCACTTTACTTTCAGTTTTTTACAGTATATTTTTTTAATATTTTATATTTTATATATGTTCCGACTTACACTTAAAATCGGGTTACAACGCTTCTTAAGAACGGATCAACGCCATAGGAACCCCTGTAAATAGTTGTGATGAATTTTTTAATATAATATATAGTTTTCTTTCCTGAGTTTTGAAATTATAGCTTACTAAAATGTAAGATTATTTGAGCACATGATTATACTCCTCTGAATAACTTCATTTTGTTTGTGCATTTTCTTAGGCATTATAGATCGATATAACAACATGTTTGTTTTTGTTTTGTTTTGCCTTACTTTGTTTTGCATAGGTAAAGTAGATTTATTTAAACCTGCTTACTTAAATTAATCCCCGTAATTTCTGGAATGGATTCTAGGCTTGGCAATTTGTAACTATTCTGACGATGAATATTAAAGAACTTGTCATACCAATGGCCTTTTTTTTATTAACTCACTTTCGTTCCTGTTTGTCCACAATTTTTCAAATCTGCCAACGTAAAATTAAACCACTTCTGATGGTCCTAGAAATCTCAAAATCTTACCACAGATAGATCTTGGATGACAATGTATTGTATCAAAATTTCAGATCGATCAAATATACTGTTATTAAATTATTGAACTTTTTAGTTTATCTATATATAAGCATATGTATTAACCGTCTGCTCTTGTTTACATTACATTCATGTGCCGAGTTCACACCAACCCCGACCACATCAACCATGTTTAACATCAAGGGGATTTCAGTCATTTCCAGTCTGTAAATGTTTGTCGGGCAATGCGTATTATTTTTGAACATAATCAATAATTAAAAACTCACCATAGCATACACTTAGACTAAAAAGAACAAAGTAAATAGAAGTAAAAAAAAAGATTTTAAAAAACCACGTTTTAATAAGCGGACTAAAAAGAAGAAAATACTTTTTCCCCACAGAATTGTGAAGTAAAAATCTTTTTCTGGATTGATAAAAATTTCAAACCTATATGCTCAAGTACTATGACTAAAAACGTGGGGCGGGCGCTTCTTAGGCTTAACTAATTCAATTCACTCATCTTCTTACTCGTCATTTGTAAACCCTAATCATTTTAGCCAAACGTCTAAAAAGCGCCCGCCCATATTTTTAGTCATATTACATCATAGTACTTGAGCATTAAGTTTGAAATTTTTATCAATCCAGAAAAAGATTTTTCCTTCACAATTCTGTTGAAAAAAAATATTATCTTCTTTTTAGTCCGCTTATTAAAACGCGTTTTTTAAAAATCTTTTTTGTACTTCTTTTTTTACCTGATGTTCTTCACAATCCTTCAGGTGTTAACCAATGGCATCATTATATTGGGAGATGGTCAAGTGGCTGTTTCAGGAAGTCCTGACCTTGAGCGTGCGTTTGCTTTAAAACTCAATATCGTCGCTCCTTTCTGGGCTGACATAGACCCTAATGAAGGTATCGACTTAATATGTATTATGTATACAAACGGTGTCAATTTAAAAAAATATTTTTTTAAATCTTTAGATTAGCATTTGAACTTGCGAAAGTTTGATCAATCTTGCACATTCATCGAATGCTACACACAATCATCAACGAAATCAAATGAGTAGAGTTTGAATAATATTTTCACAAAAAAACCAAAAAAAGGAAGAAATAAATAAAAAAATAATTAAAATATATTTAAAATTTAAAAATAACATTTTAAAATTGTCAGATGTTATTAAGATACGATTATTTTTGTAACTTATTTTAAAAAATAACCTTTCCATTCTCTGGTTGCCTCTGAAATGTATTCTGTAAAGGTGATGTATACATCAGTGTGTTTGAAAACTGCACTACGGAGAGAAACATGAGTCTTGATGACATGTCATCCGGTGTCTTGGAGAGAGCTGAACGGGATGTGGAAGAGTTTCACGACTTATCTCCCCTCAGCTTCCATGCGGTGAGCGTCGTCATAGCAACGTGGATCAAAGTTCGACCATTTGGTAATAATCTCGAGGTAAGTTGTCACTAAGCCAATAGAGCAATGATTTAATTTCAAATACAGTTATGCATTTATAGAAGCTCTCTAAATGTTCCAACAACAATTATTCGCATCACGAACTTTTAATGAATAGTTCATTGGTTTGTGAGATGTCAATAATAATGAATATGCACGTTAATACCATAGTATAGTGTTGCGAAAACTTGCTTAAATGTAATACAAATATCATTTTCTTTGTAAGTACACAATGGGCTGTTCTTTAATTTTCTAAACAATACATCGACTTCCAATTCATTTATTATTCTTACTCTTACTGTATAACATATTTGTTCCTTTGGTAATTTTTAATTAACAGTTTGTCTCATAAATTTCAAATTACTCTTGAATCGTATGTGCATTACTCTATGAATCGTATGTGCATTACTCTATGAATCGTATGTGCTTTGATGTGAATAAATGAAGATTCTAAACGTTTAAAAGGTTCAAGAAAATACTTTTCAAGTTGTATTTGTGAGCGGTTGGCAAGAAGAAATACGGAGTGGTCAGAAAATCTGGGCAGGTTAGAAGGCATCCGTTTAGCGAAATATACTATGTCCAATTTTTTTAATAAATAGATTACATAATTAATTAAATGGCTTCCGAAAACATGAATTGTGATTTCGATGTAAAGATATATTTCATGAAGCTGTTATCTATTGTTAGCTAAGTTGTATGTGTTAACCTTTAAAAAGCTATAGAGACCAATGGTTGTCACTCTTAAACAAAGGACATTACATTTCTATTTAAATTAATACAACGAGAAATCCGTGTATTTTGTAACGTTAACTTGATTAAAATTAAGCTTTTATCAATATCAAGTGTTTTGTATATGTATTTAAACTTTGACGTAGCATAAGATAAAATTCAAAGTTTAATTGAAGCTTTGAGCGAAGAATTTTTGTAATCGATTATAATGATTTTCTTTTTAACAATCTCTGACAACTAACACCCACAATCCACAGAAGACCAGACATCGTACATCATCTTCTTGTATCAAAATGATAGCATGAACTGGACATACACTCCTGGCCGGTTGGTCAACATTGGTTTCACCAACGGTATTGACCTTAAGGTCCTACGTGGCACAAACAGCCCACTTCTAGCCATGCTGGATAAACAAAGAGGAAATACGGGTTTGTTCTATACCTGACAAATAAAATATCAACCCTTGACTCGCATTAGCGTAACATTTGCAGTGTTAAGCCTCAGGAAGTGCATATGACCATTAACTAGTTATAAATTAAACAACCCGTAAAAACAAAGTTTTTGACTATAAATCCCTTATATCTGAGACATAACTAAAATTATTGATTGTGTGCAATATAATATGCAACGCGCGACAAACATTTACAGACTGAAACTGACTGAACTCCTCTTGCTGTAAACACGGGGATGTGGTCATCGATGGATGGAGTCAACTCCAAGGACGCGTGCATGTCAACAATAGCAGACCGCTACATAGAGTTACATACAGATAAACTAATAATGTATTAATTTAATTACAGTACATTCGATCGATCAGAACTTTTGAAACAATGCAGTGTTAGGTGACACAAGTATATGTGCAAATTTTCAGCTCGATAGCATCAAGGGAAGTGTGTCATTTTTTACATTTGTTTTTCCGCCACCCCCCCCCGACGACGAACGACAGAGATGACGACAGAGATGACGACAGAGATCACAACAGACAAGACCGTGAATTTAATATAAGGGATTTAGAAAGTAATATATTTAGGTTAAGTAGAACTATTAACTATACATTTGCTTGTTTCTTTTTTAGAACTTGTTACGTGCTTTTGAGTTTTTCTTTCATTTTTCTATTTTTAACAAAAGGTTATTTTTTAACTATTAAAAATGTTGTGAAATGATTTATACTAAGGTAGTTTCAAATAGTGTTATTGAAACACGATTATCACAGATGTTGTTTTTCTTTACATTTTATGTAATGGGTCACATTCAGGCTAATCTTACAGATAAGAGCAGTCAAAGTCTATGTCTTTCTCTGATAGAAATTATTACATTAAATTCTCATTTTCGTTTGTTGTTTATCAATTTATCATCGTTGATTATGTATTTATAAATTTTTGAAAGCTTATTTTTTAAATGATTTACTCTGAATACAAAACGATTCCTAAAATAATTTTAGCTTATCGGATTTTATTTCTTTCAGGTCGTATGGGAGCATTCTCCTATAAAGTCGGCACTGTCAGCAGCTCTGCAGCTAAATGTCAAAAATATCTTTGTAAAAATGCTGCATTAATGACTGATCCTGTATACGACTCCGATGTTTCAAGTCTGTATCAATGCCCGTGCACTCTGGATAAGTTGGGGCCCCAGTGGCAACTGTTTGAGAAGCGTGGAGATCTACAAGACATCTACTGCTACGCTATTAGCGATGTAGGGAAAGGGAAACTACTGGCAAACAATCCTAGAAATAAGGTAAACGGCACATCTACTGCCATCTACACTCGAAAACCTGATGTGTGCATGTGTGTATCAATGGGTGGGGGTTGATTGGGGGTGGGGGAAGGGATGGGGGTAAGCGGGAGAGAAAAATCATTGTCTTTCATCGGCCAGTTTCATTCAGCTTCATAATTTTTTGACGTCTTCCTTCAGAGAGCTAATTTAAAATCCTTAAATCCTCGTAATCTTTCATATAAACAAATCACCGGTCCAGACATTCTAAAGACGTAACTGTGTATCCTAATGCAAGAATAAGCGTAGAACGTAATACTTTTCTCTAAAGAAGGAGCGTCTGCAGCGTAAAATTTAAGACATAATTTATGGCAAGTTTACCAGATGGAGATGTTTTCTTGCTTGATGGCCTTTCTTCTCCCAATTCAATTTGGGACACCCAATTCAACCACATCTAAATATCTTTATATTCAAAAGTGAATAGCTTTCTTCTCTCCGTATGCAAGTGATGTTTTTGCTGAGTGAAAGAAGTATGAATTCTCTATATAGAGTGACTCGGTTAGATCTGAGTATGAGGGTGGGGAGGAATTGTTTCCTTCCCCGGTCCACGACAAAGCTCTCTCCACCGGCCGTAAATACTGCCCCTTAGTACGAGGATTAAATAGCGACATCACAGTTTTAAGGAAACTGAACAAATTTAACAATTTTATTTCATACATTATTGACATTAAAATAGGGAGCAAGTCTTAAACAGCACTGTTATAAGCAATTCAAAACACGAACTGAAACAACTAGATGATTGTACTTAAGCAGTAATACAGTTTATTGTTTACAGTTATGTTGCTACAGAGTGGAACAGCCTCACTGCAATGACAGCTGGGAAGTGACGTACCAAAAACTGAAACGTTCTTCGTACTTGCTGTCTTCTCCTGATTCGGGACACGTCCTTATCGGTGACCCTTGGAGGGGCCATGAAACCATAGACAACGTGAAGGCTCACGAAATGTGCTGTGTGAATTCTTCCAAAAATATGTGCGACAAATTTTATAAAATGTTTCCTGACCAGGGTTGTTCAGATAACGTGACCTTTGGATATGGTAAGTATGAAAATGTATGTTAATACTTTTCTCACAAAAGCGATCAATTTTAACGGCTACAGCCACGACATGTGATCCAGTGAAAGATAGTGTCTACCAGACCTTGACGGCACAATTTTGTGTTATCTTCCACGTCATGTCCGGGCGTAGGAAATCGCCGCTGTCGGCCTTACAATAATAGCTGTTAGTTTTAAGTTTACCTCACCATTCACACTTGCTTTCAATTGCGGGAGCGATTAGCCTCACAACAATGACATTCGCAAGCCCGGTGATCGCCATAGACTTTATGTCACACCTTCCTCAGTTTTCGGGACTTCATAAGTCGGCCCTGTAGTATTGAAAAAAACTGTGGGGAGAGTTACAAAGGGAAAGATAAACAAACATGACAATAGTCCATGGTAAATTTGAGAATATTTTGCACCATTACGCCTAACATAAATGTTTCGGAGTCATTCATTATATTTCATTAGCTCCCTGCCAATTCTCCGCTTTACCCTTAAATCCTCTGTTTTATCTGCATCTCCACTGGCGATCATTTTCACACCATAAGCTATCTATCTACACAAGGTTTTTTCCGTATTAAGTTCGATTTTTAATACCTTCAATCTTTCTCTCATAAACCTATCTACAACTTACCAGCACTACTTATCTCTAGTAATTTCAAATCATTTCCTCAATTGCTTTGCAACACATTTCAAAAACAAGTCGCATTAACTGCTTTAGAGTACAAAACGATTCGATCACTTGCACTAGTTTGTTTGAATGATAGGAACACAATCATGTTATTGTTTCTTTAAAAGATTGGTGGTCATTTTGTATGTTTAAAAATATACACGAAATAACTCCTTATACATAGAATAGTTTTATTATTTAAAACATAAAAGAAAGCACTTGAGTACACAGAGAGTAGCTCTAACTCTAACAGCCACGATATACTGTTGGCGTAACTTTAAAAACCATTATTTAATGTTGGTGTAAATTTAACAACCACGATATACTGTTGGTCTAACTGTAATAGCTAATGTATGCTCTTGCCGTAACTTTAGCAACCACAATATATTGTTGGCGTAACTTATCCCAAAATAGCTGTTTGGAGTCATTATTTAGAAGTCCAATTGAAACAGAGGTAACAAGTAATGTAACATATTATAGTCTGAGACACATTAGTACAGCAGTGGTCTCGTCTGTAATTTCCGTTCCCATTCATATTCAGCTGCTGCTTCAAAACAGCACGAGACCCCTCTGGGGCAGTCACAACGTCTTGTACAAGAGAAGAATTGTTAGCTGAGGAAAGTGGGTTATTTTCATTATAGCAGCAGCACGAAAGACACATGCTCTAACGGCCTCTGTTACTCTGAATTTGAAAAACGCAAGTGTAACTTGTTTACTTATTAATGTATCTTGTAGGCGTTCTCTCAAAACGTAACCTTGCATCCAATAATCCTCTGAAGAATTGGTTTCAATAAAACAACTTTAATATGTATACTATATAAATGACCTTTAATTTTAGGTTATACAACGTGGAGTTCTCAAACACACACCATCCGCCATGACACCCAGGACTCAAACACCCCAACTCCTTTCCTGCTCTTTCTCTCATGTGACCTCTCCGTCACTAATCATGTGATTCACACGTGACACACAGAGATCACGTTAAAGGAATTTAAAACACATATGAATCTAAATTAATATAATTTACTTATGGCATAATTAGAACATTTAGTTTATGTAAATACCATTTGAAAATATCTCTCTAATTTGAATACTATTTTTTTAACATTTTATTCAATTGCCTACTTATTGATGCACGATGTATGACATACAGGCTAAAACGTAATGTTTCCCCAGGGTACGGTTATGGAGATCCACACATAACAACATTTGATGGATTGACTTACACAATGAATCAGTGGGGCGAGTACATACTCTTGAAGATAGAGTCCGAACAATTTATGTTACAGGTAATTGAATAATAATACTTCAATACAAAAAATAATTTTTAAAAACATTTTAAACAATAGAAATGTATTTAATAGAATTTCTTAGTTAATTTTATAAAGCAATCAAGTAGTATTCAATGATTATGCAGTTAAAATAGTAATTAAGTAGTTTTTTCCTGTCAAGAGATTTAAAACATTAAAATCACATTAGTTCCCCAAAAGTACATTTTTTATTATCTTCATAGAAATATTGTTATTGAACAATATAAAGATAACAATGTAATAAGGTTAATATATTTGTTATATCAGACCAGAACAGGAAGAGCTGAAAATATAAACTCTGAACCAGTGAATGCAACAGTTTTCAAAGCATTTGCAGCTAAACAGGGACTAAACTCTCACTTTCAAGTTGAGCTTTCACCATCAAACAAATGTAATGTCAAAATAATTGTATTTGTGCTTTTATAAATGAAAAAAAAATCTTCATTTGATAAAAAAGTATTAAATGAACACTTATACTTATAGATTGAGTTTTAGTTTGGTAGAAGTAGAACAAAGTTTGTTTCACATTGATTTTGTTTAGAGACTTTGTAGCGCATCGTGAGCTTAGCTATCTTTAATGGCGCTTTCCTTGGTTAGTCAATGTCGTTAGAAAGATGGCAAGGTTATTTATTTATTATTATTATTTAATTATTACGAATAAATTTTTGGAAGTAAATTTTTTGACATGAAATGATCTGCAAACGTGTTTGTAAAAGAGTTAAAGAATCGAATGATATGCCTGATGGCGATTCAAGTAAACAAAAATCAGTAATTATAAATTATGAAAGTGCAACAGACAGAAAGCCCTTGCCTTAAATTAAATCCCAGATTAAAAAAACCCATTAACATAACTCACTTTTCACTTTTATATATTCCAAAAAACTACATTTATTTTGTTTGCTATTATCCTTCGACAGCCATGATCATTTTCGTCAATGATGTAGATGTTACTGAGAAATTTTATGCAACTCCAAGTTTTATGGTAGCAGAGAAAAATATCTACGTTTTAAGAGAATGCATTGCTGAAAAAGTTCATATAACGGCAACTTTTCCATGTGGTAAAAATACATTCTTTTTGTCTTAAACAGTGCATATATAATAATTTATTTCCCAATATCATTTAAAAATTTTGTTTCAAGTAAAAATTGTTTAATATTGTTTTGGTAATTTAAAGAAAATTCTTAGAAGAACAATTTGAATCACATATATTGTTGTCGAATTCAGTTTTCAAACATCTTTAAAAACTTTTGATGTTAATCTCTTATTAAACTTATATTCTATTCACTAATGACATTTTTAAAAAATTTAATTGTTTTTTCAGTAGGCATGATTTTTTTCTTATAATATATTTTTTTTCAGTAGGCATGATTTTTTTACTAGTCTAAAAGTAACATATTTTTGTATTCCTCCAATTTATATTCATGAACTGGTATAACAGAAACAATAATTATCATGATCCTTAATCTTCTTTATATTAGTTTAATCAATTTAATCATAAAGTTTTCTCTCTGGAAATCTATGATAAAAATTTGTGAGTGATAAATAAATAAAATTTTATGTTTTTCGATATTTAAAAAAATAAAATTTCTATTCACTTGTATATGAAGTTAAGAAACATAATCTAGTAAAGAGGAAAAAATCCAAAAATGTGAGCTCTTTCCTTATATATTTACATATATAAAATTCAAATTTATTAATATGTTACAAATGATTTGTTTTATTTCAGGGATTTCTATCAACATCCATGTTGCACTGAGAAACCTTGTGCTGGAAATTAAAGCAGATAATAGTCTCAAGGATCAGATAATTGGTCTTTTTGGAAATTTCAATGGGAAAAAAGACGATGAATTCTCTGAGGAGAGTGGTGCTTATTTACATGTGAATGGTGCTAGTCAGCAAGTTGGTTTAAATGAAGTTATCAAATCATGTGAGCAAGCTACTATTTATTTACTTACTACCAAATTAAAAATATAACAACTAGTAATTTACAAGATTTGGCTGTAATGAGTATTCTTAATGAGTTTATAACAGGGCCGGTCTTAGGCCACTGCAACCTATGCGCAGTCCGCAGTGGGTCCAACACTTTCATAGTCCCCGCCTATCTTAATTTTCATTTATTATCATTATTAATTTCTTATCACTACCCAAACTGAGCCCGCCCAATCCGTTTTGCATACTAAGCTGCTTAGGGCCCTGCAATAACTAAGACCGACCTTGGTTTATAATAATATTATATTTAGGATGATTTAATTATTACCAATTTCAATACTGTCATTAAATTTTTTGCTATAATCATGATCTTTACAATGTTCTATGATATTTAATTCATCATGATGTGAACAGAAACATATTAACCATACTGACCTGTGCTGATAATACTTCGATTTTTAAAATTAAATTAGTTTATGCAAATCCTTTAAATGTGTGCTACAGTAAGAAAATGAATATGTATTAGTTCAATATATTAATTTAATATATGTGTGATATGCATTCGTCTTATAAACCTGCCAGATAAATCAATAAAATCTTTATTCGATTATTATTGGTTGCATGAAACAATTGGAAACACACAAGGAATTATTCAATTATTCGTATTTTTATTTTTAGGGCTGGTTACTGCAGGTAACACAATTTTCAAATATGAGAGAAATAAAAGTTCAAAGGACTATATACGCACAGATTTCGTCACAATACAAAGTAATCATTTTTCCTACAATGAGAGTAGAGAAATTTGTAAGATCAACAGTGACACCTGCATGTTTGATTACATGGCAACAAAAGATGAAAAGTTTGCTTTGATGACACAGCAGTTAATTGACCAACAGCAACTTACTGCAGATAGCCTAAGTAATTCATTTTTTAAATCTTGATTAAAAGTTTCCAAAGAATTTTAAAAATTATAAAAAATTATTTCTACTATACTGTATTTATTACAGTCTGTAAAGCAAGATTTTTAAAATGTTTTTAAAATATTTAAATCATCAAGAAAAGGTTCTTCATTAGATATTTTTTTTATTTTAACATTATGGCAATAAGAGACATTGGCAAGGAAAATCTATCATCCACATCTCATCAATTAATTACATTATGCCAAACATAAAATATAAATATATAGTTGTAAATCTAAAATAATTTTTATATAATATATATAATATTTAAAGTATTTGTATAAGTATAATTACTTATTTCAGGCCGATCCCCTCCTAAATTTTCGCTTAAGAACATGCATATTAACAAAATGTGGTTTGTACATGATGGAAAACCTGCTACACTTGATGTCGAAGTTAATGAAAACAATGTAACAATACAACTTTTGCTTGATGAAAGTGGGATCATCATGATAAATGATTCAGTTCATCAGATTGTATACATACCAAATTTGGAAGTTCCTGTAAAACTTGGGTAGGATTTTGAATCGCCTTTTCATTTTTGGTTTAGTCTTACAGTAAAAAATATATAATTTGTAATAGTAATACAAATAGTCCTTTAATCCATTTACTTATTAATATATATGAAAAAATATCAGTAACTAAAATATGGACAGATTTATTTTTGTAAATATTATAAGTTGTTAAAAAGTGAATATACATGTAACTGTAACTGTGGCAGCAAAAATTTGAAGTAATATAATATGAATGTAACTTGATAAATAAAAAATATAGTAAATTTAAAAAAAAATAATAACATCTTAATTTCAATGGCGCCTCTACTGTGGCACAGTCGGGTACAGTCCATATGCCATATGACGTTAAAAGTTAAAAGGCAGCTAGTTTTTAGGGAGTGGGTGAATTCATGTTTTCTCTGTTGTTCAAAATAAGAGACTATTTCATTAATTCTATAAAGCAGGGTATGAAAATAGAGGAGGTTGGTGGGGGTTATATTTAATTTGTGAATATTATTTTGGAGCAGCTGAAACAAAAGATTATATAAATGTAAACACATTTTAGTTTAATTATGTATTCATAATCATATTAAATGTAAAATAAAATCCTAAATGCAATTTTTTAAAGATATCAATCTACATTGTACAAACCTGTTTCTCATAATTATTGATCTTTTAAAAAATGGTTGTTACTTTTTATTATTTACAGATTTTAAATTTGTCTAGCAATTAAAACATCATTTAAACCCACTTTGGCTATTAATTATAATATTTTATTAATCCCTTGCTACCTTCATTGAGACAATTAATAACTTACAAAGGATTAAACATTTGGTATCTATCTAATATTCTCTTCTGGGCAGAAACTAAAGCAATTTTACAAGATTAGCCTACTCATATTATTCAATCTTAAATTAGAATTCAAGCCAAAGATGCGGATGGTGCCTACAGTGCTATAATATTCATCAATATAGCTGTCTGCACAGATTGTAGTAGACATGGTCAATGTGATTTCAACAACACCAGGAATCTAGACTACATAAATGGTTATTTCTGGATTATGAAATGTGTATGTGATGCTGGTTATACAGGTAGTTTTATTTCTGATTTTTCATGTGTAATTTACAATTTTAAAAATGCTATACAGAAAAATGTGTACTGACTACCTAAATAATTTTCTGAACAACTGATCAGGTGCAATTTTTATTGAAATGTGATTCTGTATAATGGATGTACTCTAAAGAATAGAAAATATCATTTATATAAAGTTTGAAAATAGGTTAAGATTATTACACATGCTAAATTATTTTAAAGCATATTTTATGGGTGAATGAGGTATTTACTGTGAAACTGAGCTTGATGCTTGTTTAGTTAGACCCTGCTCAGTAGGTCAGGACTGTCAGAGTTTTGAAATGGAACAAAATTATACTGCAAAAGAAATAATCTGTGGTTCATGTCCTAGTGGATTTGAGCATTACAATGGAAAATGTGTTGGTAAGGAAAATATTCTCTAAAGTATTACATTCAAAATTATTTTGAAACAGACCTTTAATATTTTTTATATATTTGATTCACTAACCTGACAAAAATAAATTTTTGATGACAATATTGTAAAATATTTGTAATTTATTTCTTGTTTTAAATAATATTAGCAACTACAGTGCATTAAATTTGCCATCTAAAGTAGTTTGTTTTTTTCACAGATAAGAATGAATGTATTCTGCCTACAAAAGTATGTAATCAAATATGTACTAACACTGTTGGATCTTACCAATGTAGTTGCAAACATGGCTTCAGACTGGGATTAGACTCCAACACATGTTTTGGTGACTTAAATTTCAAATTTTATAGAGATGTTTTTTTTATAAGTTATCTTAAATTTTCATTTGACTTCTTAGAACTAAATTTAATTGAAATTTTACACTCTGAACGGCAGATTGTGTTAATCTTTTAAACCCATAATGTAGTGCTGGTACTGATTTAAAAAAAATTTGTTTTATTAATTGGGAAAAAATTTGGGTAGACATTAGGACAGACGTCCGGAAGTATTTCGGAAGCATTCTGTAGTTTATTTATTATTTTTTAGTCTACTTCCTGTTTCACAGTTGCAGTTCTCAATTATTTTAAAATGACTCATGACAAAACGAACTGTCCTCTATACTATAACATGTACAAATAAAATTAGGAATCCTTGTGGGCCTACAACTTTGACTCATAATTAATTGTAACCTATGTTAAAATTAAATGGCTTTTGAACACGGCACTTTTTATGAATGAAACAATGAGAACAAGGCAATAGTAGTAGTGTCAAAATGAGGTTGAAGGATGAAATAGTTGCCAATGACAACAATTATGCACACGGTACATTTTGCTATTCCATGCGAATATCTGGATGTATATTTCTAAAATTCTTGATTTAAAAAATTACATTATTTTCTGTTTGTTTTTATTTCCAAAGCTTATTTGGTTTGTTTACTATAAGTATAAGTTGTGGAAAAAGTATATTATAATTATTATTATTATTAAAAATAAGAAATCTGGCATTTTTCACAATTTAAGTGTATATATTACTCATTGCTTGTGACTGTTACTGAAAGAGAGATATTGATGATCATTCTAAAAATTAAACAAAATAGCCTATTTATTTAATAAAAAATAACAACAAATATTTTTAAAAACACAATAAACAAACAACATCGAGGTTAGAAGACACACACAATTTTATTTTGTCGGAAACGACAATTTTAGACTCACTGGATAGTGTTCTATCTTAAATATTTATATAGTTTGAGGCCCTATAACAATAAGTAAAAATGTAGACAAGGGGTACATTTTTAAATAATTGAGAACTGCAGCTGTGAAACAGGAAGTAGACTAAAAAATAATAAATAAACTACAGAATGCTTCCGAAATACTTCCGGACGTCTGTCCTAATGTCTACCAAAAATTTAATCAATTAATTTTGATTAGTTATATTTTTATAACGCATATATAGATCGCGTTAAGTTGCAATTCATTATTTTGCAAAATCGGCTAAGTCACTGTAATTCCATAGCTCCCAGATTTTGTGACATAACACAGAAAATTTGTTCAGCTATGCAGCTATGCAAGAAATAAAGAAGAAAAACCTTTTTTTTTACATATTCACTTCTAAATAAATAATAAAAATATGATGGAAAAGTATGTAAGTGACAAAAAATAAAAATTATTTATTTATAAATTGAGGAAAAAAAAGGACATATTTTCTTAAATTTTAAGCGAAATTTAATCGATCAAATTAATGTTAATCCATTAAAATTTTTAAAGTAGTGTCTACAGACACCGCGGCGGTGCACCCAGCTAAACCATCGTCCTTGGCCTACTTACACCGCCGCGGTGTACCTAGCTAAACCATTGGCTTTGGCCTAGGTACACCGCGGCTAAAAATTGAGACGATTTCACTATATTTAGGCTATATGTGTGTAATCACTATGCTAATAAACAGTAGACTTTAAATAATCAATGTATTTATGCAATTTTTTAATGATTTTGAATGTTTAAAAAAATTATTTTGTTCACCATTCCAGGACAATTAGTTATAAAATTTAAAAAGTAACATATTTCATGAGCAATTCCAGATGAATGGTAAATTGCAGTGAAATTGCGATTACGTTGGTGGTGTCAGGTTCAAATCTCGGTGATGGAATTTTTAAAAAATTATTATTATTTTTATTTTAAAACCACAATGAGGGTGCTCGCAAAAATTGTTTTATACTACGTGCAAATTGTGCAAATCCAAGTATCAATGAAGCATTCACCCACCCCCACCCCCTCCCTCAAAAAAAAAGGCATGTCTTATTTTTTGTGTTACAGACTCTCCTTCTATTTCTACACGTTACACAGTCTTACGCCTATGCATGCTTTAATATTTAATGGATTTATGTTAAGCATTTCATTTTTGTTAGAGTTTTAAATTAAAAAAATTGATTGTATGTTGGATTTCATAGATAGTTTAGGCGACCCATTCCATACCCAAATTCGAGATGGGAACAAAAATCGTTATGAGTTTGTTCTTGCATACTGCTACGGAAAGGTGTTTCTATCACCATCGCTACGAGTATGACCCCTAAATTTAACAAAAGGATTGTATTAGTATTAGAGTATCTGTTTGTCTCATTGACTAGCTAACTTTTTAAAAAATGCAGAGAACACGTTGTTTTCCACGCGATCCCTCCCCCATTATAATAATATAGTATAGTATATGTAAATACCCCCCCCCCACACACACACACCAAAAGAAAAGACAAATTAATTTCAATTTTTATTTTTAAAATGTGTATTCATTCAAAGATATTAATAATTACATAATATTCAAATGTGAACCTTATACTTATACGTAAGGGGCGAAGAAAGTGATTTTAATTTGTTTCATTTACAAATAGAAAATACGTTTTTTTGTTTGTTTGTTTGTTGTTTTTTTTTACGTCATATTAAAAAAATTGGGGGGGGGGAAGGGGGCAAAGTTTGTATGACAACGTGTGACGAGGGGGTGAAAAATGTTCTAAAATCGCGTGACGTTATTTTAAGACATTTTTTCACTGGGATGACAAATAAGAAAGCCTACACGCACAGATTATTATTTGTACAGGTAGACTAGTATTTAATTTTAACTTTAAAATTTATTTGTTAAAATTATACTTGATAATTATGTCAGTTTCCACAGCCTGAAAGAGAAATAGTGGTGTTCCTCGTTGCCCTTGAATGAAGAACGAAAGGGGGAGGTGGGATAATGAAGAGTCAAAGATAGTAGAACATCATTTTGTAGAACAATAAATTTTGCGTTGAATGGAAATTTTATAATTCCATTTTAAATCTAAATATTTGAGTATTTGCAAGCAATACCAGAGTGGTGGCCGTGGTTAAAGCGCTAAGGGGCTGTCCATTAATTATGTCAACAAATTATTGGTGATTTTACCTCCCCCTTGTCAACAACTTGTCAAACTTCGAAAGTCATAGACACCCCTAAAAAAAGTTACGTCAACATTTGATTACTTACAAAAAACTATAATAAAATAAATAAAAATAAAACAATATATGTATATATATTTTAAATAGACTAGTTTACAACTTTTAGCTAATGCGTAATTTATTCACATCTATGCTTAATTATGGGTAAGGTATCATCTTCTATTAACTTTTATATATCTATTTTTAACCGCGGTGTACCTATCCCATCCCTCACAAAATGCTTTGGCTAGGTCCACCGCTGCCGCTGTGTACAATTTTTAAAGATTAATATATTAATTAATCGTTAATTTCCGCAGCCCAACTATAAATATATCATTAATCCTTTCAGATAATTAGATTATTTATTTCTCAAAAGCAGTTAGAGGAAATATTTTCATTGAACAAGCTAATAATTTTAATATCCTTAATTCAGATATAAATGAATGTCAAGATATGACTACACAATGTCAACAAAGATGTGTCAATCATGAAGGCAGCTACACTTGTGATTGTTTACATGGTTATCACCTTGATAATGACAGTTCAAGTTGTGCATTGAGTAAAACATTGATAACCACTTTTAATTATTTTAGATGTCTTGCATTTAGAGGCCTGCTCATATATATGAATTAAATAAGACATCAATTAATTTCCCTTTAACTAATGACAAAAAGAGAGCTCTTTTGTTAATAAGTACAAAAATATTTAAGATTTTCACAAATGCTAAAGCTGTAATTTTATTCAAAGATTTTAATTGTAATAATCATATTTTTGTAAAAGATAGTTTCTTTAAAATTATCTTTATAATAAGATTTTAAAATAATTTTTTTTTGAAGAAGAAGAAGCGGATTTTTAGGTCTACTACTATTTTATTACCTTTATAAGTATTTTAATAATTGTTTTCTAATCTTAATTCCTCATTATATTCGAAATTATGTTTACAATTAATAATTTTACTATTTTAGTTTTAAGATTATAAAGGTGTGTGAGCGTAAGGGGTAATACAGCAAACAGGTTTGGCAGAAATAATGAAATACAGTTAAGAGAAACTTGCATTCTTCAGCAAACAAACAATAAACAAAGTTTAACAACAAATGCCTTAACTGCCATTTAATATCTGTGAGAGCAGCAATTACAATATAACAGTATAAAAGAGAATTATATAGTATGATATTTAATAGGCAAGGTAGGAGATGAAAAGTGAAAAGAAAGTATACAACGATTGATTTTAACAAAGATAGGGTGAACCAAAATTTTACAAGTTGAAAGAATAAATTGCATACATTCTGTTTGGTTTCAAGGCTTTATAACCCTAAATGAGTTTGTTCTCTTAATTCTGAATGTTTTTTGGTAGGATTGAATGCTCAGTTGTGGTTAATGCTATTGAAGGGTTTGATAAATGAAATTTTTTATCCTGTGCCATATTGAAAATATGTTCAATATATGTCATAAAAAAAGAACAAATCTTCTGCCTTATAAACAAAATATATAACTTATAACAGTTGGTGAACATGATGGTATAGATGATGTAGCAGCTAGTACATATGTAACAATATCTTCAAAAACATTTTTTCTCATTTACTTTTCTATAAAAAAAATCAGAATGTGTTTAAACTGCTTCCATAGGATTTCATATAAAATGTGTTACTGGAGGGGGCACAGGAATATTGCTACAAATGAGGAGATCTCATATATTCTTCTCTCCTAAAGACAGTGATGGGTTAAAATGATAAAAAAAATATTTGGTGTCGGGTTTCCAAATAGAAATGCCATGATTTTTTTAGGAATATTACTTTAGCTTTAAAATTTGAAGGGTGGATGTGAGGTTAATCATTGTCTTTTAAGCGAAATCGTTTTGACACAACATTATGGATTTGGTTGAAAGGTTGATGAATTCATTTCTCCTGGTAGAACCTACACTGCAGACAATTTTAGCACATGTATTATTCCAAAAATCATCTTCAGATGGAAAACATTGATTAAGGCAATGTAGAAAAGAAAACACCAAAGAAAACATTGATAAACTAGAACAAATTCAAAAAAGAGCTGCCAGATTCATTACTGGAGAATATTCGAAACTGACAAGAATAACACCATTAGTTAAATCATTAAACCTTGAAACACTAGAGGATAGAAGAACCAAGAGCAAAGTAGTAATCTCTATATATATAAGACGCATTTGTTGTCTGTCTGTTCCCTAATAACTCAAGATCCAGACAACCAAATAACGTGAAATTTGGTACACGTACACAAAATTATACCGGAAGGGTTATTAAACAGGTTTCGTTCCATATATATAAGATACTGGGGGCCGGGGGCCCAAAATGTAGTTTTTCCTTATATGAGCTATATAAAATAAAAATTATTGAAAATTAAGACGTAAAATAATGACACAAAATAATAAACATTTTGGTGTCGAGATTAACAAGAAGGCAACTATCGCCATAAAATAATTGTTTTGCTATTGTTGTTGATTTGTTGTTGTTGCTTTTGTTGTTGCTTTTGTTGTTGTAGTTGTTGTTTTGTTGTTGTTGCTTTGCTGTTGTTGTTGTTGTTTTGTTGTTGTTTTGTTGTTGATGTTTTTGTTGTTGTTTTGTTTTTGTTGTTTTTGCTGTTGTTTTGTTTTTGTGGTTGTTTTTGTTGTTGTTGCTGTTGTTGTTTCTGTTGTTGTTGCTTTTGCTGTTGTTGCTTTTGTGTTGTTTTTGCTGTTGTTGTTGTTGTCCACATCCCTTGCCCTGCGACGACAATGCCCTTCATGTTGTTGTTGCTTTGTTGTTGTTGCTGTTGTAGTTGTTGTTTTTTTGTTGTTGCTTTGTTGTTGTTGCTGTTGTTGTTGTAGTTGTTTTGTTGTTGTTTTGTTGTTAATTTTGTTGTTTTTGTTGTTGTTTTGTTTTTGTTGTTTTGTTGCTGTTGCTGTTTCTGTTGTTGTTTTTGTCGTTGTTGCTGTTGTTGTTGCTGTTGTTGTTGTAGTTGTTGTTTTGTTGTTGTTGCCTTGTTGTTGTTGCTGTTGTTGTTGTAGTTGTTGTTTGTTGTTGTTTTGTTTTTGTTGTTTGATTTTGTTGTTTTGTTGCTGTTGTTGTTTTTGTTGTTGTTGCTGTTAAACCCGGGCATAGCCGGGTACTTGCCCCTAGTCATACATAAAGCAATTAATTCTAATTTAGAAATACAACACAAAGATAACTTAATACAACCCTCAGATAGACATAAGGATAAAAACACCTTTCTTATTCCGTATGCAAGAACAAACACATACAAGTTTTCCTTCTTCCCGTCCGGAATTCGGGCGTGGAATGGGTTGCCTGAAGAATCCAGGAAAACCAACACTTTATCAACATTTAAATCTCTGATAAAAATGCAGGACTAAACACAAACCATAGATAAGCGTAGGACGCAATAATCTTCTGTATCGAAGGAGCGTCTGTAAACAGATAAGAGTTGGGTCTTTACAATCTTTAAGGAAGGAAAAAGTTAATAGTTTTGTGTCAAATCAGATAAGTTGTACCCAAAGGGATATATAGCAATTAATAATGCTTCTCTCCCCCTTATATTGCTTATATTATATATAACTTTTTCTTCAGATGTCCCCAACACTAATCAATCTACACAAATATGTAACACTGAGACAGACAATCTGAATTTCAGTTGTTGCCTTGGATACAGAGAAAATGAGGGATTTTGCCTTGGTAATTATATTATGTTTAGAAAATAGTTTATATTTATTATATTTGAAACAAATTATAGATTACAGTTAACATAAAATAAAGTATTTCTTGAATAAAAATTTGATTTCATTAGAGCATTCTCCATTCACAGATATTGATGAATGCAATTTTGACCACAGCCCATGTAGTCATGAATGTAAGAATACCAATGGAAGCTTTTTTTGCCTCTGTTATCAAGGCTTCATGTTGGAGTCTGATGGTGTATCGTGTAAGAGTAAGTGATTGCCATATTATTTTATTTTTAAAGATACACCTTTATCAAATTTTATTTTTCAACTGAAGTGTTAAAATTTCATGAAAATTTTATTTATAAATATTGCTGGCCAAAAAAAAATTATCAATTTTAACTTAGAAGATTATAAGGTAAGCACAAGAATCTAAGATGAAACAAAAATGTATAGGTTTAGTTTTCTTTTCCAGAATGTGAATCTCCATTCTATGGAAAAAACTGCTCACAAACTTGTGAATGTAGTGATCATGGATATTGTGATGCTGTAAAAGGATGTATTTGTGATGAAAACTGGGCAGGGGTTAACTGTGATGTAGATGTAAATGAATGTATCAAGCCAGGTATCTGTCCCGAAGACCAATTGTGTGAGAATAGAAACGGCTCATTCACATGTGTTTGTCCAACAGGTTTTGAGATGATTAATGACAAATGTCAAGGTATTTATTATTGATGTTTTTTTTAAATTGTATAATATTAAGAAATAGCCCAGTCAGAGAATTGAAAACTTTTACATATCAAAATAAAGCTGGGACTTTGGGCCATAAAATTTTTAAAAAAAAATAATTTAAATGAAATAACTTAAATTTTAATTAAGTTTATTTTTAAAAAAACACAGTACTTATAATGACACTAAATGAAAAAAGTTGTTTTTTAAAAATGTAATTTATATTTTAACAAACAATTAAACAGAATAGAATTAAGAAATATATTTTCTTTTCCTTTCTGAAGATGCTTATTTGTTTCAGATATCAATGAATGTATATATATTAAGTGTGATGTGGTAAAAGAATTGTGTGTGAACACTGCAGGAAGTTACCACTGCAGGTGTAAGAAAGGATACTCCAAACCAAATTATTCAGAATGTCAGGGTAAGTGTGAGCAAAAAATATCATTTCTTTTTCCCATTCTGTGAATGAACATAAACCTATTTATTTATGAACATGTTTTTATTTTTGAGTGACTGATTTTATTTTAATTCAGAGGTCTCCTCTTATTCAAAAATATTATTTGAACAAATATTTTCAATTCTTTTTTTATAATCTTATATCTTGATTATTTAAGATTTTAAAGAGGACTTTTAACGATAATTACATTTTAGAGTAAAACAAAATTTCAAGAGTAACACCATTAACCAAATCATTAAAACTAAAAACACAAGGTCATAGAAGAACAAAGAGCAAAGTACTAATAACACATAAGGAAATTAATTCTAACTTGGAAATACAACACAAATTAATCTAATACAACATAGACATAGGGATACAAAAAAATTCTTATCCTGTAAAAAGAACAAGCACCTACAAATTCCTGTCTGAAATTTTGGAATGGAATGGGTTGCCTAATCAAACCAGGAAAACCAAAACACTATCAACATCTAAAGGTCTCATAAAAATCAAAGATTATACATAAACCATAGACGTAAGATGCAATAACCTTCTGTCTAGAATCTGCATCTGTAATAAATAAGATAGATAATGGGGAAAAAAATGAATCATGAAAATTGTATCCAAATAATAGTTTGTCAAGTCATAATCTCATAAGCAAATAATTAATTTTTATTCTCATTTGTTTCTTTATTTATGCAAAATTTAAAAAAAATTGTTATGTTTTATTTGTTTACTAAAATTAATTTAATTGGCAATGATTTATTTCTGAAATATAACATTTCTATCATATTTTTTTTTAAAAATAACATCAGATGATAATTAATTTTTTTACCAGTTGATCATTTTAAATAATTATTTTAATATTAGACATAGATGAGTGCAACATGGCTACTGATAAATGTCAGCACTATTGTGAGAATGTTGAAGGTAGCTACAACTGCCAATGTGAGACAGGTTACATTCTTGCTGATGATCGTCACAACTGTATTAAAGGTAAAGAAATAAAAATGAATTTTATTTTTTTCCAAATCATAAAAAAAAATTACATTATAAATATATTGTATTATAAGCATGTTATTCTCTTGAAGTCTGTTTGATAAATTTTGTTTCTTTTTAAGTATGTCAAAAAATGCATATTAAGATATTGTTTCTACACAAACATCATAGAGAAAAACATCTTCTTATTATAAAGTAAACATATACTGCTGTAACGCAATCCTTTTAAAACCCATTTCATTAAATTAAGTTCTTTTCCTGAACAGTTAATAATTTATGTGCTAGCACCAATCTTTCTTGCCAGATGGGATGTAGAATTGATGAAAAAAATCAGACTCACTGCTTGTGTCCAAAAGGTCACACAATATATAATCAAAGCAAATGTAAAGGTATTTAAATTTTGAAATATCACCTTTCAACACTTTAATTAAAAACTTTAGGCGTCTCAATTTAAATTTTTTGTTAATGTTATTTGTTCAGTATTATCTAAAAATATATTTATGTTTAAAACACATCAAAAAGCAAATCTTAATATTTTTATTTATTCACCCATTTAAAAATGTTTCTGATTTTATAGGTTGTATAATCTAATATCATTTAAAGTTAAAGCATTAATTAATTATAAATACATTTTATTGAGCTCAGATATAGATGAATGTTCGCAATCCCAGAGCAACAAATGCTCAAACAATGAAAGTTGTGTTAACAAAGTTGGAGGATACATTTGTTCTTGCCCACCAGGCCAAATGTTGGATAATGATGAACGCACATGCATTGGTAAACCTTCAAAAATGTACCCCATATTTATTTAAATTTCTGTTTAATCTTTTTACAAACTGATTAAATACAACAGAATATTTAAATCCACAAACGGCTTCATTTTTAAAATAAGTTTTGATTAGTTTTCTCCCCATCAAATGTATGTAAATTCACTTGATGAAATTATAATAACTGTAATTTATATTAAAGAAATTAAGAGTTTTCATTTGACAAAATGCATCTAGAAAACCTAAGGGAGCATCTTTTATAGATGTTACAACTTGTTACCTGTAGCATAAAAGTCTTTGAAATTTATGTTAACTCAATGTTATTCCATCAAAGAGAATTCGTTCTGGAATATTGAAAACATGTATTTCGTCTTAAAGATGAGTTTGCAATCAAACATCTACATAGTGTCTGTATAATAATGAAAAACAATATCTGATTCTTTAATCAACTAAGCATATTTTAACAACACAACACGAATCATCAATAACTAAATTATAATAATATCTAGTCTTACATTTCATTTCATTTAGCATCAGATACTTATTCAGCTCAATATCAAACAGATATAATGACTTCTTAAAGGATACAATTTGAACCCTTTATTTCGTAATTAGCCAAAAACAAATATGTAAATGTATATTTCCATGATCATTTAGAGAAGCTAATTAAAGATGATTTTATATCCATAGAATGTAATGGTGCCTGGGGCCAAGATTGTTCTCAAGAATGTGTATGTGGTATAGGAGCTGAGAAATGTAATCCAGTTTCTGGTTGTGTTTGTAAGACTGGATACACAGGTGATATAATGATCAATATAATTAAAGAATTTTAAGATGTTACTATGATGTTTATCAATGAGATAAATATAATTTAAACACAACTTTATCATTTCAAAAGTTCAAAATTGTACACAATTCAATAGTTATTCTTTTAATAAAAACAGGAAAACACTGTGACAAAGACATCAATGAATGTGCGAGTGGCAGAATGCCTTGTGGAACAAAAGCCGTTTGCATTAACTTGCCAGGAAAAGCTATTTGTGAATGCCTACCTGGCTATACTTTGGATAAAGATGGAATGTGTGTTGGTATGCTAAGTTTGTAAACCAAAATTTTATTAAAAATTTTTAATGTAAAACTACAATGTACTACACTTAAATTTCTTTGAAATAACTAATAGTAGGTGCGAAAATACAATACATAAAAAAACTAAACATTAAAAGTCACAAAGGTTTTACATTTCATGTATTTTATTTATTACAGACATTAATGAATGCTCACAAAGGAACAATCTTCTGTGTTCACAAGTTTGCACCAATACAGAAGGTGGCTATGTCTGTTCATGCCACACTGGTTATTTTTATAACTCGTCATCAAACACCTGTCAAGGTTTGACATTTATTGTTTTTGAAATTAAATTTGGAAAATAAATTTGGTTAAATTAGGCCTCAAAAGTTAATATAGTTAAAAACGTGTATCATTTTTTTCCATATTGATGGTATTTATATCTTCAGAACAAATAATTTAATTCCAGACTTCATTATTTATTTTTTAAAATCATGTTACCTTAATTATAAATTTCAGAGATAAAAGAATGTTGTCATATATCAAATAAAAGCACAGTCTGTGTCTTTAACTTTAACACTCTCTAAATTAGTAAGGAAAAGCTATTTTATATATAATCAAAACAGATATTGATGAGTGCCTCTTAAAATTGGATCGTTGTGATCAAATGTGTAACAACACTGAAGGAAGCTACAGGTGTTCTTGTGGACTTGGGTTGCATTTAAACAATAATGGGCATACTTGCGAAGGTAAATGTGAATGCCTGAATTCAATAATATCCACTCATGTTTCTGCTTTTTTTAAAAACATTAGAGATTTCTACTGATATATTGACACAGAGTTTATTTTTTTATTTTTAAAAGCTGATGAATCTTGTGTAAATGGATCCATGTGCAGTCATCTATGTGTGTCAGTTAATGGAACAGACACTTGCTTTTGCTCAAAAGGGACAGTTTTGGTGAACAAAACACAATGTGAAGGTAATTAATTTCAGAAATGCATTCAATGGTTAAGCCTTAAGAAGCTACTAATATAAAATATCTCATTAATGTTTGTTTGGATGATGCCACATGGAATATTATATGTGCACACTTGCAACCTTTACCCAACCTTGTTATATGCATGGGAGAAATGTTCAATCAACTTACTAATTTTATTTTGCCTATACACATCACACATTTAAATTAAATTCCCATATGCATTTCAACAAATCACTTTTGTTTTATACATTTAACTGCATGATAATAATGTAATTAGCTATACTTCTCACAGTACAAAGAAATCTAAACACAACATTAACTAACATCCATCTAAATATATAATTTATCTGTTTAGTACTAAACATTTACATTTTCATCAACCTCATTATTCTGGAGCATATCAAAACAAACTTTATTTCATATTAAAATACATAAAACTATCTCATAAAATAATAAAACTATATAATTTGCAATTGTCACGCAAGTCAGTCTGGCCTGACGCTACTAATTTTAAAAAGCAGGGAAAACCAAATTACTGCACCAATGCATCAAAAGGTGTGCAAATTAAAGATGAGCTGTAAATAAATATTATATGACGTAATTGTTTTCGCTCATGCTTTAATTTTGGAAAAGGGAACATTGTAAAAAGAGGATTTGATGATGGTTAATTATAAAATAAAAAAACAAAGGGCGCGCTGTAGGCGCCCTGCAACGCAACCCCTATTTTATAAAATACTTTGTGTACATTTCAGAAAAGTTTAATATGTCGTATTTATCAAACAAGGACAAGTTAGTTGGGCTTTTGAAAAAGGTTGGCGCCGTAGGTGACCTAAAAAAAGTGCATTTTTTATCAAATAAATAGATTTCAGCTGAAAACTTCCGTCATTTTTGACGGGTGTACGCTAGTTTCTTATATAAAACTGTAAATTTATCAGATATAACAATAGTTGTTAAAATTTTTGATTTTTATTTTAAAATGAATATTTATTACAATTCAAATAAAAATGGAAAAGAGAATATTTAAACAAGCTACTTAAATACTAACAGTATATTTTGGTGCGCAAAATCTTTGAAATTAAAATTTTAAAGATAAAATCATAATTTGTTACTCAGAAAATTGAATGAATGGGATAATATCTAAATGAAATTCTTTTTATAAATTATAAATTCAGATGCAGATTTATGTAAAGATAGTCCATGTCAAGAAGGATGCCTTGAAGTTGATGATAATTCAACTTATCATTGCATTTGTGGACCTGGCCAATCTCTGGCTTCAGATAACATTTCTTGTACAGGTCTTTACTTTTAAGTTGCTATCTATGTAGAAGAAATTAAAAAATTTACATGTACTGAGTGAAAAATATTGTTTTAAGGATAGGAGCAATACATTTGTATTTTTTGTTCTATGTAAATTTAATGTTAAAATTCAGATTTTTAAAATATTATCTTATTATTTGAAGTTCAGACTGCCTTCAAGGATTATATGGAGTGCACTGCAGTAAACAATGCACTTGTAACATGATATCTACGGAATACTGTGATAAAATCAATGGAACTTGCATTTGTCAAACTGGATGGATGGGAGACAACTGTGAAAGCGATGTAAATGAGTGTGAAAATAACTCTTCTTTATGCCAAGATAACTCATCGTGCAGAAATACAAATGGATCCTTTCTCTGTGTGTGTAATGAAGGTTTTAATTTGAGATCTGATGGCATAAAAGCCTGTGAAGGTATACATTTTTGTTTTAACTATTAAATTATTTATATATATATTTAGCCAAAATTTTAACCAAAAAAAAAGTGTCAACTGTTAAGAGTAACAAAGAAAAAGAAAGGTAGAAATGCAAAATGCTCTCACAACTTTCATGCAACTTACTCTAACTAAATATGTAGGGTAGTAAGGATTAACAATCAATGAGAAATTGTGGAATCCCCATGTAAATTAAATTAATTAAAAAAGCAAAAAAAACTTTAGATTTATAAAAAGAGTTTTTTTTAAAAATGTAATAAGAAAATAAAATTAAAATGCTATATGTACTAAAAATGCATCTTCTGTATGGCAGCCATCCACCAAAAAAAAACATAGATAAATTAGAAAAAATTCAAAAAAGACCAGCAAACTTCATTACAGGGGAATATTCAAGAGTAACAACATTAGTTAAATCATAAAAATCTAGAAACACTAGAGTATAGAAGAACAATGAGCAAAGTAGTAATAATACAAAAGGCAATTAATTCTAACTTGTAAATACAACACAAGTTAAAACTACATGTAATATAAACCTCTTATAGAAAAACCCTTTTCTTATTCCTTAATGCAAGAACAAACAAATAAAAATTCTCCATTTTCTCATCTGAAATTCGACTATGGAATGGGTTACCTGAAAAAAAAAGGAAAAACAATGCACAATAAACTTTACAACTCTAATAAAAATAAAAGACTAGACATTAACCAGGGATAAGCGTAGGACTCAATAATCTTCTGTATAGAAGAAGCATCTGTCATAGAAAAGATAAGAAAATACATTCTTCTTTTTACATGTTTACATATAATACTCAAATTCTAATAAAAACACAGAAAAGTTAAGACATTTTCCAGGTAATATTATCTACATTTCGAACGCAAAATTTGTATCAAAACATGATTAATATATTTTAGTCAGTGTAATGCTATTCTAAAATTTAAAATAAAGTTCAACTAACTAAAATTTAGTGTAGCTTATTGATGTAAAGATTTCTTATGATAATCTTAAAAATTCATTTTAATATACAAAAATTTAATAATATTTATTGAAAGAATAATTTAACAGACTTTGGTCATTTAACATTTTTAGAATGTGATGATGGTTTCTATGGGCAGTCATGTGCTTCACATTGTGAATGTGAACAGCATCAGGTCTGTGATAAGGTCAATGGATCATGTTCTTGTGTAACCGGGTGGCAAGGAAATAACTGTGAGCAAGACGTTAACGAATGCACTGATCACACCCACACCTGTAATGCATCTCTGAATGAAGAGTGTGAAAACGTGGCTGGTGGATTTAAATGTAAATGCTCAGCTGGATTCGGCAGAACGAATGACAACAGTGATTGCCAAGGTAAACAGATCCTGTCTTGCAATATGATTTTTCTACAAATGATTGCCAAATATTCAAAATTAATTCTTTGTAGGAATAAACATAAATGATTATTTTAGTCTCATAAGAACCTAGAAATGAAATAGGTAATTTTAATTATATTTTTTAAACAGATAAAAGAGTACAACTTTTGTATTGTTTTTGTGTATATAACATCTCATAAACATTCATGTAAATTTTTTTAAAAATCACAAGCTTGATGTGTAACTTACGTATTCAATAATTCACTCAATCACAGTCAGAGCACAGGCAGTTTGTAAAAAATTGTCTACAAGATTTATGTATAGACTGACTGATTGATGGATGGACAGAGCAAGTTAAAAAAGAGCATAGAGAATAGAATTAAATACAAACATACCTTATGTTTTAGGGTTCGTTACAATAAAATATAAGGAAAATATTATCATATTAAAATTCATTAGGTGTGAGTGTAGAAAATTTCCCTTATGTGTTTGAATGTTTCTTTATTTACAGATGTTGACTTATGCAGGGGAAATAACTGTGAATGGGGATGCATGGAAGTCAACAGCAACACCAGCATGAAGTGTTTATGTATAGCTGGCAAACATTTGGATTCGGATAACATAAGTTGCAAAGGTTTTTCTCTTTTTGTGCTCCAAAATATGAAATTTTCTATCACGACACATTCATTATATTCCTAATATTAGTCTTTTAAGGCCACACTCAAAACACAACTTTTCAAACATTACTTTTCAGATTAAAAATCAAATATTTCTTTTACAGATGAAAGTGTCCTACAGATGTGTTTCTATATAATTTGTTTAATTTCGGGATGAATGTTTTATATTGAATTCATTTATAAATACATGTGTGTGTATATATAGATATACATGTATACATAAATATATATACAGTCAAACCGCTTAAGTCAACGGCATTGGGGTATGAAAAATGGCGTCGAGATAACCGATGATCGAGTTACAAACGAAAACCAATATGGCGGCAAAATATTAACATGTGCTTGAAATTTCTTTATGTACATGAATAATTAATTAGCGTTAATTAGTGATGGGATGATTAATCGGAATCGTATCGGAACCCTAATATTTCTTCACTCTTTCCTAAGGTTGTAATGACCGTTCGTTTTTAAGGACCGTTTAAGATTTATATATAACCATGGTTCCCACTCAGGAAAACAGGAAAAAGTCGGGAATTCTTAAAAATAAATTCTCGGCCTTGAAAGTCGGGAAAAGTTATGACTAATCGGGAATTTATATATATATATATATATATATATATATATATATATATATATACACATGTATATATATTTATGCCGAAGTAAAGGACTTTGACTTTGATTACGTCTCTGTCATGTTTCGATTCAATTTAATGAAAAATAAGTTACCAGTTTATAATTGTCTGCCCATGCGCTAAAAGGTCAAAGTTTACGCTTCGCCGTGTCACAGCTGCTCGCATTTGCCGTCGTATCAGCAAATTTAAAATACAAATAAACAAATCAATCTGGTTATTTTAAGTTTAATGCTTTTGACGTGCAGGATGTCTGTCACTTAACTATCAGAACGTTCTCTAATTTCCTCAGTCAATCAAACTTGTAATATAAATAAAACTATTGTGGCCTTGACCGTTGATCACAACACGCTGTGGGCTGTGTGTACTGTTAGACCTCGGCCGGCAAATAAGTCTAAGCGAATTTTTTAAAAAATCATTCCTTATCAGAAATGATTTCATTTCATCGTCACGCGCATGTTAGTGTCACAGTCACGTATCTTACTTGTAACAAAGCAACAACAACAAACTTTTAAAAGAATAATAATTTTTTATTAATTATATAAAAACCACCGTCGATTCTCGATACAAACCTTTATTTTCATTTCTAAAGATATTCGTTTATCTTAAAAAATAAAATGATTAATGCATCAGAAAATGAATTAAGTTTAATAATAATATAACATGCACTGCGAAATAATGACGATTCACGACCTCTAACGTGATTGTCCAGTACCTCGGGTGAATACATACTCCTTGGATAAACGTCGAATTATAATTCACACACGCAAAACATCCGGTAATTTTTATTGAAATCTCGTAGAATCAAGAACAGCTGTGAAAATTATATTGTGTAAATAAAGTAAAAATTAAATACATTGATGGAGTAGATAATCCTTGTTACAAGAAATACAACCCCGCTTAAATGTAATTTTTTTTTATGTCATCAAAATTGAAATGAATTCTAAAGTATTAATGATTTATTTTTCAATAGATTGCCCTGCCTGGAAATTTGGAATAGATTGCCTAGAGGATTGTCAATGTGAAGTCTCCAATTCAGCATCTTGTGACAAAGTTGATGGGACATGTGCCTGTAGTAATGGATGGAAAGGAGAAAACTGTTCCCTTGATATTGATGAATGTATAGATAACTCTAGTTCTTGCCAAAACAATTCTCACTGTGTCAACACACCAGGATCTTTTCATTGTGAGTGTGATGATGGCTTCTGGGGCTCAGAAAAAGGGGCAACTATGTGTAAAGGTAACAAAGTTTATTTCTTTTTTTTAAAAAAGTTTTACCTGCATTGTTCATTAAGAGTGGATTAAGCCGAAGTCTACCTTTTTCAATAATTTTTGAATATATGCAATACACAAAGCAGCAACATAGACCTAAATTTAAATTTATTTTAAAGGATAAATTATTGAACATAATTTTACACAGTTGTGAAAATTTCCACTTTAATATTGCATAATTAACTAAATATTGTTGAAAGATGTAAAGATATAAGTATACGGAGAAATTTTTAAAATTTAAATTACGGAATACAATTTTGAACAATGTTCAATAAATGTGCATTTGACATTCAAAAGCTGGATTTACTTTTCAATAAATATTTAATTATTTCCAATGTGTAATTCTATTTATAAATATATTCATTGATAGTTTATGATAACATATGAGATACTTAAATGATGCCCTATGTAAAGTAAATCATTAGTGGAGCAAGTCTATAAAATATCAGGGCTTGAAAGACAAACATTTTTAGGGAGAAAAAATTAATGTTGTGATATTTCAAGGAGCCAAAATTGTGTATTGTAACAAAGTCATAATGTGGCCCACTAGTAAAAAAGTATTTTTATTAATTTTATAAAATGCTATAGAAAATCTCAATTTATTTGTTGCCCTCCTTCTGTTCCATCACTAAGTATTGTGCTGGTACACTCAACATGTTGACAGGTTAATAATGAATAAATAATGGGGGAAAAGTCACCCTTAAATGATGTCACTTTAAATTGAACACATATTAATATGTTTATAATGCATTTGCTCTTCCAAAACCTTTCATTTTGCTTTTTAGAAGTTAATGTATAATTAACTTCTCTCTATGACTACACAAAGTATTTCACAGCAAAAATCACATATACTAATATCCACCCTAGTCATCCTCATTGTAATCTCTACATCATTAAAAATATGTTTTGAAAAAATGGAGTGCAATATGAACATAGAAATAATTTATTTCACCATACCATAAATTATATACCATTATAATATATATAGCACACTATTCTTTCTTACTATAATATTGAACTCAATACTTGTACTTACTGGTGTGAAAGTGCACACATTTACAACAATAGTTGCTTAATCTTATTTCCTATATGCTCATCTTTGTTGAAATGGTGAAACCAAGGTTTAGCTTGCTGTGTTCCATATCACCAAGATGTTACTGAACCTATCAGATAACGTACTTGCACTCTCATCTATAACTTATGAGAGGCATCTCAGACACAATAACACAGTATTCCAATTTTTAAAATTAATTTTGATGTTAATAACTTATTGATATAAATTTCCTTTGTTTTGTTTATATTACATAAAATGACTTATTTTAATTTTTTAACACTTAAAATAAATAACACTTATAACATTCGAAAACTTGATTGTAAGCACCAGAGAATGATGCTGGTTGGACATTTTGATTTTGTACAACCTTAAATACAAAAAAACTTTTTTGATTATTTTGAATACATGATTTTTATTTTATGATTATTTTCTCAAAAAGGCTTTTTTCATATCCTATCTTTTCTTTTCAAGCCTAATAATATCTTTTTCAACTATGTTATAATAAATATAAAGTGTTTTTTGTTGTTTTCTTTTACCTTTTTTTATTATTCTTAAAACTAGTGAGACTAATAATTGAGATAACAGGTTGTTTTATTTTTTATCTCCACAAGAATGTGAAGAAAATTTCTTTGGCACCAACTGCAGTCAGCCATGTACATGTGAATATCATTATCAGTGTGACAAGGTCAACGGATCTTGTCACTGTCATCCATTCTGGAAAGGAACCAACTGTAGTGAAGATGTAAATGAATGTGATATTGGAACTGACAACTGTGGGTCTCAGATTCACCAGCAATGTGTAAATTTAGACGGGGGATTCAAATGTGAATGCCTACCAGGTTTTGAAAGAAGCTGCCCACTCTGTGATTGTTTAGGTAAACTTAGTTATGATATATAAATGTGTGTGTTTTTTCTATTTTACTGTTTGTACAACTTAAGATTTTAATTAGGACTATAGTAAATAGCTGTAAAGAAACTATAGTAATGAAAATTTAAGTCGCTTCAGTTAAATTTATGTAACATGAGATACAAGATTTTTGGGCAATTATCTAAAAAGAATTTTCAAATTAATTTTTTGGGACTATTTATTTGCATAATGTTATGAAACGGAAATTTTATTGCTATGTATTTTTAAAAGTTTATGCACTATTATTAGTTTATAATTTTACTTAAAAACAGCAGTAGTATTCATAATATTTTTTATAATTTGTGAACTGGCTTTTAATCTTATGTAAGGTATTATTTATGATATTGAAATATGCTGTTCCTATTCATATTAAATTTTACAAACTGTATAGCCCAAAATGAAATAGGTGTTTCGATTTTGAAAATTATTTTTCAAAATAGTTATTACAAGTACTTAAACAGTAGAGGCTGAAAATAAAGTTACTGAAACTGCTAATGTTCCCAGTGTTTGAAATAACTAGTATTGAGAATTAGTTATTGGAAATGGATCCCTCGAGAGATAGAGTTAGATGTGACATTTATTAGATCAATGATTTAAGTTCTGTGTATGAAATATTTTGACCATTTAGATCTGGACTTATGTGCCAACACTTCTTGCACTTTTGATTGTTATGAAATCAATTCAAACTCAAGCTTCACATGTCTTTGTAACGATGGAGAAAAAGTGGATTCACATGGGAAATCATGTATAGGTAAAGAATATTTATGGCAACTTCTTTTATGTGTCAAAAGTTATCAAACAAAGTATGTTCAAATGGTTAATTTAAAATGATTAGTAGTAGTGTGTGGTATGGTAACTTTTTATTTGAATTAATTTACACGACAGCCTTAAACATTTTAAATATAAAAATTACACTTTTGTCAAGAATAGATTTTGGTGGTGTCATTGTCTAGGGGATAAATAGATGCTAACATTTAAAACACTTGATAATATTCAATATTAACATTTAGAGAAAACAAAACTTTTGTTATCAAAACTACACCATAGCATTATCCAATCAGTACACAAGTTTCACACAAATAACTCAACCAAGAAACTCTGCACTAAATTGCATTAATGCTAACAGAACAGCATCTCTGCTTTCACACTCTCAATCCATCTGTTAACTCACTACCTAGACATTCCCATCTGCCTCTTCTTACTTCTTCCTATGCCAATCTTCCGTAATACACATGTCTTGGCTACTAAAATCATGGATTCTCACATCAACAACCTTCATAAGCAAACCACAGGTGGATGTAAAATACAGAAAGTTAATATTTCTTTGTAAAGGGTATATGGTATGGGATAACTAGCATTATATCTTGAGCTTGTTAAAATAGCATTTTATATTTTCTTTAGATTGTACAGAGTGGACATTTGGAGATATGTGCAGTCAAAATTGCACTTGTGATGCAGCCAATAGTCAATCTTGTGATAAAGTTAATGGCACCTGTAAATGTAAACAAGGCTGGAGGGGAGACAACTGTGACACTGATATAGATGAATGCAGAGAGAAGATTTTTGGTTGTGGCAACAATTCTCAATGCGTTAATACTAATGGTTCATATTTATGTGAATGTGAAATGGGCTACTTTAGTAATGGTGATCAACAGAATGAATGTAAAGGTATGTGCTGGTATATTTATACAATCACATACAGATTTCAAATGATATTTTTATTTTTGTGTTAGGTAATTAC
Source organism: Ampullaceana balthica (assembly GCA_944989445.1). Taxonomy (NCBI): domain Eukaryota; kingdom Metazoa; phylum Mollusca; class Gastropoda; family Lymnaeidae; genus Ampullaceana; species Ampullaceana balthica. Next base: position 197,785 of record CALYLW010000144.1, on the reverse strand, counting down.
AAATAATATTTCAATCTTGCATCTTGTCAATAATACAAAGTTTCATCAAATATATTTTTACAAATTAAAAAGGTATGGATAATGTTCCTTAATGAATCCAGAATGCAATCCGTCGATATATAGGGAGATGTGTAGCCAAGATTGTCATTGTGAAATTTCAACCATTAAATCTTTTGATGAAGTAAATGGTTCTTGTCATTGCAGTGATTGCTGGATGGGTGATTTTTGTGAAACAGATATAAATGTCACCTGTCACCTATATAATATTGACAAAAATGTCACTTGTTGGGAAGGGGGCCATCCATAAATGATGTCACGGACTTTTGGTCGATTTTTCACCACCCCATCCCCCCTCTTCACACTTCATCACAAAAACTTAAACCTTTCCAATTTTGTTGTGCATTGAGTGGGTTCACTTATTTAATTATAATAATATATAAGCAAGACAGAAAGACATTTTTGAGTTCACCTATGAACGCCATTTTTATTATTATTTTCCTTGTTGGAAGTCACACCGTTCATTGACATATTGATTTTTTACCTCTGTTTCACTTCCGAAATACCCTGCAAATGTGACATCACAAAGTTTGAATCAAGTTTCTAATTGAACACAAATTACTTTTTTGTCATTTAAGCATGTATTTAGTGTAAGTCTTCACTCTAATATCTTAGTACATGTGAAGCCATTAAAAAAGTCTTAAATAAATTGATAGAAATCAAATATTTAAGTGGAACTTTTTATTTAAGTTGCATGTTTTTGATGTGATGTCATATTTCTTATACACCCCCACCCCGGTCACACATTGTCACAAATGCGTGACCCCCTCCCCCCCCCAGCACATGACATCACTTATGGACTGCCCCAAAACTCTCACTGTATAAATACAAAAGGGTCCCATTTATGTCAATGTGTGATTGGTTTCATGGAGAGTGAAAACCAAGAATGTCAACGTAGATTAAATAGGTTTATTTTTTAACATCACAATTTTTGATTTATTACTTTCACTAATTATTTAGATATATATATTTTTTAATTTAAAAAAAAGTATAGGAATATTTTACCATCTACTTTTGTCTATTAAAAAATCTCATATTAAAAATGATTATCACTTTGATTGAAATAAATAATTTAAAGTTTTTTCTTATCCTGTTTTGTCCTAAATTAAAGATAAATTATATGTTTTAAAAAAAATTTATTATTAATTTTAACAGAACAAAACCTAAGGGTTTCAACTGATGTTAAAATTACGTTAATTTTTGTTTCTATTTAACGAAAATGCAAATTTAATTTCAATTCTATCGAATGAAATCTTTACTTTAAAATATTCTCTAAGAATATTTAGCTGTTATCTGATCAATTTTGAACATTTATGTTTTTACATTGTTTAACATTTTGTTTTGTATTTGTAATTTCAATATAAAAATGTATTGATTTAATTTTACTTTGAAGAGCAGATATTTTTTTTACAATTTAAAAAAAAATAGTTTAATAAATAATAACAATATTTTAAAAACCTTAATGAAGTCAAACTCAGTGAAATTGAACTATTAAACTAAATTAATGTATCATACTTACACACACTTTTTCTCAGGTAACAACATTTGTGTTAATTTTTCTTACTACTGCTTAACAATAATTAGTAACAGACTGTTTTGTAATATTTAGTGTACATTTAAATTTATATTAAAAATAAAGAAAACAGAGTAAAATACAAACAGATTAGCTGGGGTTTCCATTATCTATATGTCGAACATTGCATTTCTGTTAATATTAAAATGTCTGTACTTAACAAAAACACAAAAGAAAATTTATAATTCCTTTGCTCTTTGAATATTCAAAATTAAAAAAACATTTTCTAAATTTGATGATTTTCCTCAATTAATTAATTAAAAATTGGAAATAGTAAAAAATGTCAAACACAGAAATACAAAATGGAATTTTATTATAAAATAATAATAATGCTAAAAGTTTAAAATTTTAAAAATTAAATGTGTTTTCATATTTTATTATTCAAATAAAGAGTGCAGTACCTGGAAATATGGTGAAAAATGCAACAACATCTGCAGCTGTAAAGTAAACAACACTGAGACTTGTGATAATGTTAATGGAACATGTGCATGCAAACCAGGATGGGAAGGACTTAACTGTGAAAATGATATCAATGAATGTTTATCTAATATATTTTCATGCAGAAACAACTCCCATTGTTTCAATACTGATGGACACTACCTTTGTCAATGTGATACTGGTTTCTTTGATCAGAATGATACAAAAGGAATTTGTCAAGGTATCAAAAGCTTCTTAGAAAGAAATTAATCTATTTATGACATTTTTTTAAAATTTCTATTAATTTTCTATTCATACAACAGATATTTATACGTACCTTAGAATGCAGGAATGAAATCACTTTTTCAAAAGATGTTTACATTTTCTACTGAATTATTTTGGTTCATTGATTGTTTGTTAATTGGAGTCGTTTCTAACTCTTTACACAGAATGTCTTCCCTGGTATTATGGGCAGAACTGCAATAAAAGCTGCAGCTGTGTAGAATCCAATACTGAAATATGTGATAAAGTTACTGGAAGTTGTACTTGCAAATATGGGTGGGAGGGAGCTAACTGTGAATCAGACATCAATGAATGTGACCAAAACATCTATACATGTAGAAATAACTCTCACTGTTTCAATTCCAATGGTTCATACATTTGTGAATGTGATAAGGGATTCTTTGATGGAAATGATCTAAACGGAACCTGTCAAGGTATTATTTAAAATCAAATGAGCAATATTAACGTTATTTAGTTATTTATTTATTTTTTGTACATGCAAATAGGTTATATATATATATTACTAGACTTTTATAATTATTTAATGCTAAGAATATTATTAATATTTTTTTGTATATGCAAATAGAAGTTTTTCTTTTTAAAAGATATATTATTAGATGTTTGAAATTACTTTGTGTTCTAAATAATTATAAAGTTTTTCTGTTTTAGTATCATGGAGGGTTGTGGGGTATTTTGTTCACTGCTAAATAATTGGCTTTATTTGAACTTAACATGATAATTTTTAATTAATGAACTAATTTTTAAAAATTATTTCTTTAAATAAAGAATGCAGTACCTGGACATATGGTGCAAAATGTAACAACAACTGCAGCTGTAATGTATCCAACACTGAGACTTGTGATAATGTTAATGGAACATGTGCATGCAAACCAGGATGGGAAGGACTTAACTGTGAAAAAGATATCAATGAATGTTTATCTAATATATTTTCATGCAGAAACAACTCCCATTGTTTCAATACTGATGGACACTACCTTTGTCAATGTGATACTGGTTTCTTTGATCAGAATGATACAAAAGGATTTTGTCAAGGTATCAAAAGCTTCTTAGAAAGAAATTAATCTATTTATGACATTTTTTAAAATTTCTATTAATTTTCTATTCATACAACAGATATTTATACGTACCTTAGAATGCAGGAATGAAATCACTTTTTCAAAAGATGTTTAAATTTTCTACTGAATTATTTTGGTTCATTGATTGTTTGTTAATTGGAGTCGTTTCTAACTCTTTACACAGAATGTCTTCCCTGGTATTATGGGCAGAACTGCAATAAAAGCTGCAGCTGTGTAGAATCCAATACTGAAATATGTGATAAAGTTACTGGAAGTTGTACTTGCAAATATGGGTGGGAGGGAGCTAAATGTGAATCAGACATCAATGAATGTGACCAAAACATCTATACATGTAGAAATAACTCTCACTGCTTCAATTCCAATGGTTCATACATTTGTGAATGTGATAAGGGATTCTTTGATGGAAATGATCTAAACGGAACCTGTCAAGGTATTATTTAAAATCAAATGAGCAATATTAACGTTATTTAGTTATTTATTTATTTTTTGTACATGCAAATAGGTTATATATATATTACTAGACTTTTATAATTATTTAATGCTAAGAATATTATTAATATTTTTTTGTATATGCAAATAGAAGTTTTTCTTTTTAAAAGATATATTATTAGATGTTTGAAATTACTTTGTATTCTAAATAATTATAAAGTTGTTTTTTTTAGTATTATGTAAGGTGTGGGGTATTTTGTTCACTGCTAAATAATTCGCTTTATTTGAACTTAACATGATAATTTTTAATTAATGAACTAATATTTAAAAATTATTTCTTTAAATAAAGAATGCAGTACCTGGACATATGGTGCAAAATGTAACAACAACTGCAGCTGTAATGTATCCAACACTGAGACTTGTGATAATGTTAATGGAACATGTGCATGCAAACCAGGATGGGAAGGACTTAACTGTGAAAAAGATATCAATGAATGTTTATCTAATATATTTTCATGCAGAAACAACTCCCATTGTTTCAATACTGATGGACACTACCTTTGTCAATGTGATACTGGTTTCTTTGATCAGAATGATACAAAAGGATTTTGTCAAGGTATCAAAAGCTTCTTAGAAAGAAATTAATCTATTTATGACATTTTTTAAAATTTCTATTAATTTTCTATTCATACAACAGATGTTTATACGTACCTTAGACTGCAGGAATAAAATCACTTTTTCAAAAGATGTTTACATTTTCTACTGAATTATTTTGGTTCATTGATTGTTTGTTAATTGGAGTCGTTTCTAACTCTTTACACAGAATGTCTTCCCTGGTATTATGGGCAGAACTGCAATAAAAGCTGCAGCTGTGTAGAATCCAATACTGAAATATGTGATAAAGTTACTGGAAGTTGTACTTGCAAATATGGGTGGGAGGGAGCTAACTGTGAATCAGACATCAATGAATGTGACCAAAACATCTATACATGTAGAAATAACTCTCACTGTTTCAATTCCAATGGTTCATACGTTTGTGAATGTGATAAGGGATTCTTTGATGGAAATGATCTAAACGGAACCTGTCAAGGTATTATTTGAAATCAAATGAGCAATTTTCACTTTTTTTATTCATTTTTTTTGTACATACAAATGGGTTATATATATTTATATTACTAGACTTTTATAATTATTTATAGCTAAAAATAATTAAAAAAAATTTAAAAATTTTTTGTATATTCAAATTGAATTTTTTTTATTAAAGATATATTATTAGATGTTTGAAATTACTTTGTGTTCAAATTAATTATTAATTTATTGTCTTTTTAATATCATGTAGGGTGTGGGGTATTTTTTCACTGCTAAAATATTGTCTTTTTTTTAACTTAACATGATAATTTTTAATTAATTAACTATTTAAAACTTTTTTCTTTAAATAAAGAATGCAGTACCTGGAAATATGGTGAAAAATGTAACAACAACTGCAGCTGTAATGTATCCAACACTGAGACTTGTGATAATGTTAATGGAACATGTGCATGCAAACCAGGATGGGAAGGACTTAACTGTGAAAATGATATCAATGAATGTTTATCTAATATATTTTCATGCAGAAACAACTCCCATTGTTTCAATACTGATGGACACTACCTTTGTCAATGTGATACTGGTTTCTTTGATCAGAATGATACAAAAGGAATTTGTCAAGGTATCAAAAGCTTCTTAGAAAGAAATTAATCTATTTATTACATTTTTTAAAATTTCTATTAATTTTCTATTCATACAACAGATGTTTATACGTACCTTAGAATGCAGGAATAAAATCACTTTTTCAAAAGATGTTTACATTTTCTACTGAATTATTTTGGTTCATTGATTGTTTGTTAATTGGAGTCGTTTCTAACTCTTTACACAGAATGTCTTCCCTGGTATTATGGGCATAACTGCAATAAAAGCTGCAGCTGTGTAGAATCCAAAACTGAAATATGTGATAAAGTTACTGGAAGTTGTACTTGCAAATATGGGTGGGAGGGAGCTAACTGTGAATCAGACATCAATGAATGTGACCAAAACATCTATACATGTAGAAATAACTCTCACTGTTTCAATTCCAATGGTTCATACGTTTGTGAATGTGATAAGGGATTCTTTGATGGAAATGATCTAAACGGAACCTGTCAAGGTATTATTTAAAATCAAATGAGCAATATTAACGTTATTTAGTTATTTATTTATTTTTTGTACATGCAAATAGGTTATATATATATTACTAGACTTTTATAATTATTTAATGCTAAGAATATTATTAATATTTTTTTGTATATGCAAATAGAAGTTTTTCTTTTTAAAAGATATATTATTAGATGTTTGAAATTACTTTGTGTTCTAAATAATTATAAAGTTGTTTTTTTTTAGTATCATGTAAGGTGTGGGGTATTTTGTTCACTGCTAAATAATTGGCTTTATTTGAACTTAACATGATAATTTTTAATTAATGAACTAATATTTAAAAATTATTTCTTTAAATAAAGAATGCAGTACCTGGACATATGGTGCAAAATGTAACAACAACTGCAGCTGTAATGTATCCAACACTGAGACTTGTGATAATGTTAATGGAACATGTGCATGCAAACCAGGATGGGAAGGACTTAACTGTGAAAAAGATATCAATGAATGTTTATCTAATATATTTTCATGCAGAAACAACTCCCATTGTTTCAATACTGATGGACACTACCTTTGTCAATGTGATACTGGTTTCTTTGATCAGAATGATACAAAAGGATTTTGTCAAGGTATCAAAAGCTTCTTAGAAAGAAATTAATCTATTTATGACATTTTTTAAAATTTCTATTAATTTTCTATTCATACAACAGATGTTTATACGTACCTTAGACTGCAGGAATAAAATCACTTTTTCAAAAGATGTTTACATTTTCTACTGAATTATTTTGGTTCATTGATTGTTTGTTAATTGGAGTCGTTTCTAACTCTTTACACAGAATGTCTTCCCTGGTATTATGGGCAGAACTGCAATAAAAGCTGCAGCTGTGTAGAATCCAATACTGAAATATGTGATAAAGTTACTGGAAGTTGTACTTGCAAATATGGGTGGGAGGGAGCTAACTGTGAATCAGACATCAATGAATGTGACCAAAACATCTATACATGTAGAAATAACTCTCACTGTTTCAATTCCAATGGTTCATACGTTTGTGAATGTGATAAGGGATTCTTTGATGGAAATGATCTAAACGGAACCTGTCAAGGTATTATTTGAAATCAAATGAGCAATTTTCACTTTTTTATTCATTTTTTTTGTACATACAAATGGGTTATATATATTTATATTACTAGACTTTTATAATTATTTATAGCTAAAAATAATAAAAAAAAATTTAAAAATTTTTTGTATATTCAAATTGAATTTTTTTTATTAAAGATATATTATTAGATGTTTGAAATTACTTTGTGTTCAAATTAATTATTAATTTATTGTCTTTTTAATATCATGTAGGGTGTGGGGTATTTTTTCACTGCTAAAATATTGTCTTTTTTTTAACTTAACATGATAATTTTTAATTAATTAACTATTTAAAACTTTTTTCTTTAAATAAAGAATGCAGTACCTGGAAATATGGTGAAAAATGTAACAACAACTGCAGCTGTAATGTATCCAACACTGAGACTTGTGATAATGTTAATGGAACATGTGCATGCAAACCAGGATGGGAAGGACTTAACTGTGAAAAATGATATCAATGAATGTTTATCTAATATATTTTCATGCAGAAACAACTCCCATTGTTTCAATACTGATGGACACTACCTTTGTCAATGTGATACTGGTTTCTTTGATCAGAATGATACAAAAGGAATTTGTCAAGGTATCAAAAGCTTCTTAGAAAGAAATTAATCTATTTATGACATTTTTTAAAATTTCTATTAATTTTCTATTCATACAACAGATGTTTATACGTACCTTAGAATGCAGGAATAAAATCACTTTTTCAAAAGATGTTTACATTTTCTACTGAATTATTTTGGTTCATTGATTGTTTGTTAATTGGAGTCGTTTCTAACTCTTTACACAGAATGTCTTCCCTGGTATTATGGGCAGAACTGCAATAAAAGCTGCAGCTGTGTAGAATCCAATACTGAAATATGTGATAAAGTTACTGGAAGTTGTACTTGCAAATATGGGTGGGAGGGAGCTAACTGTGAATCAGACATCAATGAATGTGACCAAAACATCTATACATGTAGAAATAACTCTCACTGTTTCAATTCCAATGGTTCATACATTTGTGAATGTGATAAGGGATTCTTTGATGGAAATGATCTAAACGGAACCTGTCAAGGTATTATTTGAAATCAAATGAGCAATTTTAATTTTATTTAGTTAGTTAGTTATTTTTTGTACATGCAAATAGGTTATATATATATTACTAGACTTTTATAATTATTTAATGCTAAGAATATTATTAATATTTTGTGTATATGCAAATAGAAATTTTTCTTTTTAGACGATATATTATTAGATGTTTGAAATTACTTTGTATTCTAAATAATTATAAAGTTGTTTTTTTTAGTATTATGTAAGGTGTGGGGTATTTTGTTCACTGCTAAATAATTGGCTTTATTTGAACTTAACATGATAATTTTTAATTAATGAACTAATATTTAAAAATTATTTCTTTAAATAAAGAATGCAGTACCTGGACATATGGTGCAAAATGTAACAACAACTGCAGCTGTAATGTATCCAACACTGAGACTTGTGATAATGTTAATGGAACATGTGCATGCAAACCAGGATGGGAAGGACTTAACTGTGAAAAAGATATCAATGAATGTTTATCTAATATATTTTCATGCAGAAACAACTCCCATTGTTTCAATACTGATGGACACTACCTTTGTCAATGTGATACTGGTTTCTTTGATCAGAATGATACAAAAGGAATTTGTCAAGGTATCAAAAGCTTCTTAGAAAGAAATTAATCTATTTATGACATTTTTTAAAATTTCTATTAATTTTCTATTCATACAACAGATGTTTATACGTACCTTAGAATGCAGGAATAAAATCACTTTTTCAAAAGATGTTTACATTTTCTACTGAATTATTTTGGTTCATTGATTGTTTGTTAATTGGAGTCGTTTCTAACTCTTTACACAGAATGTCTTCCCTGGTATTATGGGCAGAACTGCAATAAAAGCTGCAGCTGTGTAGAATCCAAAACTGAAATATGTGATAAAGTTACTGGAAGTTGTACTTGCAAATATGGGTGGGAGGGAGCTAACTGTGAATCAGACATCAATGAATGTGACCAAAACATCTATACATGTAGAAATAACTCTCACTGTCTCAATTCCAATGGTTCATACATTTGTGAATGTGATAAAGGATTCTTTGATGGAAATGATCTAAACGGAACCTGTCAAGGTATTATTTGAAATCAAATGAGCAATATTAACTTTATTTATTTATTTATTTATTTTTTGTACATGCAAATAGGTTATATATATATTACTAGACTTTTATAATTATTTAATGCTAAGAATATTATTAATTTTTTTGTGTATATGCAAATGGAAGTTTTTCTTTTTAAAAGATATATTATTAGATGTTTGAAATTACTTTGTGTTCTAAATAATTATAAAGTTTTTCTGTTTTAGTATCATGGATGGTGTGGGGTATTTTGTTCACTGCTAAATAATTGGCTTATTTGAACTTAACATGATAATTTTTAATTAATGAACTAATTTTTAAAAATTATTTCTTTAAACAAAGAATGCAGTACCTGGACATATGGTGCAAAATGTAACAACAACTGCAGCTGTAATGTTTCCAACACTGAGACTTGTGATAATGTTAATGGAACATGTGCATGCAAACCAGGATGGGAAGGACTTAACTGTGAAAATGATATCAATGAATGTTTATCTAATATATTTTCATGCAGAAACAACTCCCATTGTTTCAATACTGATGGACACTACCTTTGTCAATGTGATACTGGTTTCTTTGATCAGAATGATACAAAAGGATTTTGTCAAGGTATCAAAAGCTTCTTAGAAAGAAATTAATCTATTTATGACATTTTTTAAAATTTCTATTAATTTTCTATTCATACAACAGATATTTATACGTACCTTAGAATGCAGGAATGAAATCACTTTTTCAAAAGATGTTTAAATTTTCTACTGAATTATTTTGGTTCATTGATTGTTTGTTAATTGGAGTCGTTTCTAACTCTTTACACAGAATGTCTTCCCTGGTATTATGGGCAGAACTGCAATAAAAGCTGCAGCTGTGTAGAATCCAATACTGAAATATGTGATAAAGTTACTGGAAGTTGTACTTGCAAATATGGGTGGGAGGGAGCTAAATGTGAATCAGACATCAATGAATGTGACCAAAACATCTATACATGTAGAAATAACTCTCACTGCTTCAATTCCAATGGTTCATACATTTGTGAATGTGATAAGGGATTCTTTGATGGAAATGATCTAAACGGAACCTGTCAAGGTATTATTTGAAATCAAATGAGCAATATTAACTTTATTTATTTATTTATTTATTTTTTGTACATGCAAATAGGTTATATATATATTACTAGATTTTTATAATTATTTAATGCTAAGAATATTATTAATATTTTTTTGTATATGCAAATAGAAATTTTTCTTTTTAAACGATATATTATTAGATGTTTGAAATTACTTTGTATTCTAAATAATTATAAAGTTGTTTTTTTTAGTATTATGTAAGGTGTGGGGTATTTTGTTCACTGCTAAATAATTGGCTTTATTTGAACTTAACATGATAATTTTTATTAATGAACTAATTTTTAAAAATTATTTCTTTAAATAAAGAATGCAGTACCTGGACATATGGTGCAAAATGTAACAACAACTGCAGCTGTAATGTATCCAACACTGAGACTTGTGATAATGTTAATGGAACATGTGCATGCAAACCAGGATGGAAAGGTCTTAACTGTGAAAATGATATCAATGAATGTTTATCTAATATATTTTCATGCAGAAACAACTCCCATTGTTTCAATACTGATGGACACTACCTTTGTCAATGTGATACTGGTTTCTTTGATCAGAATGATACAAAAGGAATTTGTCAAGGTATCAAAAGCTTCTTAGAAAGAAATTAATCTATTTATGACATTTTTTAAAATTTCTATTAATTTTCTATTCATACAACAGATGTTTATACGTACCTTAGAATGCAGGAATAAAATCACTTTTTCAAAAGATGTTTACATTTTCTACTGAATTATTTTGGTTCATTGAATGTTAATTGGAGTCGTTTCTAACTCTTTACACAGAATGTCTTCCCTGGTATTATGGGCAGAACTGCAATAAAAGCTGCAGCTGTGTAGAATCCAATACTGAAATATGTGATAAAGTTACTGGAAGTTGTACTTGCAAATATGGGTGGGAGGGAGCTAACTGTGAATCAGACATCAATGAATGTGACCAAAACATCTATACATGTAGAAATAACTCTCACTGTCTCAATTCCAATGGTTCATACATTTGTGAATGTGATAAGGGATTCTTTGATGGAAATGATCTAAACGGAACCTGTCAAGGTATTATTTGAAATCAAATGAGCAATATTAACTTTATTTATTTATTTATTTATTTTTTGTACATGCAAATAGGTTATATATATATTACTAGACTTTTATAATTATTTAATGCTAAGAATATTATTAATTTTTTGTGTATATGCAAATGGAAGTTTTTCTTTTTAAAAGATATATTATTAGATGCAGGGTTGTTAATATTGCAATATTGTATTGGTATTGGTAGTATTGCCAATACTTTTTTAAGTATTTGGACGATATTGCAATACTTCTTGAAATTTGATATTGGTATTGCCAATAATTATTTTTGATATTGGTATTGATTTTTAACCAATACTAAAAGCAATATTCAATAAATTCTCTACAACATTGGTTGTGAATAAAGCTGAATATAATAAATTTTTCTGTGTTGTCGCCATCTTGCGAGTGACATTGCCAAACAATTTTTGAATGAGACTGATCGATGAAATGAATGATAATAGAAATCAAATCATATATGATATCTTTGGCAATGAGCATTGACCAGTGACTTACCAAGGCCAAGGCTCGATTAAGGCTTAGCACTTTAGGCACCGTGCCTAGGGCCTACAAACAAAAATAAGGCCAAACAAAGAAAACATATTTTTTTAAAAATTATATAATATTAAATTTGTTTGTAATTATAATTATTTTTAGTAGCGTGAATACGTCGTTCTATTTCGTTCATAACTTTTCAATGATTGCGAATATTATGGACTGATAGGTAATACTTTCAAGATCTTGATGCCATTTGTTTCTTTGGTCAATATTTTCTTTCCGATTTCCTTTTACAGAATTTCTTGCTTGAAAGTGAGTCAAGTTAATGTTTTGTTTCATCCAATGCCAATGTAGACAGATTTTAGATATAACTCATGAATTTCAATTTTAAACGTATTTGCGTTTTATTTGTCGAATGGCCCAAATATTGGTATTGGTAAGGCAATAATAAATAAATATTGGTATTGGTATTGCAATACTGGTTTTAAAATTGTATTGGTATTGGTATTGCAATACTGGTTTTAAAATTGTATTGGTATTGGTATTGCCAATATTTTTTTTTAGTATTGTTAACAACCCTGATTAGATGTTTGAAATTACTTTGTGTTCTAAATAATTATAAAGTTTTTCTGTTTTAGTATCATGGATGGTGTGGGGTATTTTGTTCACTGCTAAATAATTGGCTTATTTGAACTTAACATGATAATTTTTAATTAATGAACTAATTTTTAAAAAATTATTTCTTTAAACAAAGAATGCAGTACCTGGACATATGGTGCAAAATGTAACAACAACTGCAGCTGTAATGTATCCAACACTGAGACTTGTGATAATGTTAATGGAACATGTGCATGCAAACCAGGATGGGAAGGACTTAACTGTGAAAAAGATATCAATGAATGTTTATCTAATATATTTTCATGCAGAAACAACTCCCATTGTTTCAATACTGATGGACACTACCTTTGTCAATGTGATACTGGTTTCTTTGATCAGAATGATACAAAAGGAATTTGTCAAGGTATCAAAAGCTTCTTAGAAAGAAATTAATCTATTTATGACATTTTTTAAAATTTCTATTAATTTTCTATTCATACAACAGATATTTATACGTACCTTAGACTGCAGGAATAAAATCACTTTTTCAAAAGATGTTTACATTTTCTACTGAATTATTTTGGTTCATTGATTGTTTGTTAATTGGAGTCGTTTCTAACTCTTTACACAGAATGTCTTCCCTGGTATTATGGGCATAACTGCAATAAAAGCTGCAGCTGTGTAGAATCCAATACTGAAATATGTGATAAAGTTACTGGAAGTTGTACTTGCAAATATGGGTGGGAGGGAGCTAACTGTGAATCAGACATCAATGAATGTGACCAAAACATCTATACATGTAGAAATAACTCTCACTGTCTCAATTCCAATGGTTCATACATTTGTGAATGTGATAAGGGATTCTTTGATGGAAATGATCTAAACGGAACCTGTCAAGGTATTATTTGAAATCAAATGAGCAATTTTTACTTTTTTTATTCATTTTTTTTGTACATACAAATGGGTTATATATATTTATATTACTAGACTTTTATAATTATTTAAAGCTAAAAATAATAATTTTAAAAAAAAATTTTTTTGTATATTCAAATTGAATTTTTTTTTAAAGATATATTATTAGATGTCTGAAATTACTTTGTGTTCAAATTAATTATTAATTTATTGTCTTTTTAATATCATTTAGGGTGTGGGGTATTTTTTCACTGCTAAATAATTGTCTTTTTTTTACATTAACATGATAATTTTTAATTAATTAACTATTTAAAACTTTTTTCTTTAAATAAAGAATGCAGTACCTGGAAATATGGTGAAAAATGTAACAACAACTGCAGCTGTAATGTATCCAACACTGAGACTTGTGATAATGTTAATGGAACATGTGCATGCAAACCAGGATGGGAAGGACTTAACTGTGAAAATGATATCAATGAATGTTTATCTAAAATGTTTTCATGCAGAAACAACTCCCATTGTTTCAATACTGATGGACACTACCTTTGTCAATGTGATACTGGTTTCTTTGATCAGAATGATACAAAAGGAATTTGTCATGGTAGTATTTTTATATTTTTATCATAGATGTTTGCAGTGCCCAAAATTAATTATTAAATTTTGTTGTTTTAAGAAATGACTACATTGCTACATTTAATTTGATATTTTTAAGCATAAAATAATTAGTATTTATTTATAATTTTATTTCTTTTTTTTTGAAGGTTTTGTCACCATATATCTTTAATACACAATTAATATTTCGTAGGTGTTAGATATTTAATATTTAGCATTTTACAAGGAGTTTAAAATATTTAAAATACAGATGCTAATTACATTTTAAATTTTAGTTGATAAATGATAATGTTATGTTCATACAACGTAATGTATTGTAAAAAAATACTCCTACAGTAATTGCTTTATTATTTTTCATTTCATACAAGATTGGGCATGATAAGGGCTACTCTATTGAAGAACAAAATAATTTAATAAATATCGTTATCAAAATGAAAAATAAACAATGCCAATGTTTTGTAGTTCATACTACTCTTTTTCTAAGCCAGAATTTATAATATTTTTTTCTTATTTAAGAAAGATTAAATATTTTACTGTTTTAAGATTTAAAAATATCTTTTTAAAATAGACCTTAAATATATTTTTAAAACCTTTTTTAGGTTAACTTAAATCTTTTTGAAATATAGTTACTCGACAATAATTCAATTTTGATTTTCTTTAGAGTGCAATCTCTGGACTTATGGGGATAGTTGTAAAAATAGTTGCAGTTGTGAGTTAGAGCACGCACAATCTTGTGACCATGTCAATGGAACATGTCTGTGTGGAGCTGGCTGGGAAGGAGAAAACTGTGAACTAGATGTAAATGAATGTAAATGGCATAAATGCTCTATTGCAAAGCATGAGCTTTGTAGGAATATAAAAGGTGGATATCAATGTGTCTGTGAACCTGGATTCTCAAGATCGGTTACTAACAGTGATTGTGGTAATTAAATTTCATAAGCAATGGAGGGTATAAATATTATTTAAATTGTTCCTACAGATACAAAACTTTTTAATAATCTGATAATTAATTCATAATAATTTTTTTAATTTCACATTTTAAAAACATTACCACAAAATGTGGCTATGCAGTCCTAAAAACATTTTTTTTTAAATTTTAATTTGTCCAAATTTCTACGGATACAGAAGTTCTTTTTTAAAATTATTTTAGATATATGTATATAATTATCATTAGCTGACTGTGTTTTATATTTTTTATATTTCTTTATTTCAAAGAGGAAGGATACATTCAGAGTCTTCCAACAAAATTAATTTTTATCTATGATGCAACTAAACTCAATCTAAAAGACCAGAGTTCATCAGATTTTCGTGCTGTTGCAAAAGATTTGGAAAATAATGTAATTATTTTTAAATTATTGTGCAATGGACAAATATGATGCATAATAATGATGCATACATATATTAAAGTTGAATGATTATTTTAATAAGGGCACAAAATGGACATTAATTTTATGTATCATTCTGTCTTCTTATGGTGAAATACTTGTTCAGTTTATTTATAAAATCAATTAATAAAATAGACAGTTATAATTGCTTGTATCAAGATTAAATTAATTTATTAAAAAAATATATTTAAACATTTGATGCATACATTTTTGTATTCATGATGTTAGTAATGTTCATTCAATTCTTTTATATATTTTTTACATTCAATAAATATAGCTAATGAGTAAACTTCAAAATCCCTCACTCACCATCATATCAGTAGCAGTCATTTCTTTAAGGTGAGGTATACTTTCATCAGTAACTGTTTTATTTGTCTTTATTCTTGAAATGTTATTTGCGGATTATACATTTTAAGAGGAAAAAGATTAAATTTTTATACAACATATGCTGACTAAAACATATAAAGTAATAAAATAATAATTATGTATTTATGTGTTCAGCAGTGCTTAATCTTTCTAAAAGGTTTGGAATGAGCATTGTTGAAAGTTACCAGTATTATTTTTAAGCAAAAATGTTAGACATTGGGATAGAGTTGACTTTTACACACTCACAGTTATTGCTCATGCTTATAAGCAATGATGCTACATGTGCCATTCCAAAACTGGCTTGTAAAGCTTATTTTATTACTAAAAAGCTTAAGATGTAGAAATTTAATGGATATGGAAGAGATGAGCGGCAAATTTTAAAAAAATTATATATATATTTTAAGATTATTTTTAAATTGCAAGTTTTTTGCCTGTGTTTGAGTATGAATAAAAACCTTCTTTTTTTAGCCAAGGAAGCCTCATATCTGATGTGAACGTGACATTACGATCTATGATTCCAAATACCAACCAAACCATTAATCTTTTAGCTCAGGCGCTGTACTCTATAATGCAAAATGAAAGTGACTTTATCCTTAATAATCAAAAAGCAACAATGTCCCAAGTTATTATTAATGATAATATTGAGTGTAAGTATTAAATTGTTGTTTTTAAATTTAAATGCATAGATGATAAATTTTAATAGTACATGGATTTTTAGTCTTGCTTTTACTGTTTAGATGAAGTCTGCAGCAATTGTAATCTTGTAAATATGTGATGAACAGCCTGAAAATGGTGAATACCATTTAATTAATTTTATATGCAGTGTTAATGAAAAATAATTATAAACATCAAGAGCTTTTGTGATATTTTTGGAAGATTTGGATAAATTTAAAACCAATGAATT
The DNA here is from genome assembly GCA_944989445.1 of Ampullaceana balthica. Classification (NCBI taxonomy): domain Eukaryota; kingdom Metazoa; phylum Mollusca; class Gastropoda; family Lymnaeidae; genus Ampullaceana; species Ampullaceana balthica. The sequence goes on along the minus strand of CALYLW010000144.1, from coordinate 181,016 downwards.
ATAAGGAATATATTTAGTAGCAAGAAAAAAAATTTATGAAATAATCAGAGCACTTCCATTTCAGTTACTTTTTGAAGTTTTAGATCCAGACTTGTTACATATAGCAATATATGCCTCTGAAGCTTGCATTGTAATAAAATTCTTTATTTTATGATAGATCCATATCTGAAAAGTTTTTATATTGCTAAGTATTATTGATTATTTGTATGATTTCTAATTAATCGATGCAGCTTTTTTAATGAAAAGCTTGCAAGTCGTCATTATTTGTAGTACTATTGGAAAGACATTTTATTATTATTAATTTTAAAAATTATTATTATTATTATTATTATTATACTCATAATTATTATTATTATTATTATTAAATGCTAAATTATGTTGTGACCCATGCTTAGGGCTGAGATCATTGTGCTTCAAATAAAAAAGGGCCATGAGAAATAATAATTTTAAAATATCTCTTTTATTTAATAAATCTTTAGCATCCAGGAGTTTTATCACAATTTTTCTAATAAATCATAGTCTATGTTTTGTGATTTCAGTTAATCAGACAGACAGTCCTTGTGATTTAAGGAAAAAGTTGTCTCCATGTGTGCTAACTGAAGAATGTCACCAACAGGGCCAAGAGACAAGTTGTTTGTTAGTATTTGGTTTAAAATATCTAATAATAGTAAAGGTTTATATTATGATGATAAATATTATTTTCCATTTGTCAATTACAAACTTCATTTAGAGTAACACTAGAAATGCATTAAATGGGGATTATTGCTAAAAATACTGTGAACCACTGTACACAGCTTAATAGTATTTTCACAAATTAATCGATTTTATTATAATTCAGTGATTAATTAATTTTTTTGGTGCTTTTTTCAGGTTGTTAAATGAAAAAGGTTTGTAAGTTAGAAAATTGTTTTACTTTGTCCTGATATAACTTACATGTATTAAAATTAAAATATTTTTTTTTGTGATGCTTATAAGTTTGTTTTTATCCTTAAGAAAGATATCCTAAATTGGGATTTTTGTTCTTTACTTTTTCATTACATGTATAAGTTATAGTACGAAGTATTAAATAGAAAGGCAAAAACCTTATAAAAACTGTATATATATATATATATACATATATATATATATATATATATATATGTATATATATATATATATATATATATATATATATATATTTAATTATTTATTTATATAAATATATATACAAATATATTAAATATAGATAATTAAACCTTGTGCAGTTATAACCTATATTATATTGAAATATTTCAAAATACAAAGATAATTTTTTTGTTTTGGTCCATTTCACAGATGATTCATTATCATATTATTTATACGTATGAAAATTATGAAAAATTTTCAAAATTTACAATTTCAATGTATATAATATGTAATTATTCCTTTCTTTTAAATTATTAAATATTTTACATTTTAATTAACAGACCACAGAAAATTTATTATTGGTTTGACTGTTGGGATCACTGCCTTCCTGTTGATTTGCATTTGTGTTATTGTAATAATATGCTGCTTCACCGCAAAAAAGAAACGTGATAAAGCAAAGGAGCACAAAATGCCTTTGCATGTTATAGAATTCTCCAGAAAAATTAGGTCAGTGGAATATGCAAAATTGAATCCTAAATTTGCTAAGTCAACATTATTTTATGTGTAAAACTTATTAATTGTAGAAGGTCTGAAAAACAAAAGAAAGAATATTATAAAAGTAAATGGTGATTATTATTTTAATGGATTTTTAGCAATATTTTATATATTATATTTGTTTCAATTTTTATAACAATTATTTTTTACTTTTTGGATTCATATGTTGTGTGTGATTTCTCTTGTCCTGAGCAGAGATATCTAAATCAAACGAATTTAATGCAAACCTTAGTACAGATTTAAATCTAGTATCTGTAACAACAGAGAATAAAAAATCAACTTTTCTACTACTGTATATGTCATCAGCATTGTAATTTGTTATTTAAGATGGATGTTAAATGTTAAATAATAGTGTATAAATGATTTTTATTTATTTGTTAAACAAGTTAAGATTTACACAAATGATTATTTTGACTTAAGTGAAGAGTGTCGACTAATCATACCATTACCTAATAAAGGCAATACAAAACAATGCCAGAATTATAGAAAAATCACCCTGATCAGCCACCCTAGCAAAGTAATGCTAAAAATTATCCTTGGCCGGCTAAAGCCAATATCCGAAGAATTACTGGAACAGGCAGGTATCAGACTAAGCAGAAACACAATCGAGCAGATCTTCAACAGTCGCTTGCTCATAGAAAAACATCTACAGCACAAATGCAAACTCCATCACAACTTCATAGACTTCAAGAAAGCCTTTGATCGAGTATAGGCATAGGGACTTTGGCATGTGATGAGAAGTTTCAACATTGAAGAAGGGCTGTTAAAGGTGATCGAAGAACTCTACAATCAGGCAAGCAGTGCAGTTTTATTTAAAGGATTTGTAGGGGATTTCTCCAAAACGACGATCGGAGTCCACCAGGGCTGCATTCTCCCACCTGTCCTTTTCAATATCTTCCTTGAAAAAATCATGCAAGAAACACTCAGTGATCACCACACTTCCATTTCTATAGGTGGAAGACCATTATGCAACATAAGATTTGCTGATGACATAGATCTTTATGCTGGGAGCAGTAAAGAACTACAGGAGCTCACTGACAAACTTGCAGTCAAATCTGATGCATTTGGGATATAATTTAGCTCAGAGAAAAGCAAGATATTGGTTAATAACTCAGCTGCCAGTATGGCCAACATCGTAATGAACCAACAAAAGCTGGAGGATGTACATAAATTTAAATATCTAGGAGCCATTATATCTAGGGATGGTACTTGTGAAGCTGAAATTCAAGCTAGAAATGAGTCGGCAATGGCAACAATGACGAATTTAACCAAAATATGGAACCACCAAAACATTAGCCTGCCAACAAAGCTCAGTCTTTTCAGAGGTCTCATTAAAACCATTGTCCTTTATGGACGTGAGACCTGGACACTAATGGCAGCCATTCAAAGCAAGCTGCAGGCATTCGAAAACAAATGCATGAGGAAAAGTCTCCAGATCTCCTATTTAGAACACAAGACCAATGAATATGTCTGGGACAGAATAAACTCTATTAAGGGTCATCAAGAAACCATTATAACAACAACTAAGAGACATAAGATGGCATGGTTTGGTCATGTACTGCGACATGATACCCTGACAAAAGTTATCCTTTAAGGCACTGTAGAAGGGGGCCAGCGAAGAGGTCGACAGCGGAAAAGCTGGCTGGAAACATAAAGGAATGGACAGGTATGAGATTGCATGAATTATTGACCGCCGTTTAAAATAGGCAAATATCGTTATCTGTTGATGTGTCCATCCGCTGCCCCCAACAACTGCAACAGTCATGGGACTGATAATGATGATGATGAAGAGTGTGGACAGTTTTTTTTCCTGGGGAGCATATTGTTTGTGGTGAGACGGGAAAGAAAATATTTAAATATAAAATCTGAAGAATTCATGAGTGGAAGATGTTTTAAAATATCTATTAATCTTTGAACATTTGTGAATCAATCTCCTTAAGACAACACAGGAGTTGTTAAATTTATTGTTCCAGACTATACCTTGTGTATCAGAGTAAAAAAATTGTAAATAAGGCATTTGGGATTCTCTTGATGTGGCAATTTAGTAAATACAATCTCATAAAAGTACAGCAATATTGAAACTCATCTCAATTATAAAAATAATTGTTACTAAACCTAATTCAAAGCTGGCCAAATGCAAAGGACTTATGATTATGGAAAAAAAAGTTCCATGAAGCCATTGAAGCTTTTCAAACTTCAACAAGTTCTTTATATGCCAATGGTTTTATATTACTTTTTAAAAATACTTTTTTTTCAGTGCAAAGACAAACAAAAATGGTTCCACATCTCATAGTTCAAAGAAAACTTCTAATAATAAAAATAAAAGTTCCCAATTTATTCCTGACCAAGGAAGCCTATGGCTGACAAGTAAGCTTTTTCATTAACTTATTTTTAAATTTTCATAATTTTTTGTTTAAAACTGGGACATCATATTTTACTTAATATTAATTTAAATTAATGATAGTACCTGGGACCTGGGTTGTATACTTCTATTATTCAAAATTTTTCCTTTTTAATAAAATGTACATCTTATTTATTTAGTACTACAGTACCATCATGCCAAAAGTGGGCTATAGTTTGTTATATGAATCAAAGAAGGCTTTTTTTTTGCATGTTGGTTATTTACTTTATTGATTTGTGTAATATTTATATATGTACTGCAAAGTATTTTTAAAAAAGCTCTAAAATAACTAAAAGCATTTTTATCATGTACTACAGACATTATTATTTCATGAACTCTAATCTTATGAAATATAGTAACTTTAAAATGAGAATAGATTTTTTTTAAAATGATATTGCTTACAATACGTAAATATATTGTCTCTATTATATTTAAAAATTAACCATCAAACTTCTTAAATAATCAGCTTGTTTTATATTTCAATGTGATTTACTGCCATTTAAAAATTTTCATAAATTTAAGGGAACTTATTAATTAAATATATTCTCAATCTGGTTGCCTGTTGATCAAGCTAATACCTTTTTTTAATTTTACGTAAACTCATAATTTCATTGTATTTTCTTTCAAGAACATACTTTATATAATCAACTGTACAATTCCACAGTTGGTAATAAGAAACCCTATTCAACAAACAAAAATAGACCAGTTGCTCCATGGGAAAATAAGCATCAAACACATAACAGATATCGAGGTAAAGAAAAGGGGGGGGGGATTGCTTTTGTTATTTCAAAGGGTTGCCGTGGTGTGGGGTATTTTAAATACCTGATGTCTATGTTATATTTTCAACTATGTACATTTTTTTTGGTTGTAAAATACTTCAGCCATTATTCTATTTCTTCTTTAGACATGGAGTCTGACAAGGCTATGCAAAAGAGATACTATCATGAGCCCTATCCAGATTATATGTAAGGAGATATCTTCTGTAAAGAAACTTTGTCTTAGTAAACATTGAACGTTACACAGGGGCAAGAACTTCAGCTAACCTGAAAGAGTTACCACTCTCAAGTTTCCTCCATGAAGAAACATCGAAACCTGTAGAAGAGCTGTAGATGAAACAAAACTGTAAAATTTCCAATTTCATGTTTATTTTAAGTAATTTCCATTGATGTTAGTCTGCAAAGGTTTAGAGCTATTTACAAAAAAAAACGTTATAATTTAAACGCAATGAGACTTTTAAGGAAAATTGTCTTCATTATTCCTGTGTTCACAATTTACAAAATGTTTTACTATAACTAATTATTTTGACACCTTCATTCCACCCTTTAATGCAATTTTTTCTTGTTGCAATTTAGAACAAGTATATAATTTTACAGATAATGTTATAGATTTATTTCATTGACACATAATTATCTTTGAAAATTGTATTAATGAGTCTCACCTTCTCAATTAGATTTTAGCTCATTTAACAATTTTTATTTTTTTATAAAGTTACTGTAAAACATTTAATTAATCCTCTCTTATTTTTCTTGTACAAAAAAAGAAATTGTGATCATTATCTTGTTTTTGTGCATTCAATCTCATAAAATGAAATGACTAAGAAATGTGATGTAAGATTTATTGTAACATCTATTTTTGTTTTTACTATAAGAGCTATATTGAATATTTTTTACAGTTCAGTCTATTTGTCTTTTGTTTTTTTTTATATTCTTTCCTGTTTTTGTTTTTTAGTCACACATCTCTTTATTCAATTTAAGTTTATACGAAATATAGAAATAAAATTGATAGAGATCAATAGTGCAAACAGTATAATTCAAAATGTGAAATATTGTTATACAATATTAAAAATATATATATAATGTTCAGCCATCTAAGTCTGCTTAATAAAAACGGTGTCTCGAGTGACATTTTAAATTTAGTTTTTGTATTGTTTTCTTTTCCATAGTAATTTAATTTAGATATATGGGTATGATTCCAGTTATAATCTACTAACTCTGTGATAATCTCTTGAAATGTTCTTTTTTTTAATTTAAAAGATATGACTACGACATGAGGTAAATCTTTGTCGGCTTTGTAAAACGAGCCAATAATCTTTTTTAAGTATATTTATGAATGTGCGCTCTAATTAGCTGACTGACAAAATATTATCGGGATAGACATTACGTGTGCTGATATGAATACTAGCACAATTACAGCTGATAATATTGAGAATACAGGTCTGATGTAGCTGGATGATAATATTGAGACTGGATATATATGTATGACTACCGTGTTAAGTAGAGCTAATACTTTTGAGATAGACAATAAATATCTGTCTACTGAGGTACCTATTGGCTATTAATAATATCACATAGTTGGTTCCCTCTCCAAAATGGTGTAGAGTTATGGCGACTTCATGATTTGAATTAGCTGGTTGTCTAAGTGGGACACAAATACATAAAAAACGCGAGACTGAAAATTTCCATTTTAGATAATGGAAGTTTAAAAGGCCATAAAAGAATGTTAAGAGATTTGCAGCTAAATAGAGAAACGACTGGGCTAAATTAAACTAAAAGGCCGCATGCTCAAACTGTCAGTAGCTATTTTTACTTTGGAGATTTTGTATGGCACAACAAAATTTCAAGATGCATATTATAGATTTGATTTTGTAAAGAATCCCCCCCACACACATACACACTACCCCCACTACCACCCCCACAATCCAACAGGGCTAAACTAGATGACCACCTCAGGACAACATATGTGAGAGCTGTGGGAACTGTTTGTCCCTCATCGGAATCCTTCCGTCTCGCGAGACGATGGTGCATCACTGTTGGGTTGCGTTGCATTTCCTCAAGTTGCTGTGTAGACCTATCCTTGAGTTTTCATTGTCGATATTGTTGGTAGGAGGAGGTCGTGTGTCTTGGGCCATGATGTTTGTCTTTTAAAATCTCATATATTAGCTTCGACGCCGTCTCTGTCTGTCGTTCGTCGTCGGGCGGGCAGAAAAACAAAAGTAAAAAATGACCCACTTGCCGTGATGCCATCGAGCTGAAATTTGATACATAGGCTCGTGTCACCTAACAATGCATCGTATCTAAAACTCAGATCGATGAAACGTACAGTTATTAAATTAATTCATTTTTAGTTTATCTATATAAACTATATGTAACGGTCGCTATTGTTTACAATTTAAGGGTCACTTGACTTCACGCCAGCCATCGGTGAACACATTTCATGTTTTAACCAGGTGGTTTACACCAGGAGTTGAGTTAACGCGTTGACGCCACCCGTCCATGTCCACACCCCTCCCCCTCCCCCAGTTTTAAAGCAAAGGGAGATAATTTCGGTTTCAGTCTGTAAATGTTTGTCGCGTTTAAACATAATCAATACTTTTAGCTATGTCTCATATATAAGTGATTTATAGTCAACAAATTTTTTTTTACGGGGTTGTTTTATTCAAGCTGATTTGCAGACCAAATTCTTTGCAGGCGTGTTTGACCTTAACACATACATACAATAGGAAAGGCTCAATAACACATCAAACAGTAAAAGTTAGTTAAGACGTTATATGCCTAAAATTCCATTAACATTTTGTATGTGACATTCTCATGTTTAAATTTTCTTTTACGCTGTATGGTGTTAATTTAAAAGTAAGAGTTAATTCATCATTTCTTTTAAATTAATATTCGGATCTGGCTGAACTCCAATATAATTCTGTTATCTGCATAAATTGTCCATGGATAGCACATCAATTTAGTCTACTTTATTTTCATAAGCAAACATTTAATTATTATTTAAATTGTTAAAAATATATGATGAAATCGATGTTTTCATTTTTGGGCGTACTTTGATATAAAGTGGCCCAGACAGAACCTCCACAGTTCGGCCTTCGAAAACAGAAAGTCATCATTTACAAGACATGACTCTTTTTCATTTTTTAATTAATATTATTATTTTGAAATCCTTACCGGTAACTCACTTTTCTGAAGATTAAGTGAAGATTAGAGAAGACACGTTATTAGGCAAAGGTGATCTTCAAATGAATATTTTTATGAATAAAATAGATGTTTGTTTGCATTTAGTGTAGGCCTAGTATCGAAATACACTGTAGCTGGTTGGCATCTATCATTTTTAGTTGTTATATAAAAAGTAGGGCTGCGGAAATTAACTATTAATTTCTCGATTAATCGTTACAAAATGTTAACGAATAAATTATTTTTTAACTATTAATCGACCCATCACTTACGAATTATTGGAAGTCAAAAAGTAAAAAAAAATATAATAAAAAATAGCGGCCGAAAAATAATACATTTTCTGACGATTATACGAACATTTTGGTTTTAAACTATTGACTGATGGGAATGTTCAAAAGGTTGATAAAGTTTGCCTACCATGGTTCGCATACTTATCAAACCAAATGAAAAGTGTATTAAGCTAATGGCATCAATGGAGTCTGACTTACAGACAGAAAATGACGACCGCTCTTCTGAAGAATTTACTGCGTTACAAAATGGAGATGAAAGTTCCTGAATCCATTAACCCTCTACAATGGTGGAAACTTAATGAACACCGATATCGGAAAATGTCATTCTCTGCCAAGACCGTTTTGTGCATACCAGTTACCTCAGTTCCATGTGAATGATTGTTCAGCTCGGCTGGTCATATTGTCAATTAGACCCGCTCATCATTTGAACCAAATAATGTCAACACACTTGTCTTTTTGCGAAGTTGCTTAAAATATGACATATAAAGGATACATTTCAGTGTTATTTATATTTTTAACAAGAAGGTTTAATAAGTGTTACTTATGACATAAATTTTAATTTTTTAACTTTAATCGAAATTAACGATTAATTAATCGTTAGCTATGGAATTACCGCGACTTAACCAATTTCGCGAAATAATTAATTGCAACTTAATGGGACTTATATATGCGTCATAAAAATATAATTAATCGAAATTAATCCATTACATTTTTTTTCTCTATTAATATAATAAAAAATTTTAATCAGCACTAGCCCTAATACTAATATACATATGTATATATATCTCTATATATATAATATATATATATATATCATATATAATATGGATCTATTAAATTTGTTGGTGAAGGGCAACGATTCCTTTGGCATGACCCACTTAAGAAACCTTCCATCTTCCTGTTACGTGACCTGGTGCTGACGTCATTGATGTTCGTTTCAGTGTCGTATTTAAAAGTGTCAACAAGGAAGATGAACTTTTAAAAAAATATTACCTGACGTGTTAATTCAGTTTTCATTTTGAACATTCCTTTTAAAGGCCACTTGACAAATCATTATGAATATTATTTGAACAACTTTATCGTAGAGACTGGCATGTTGTGTTTCCCGGATTGCTAGAGTGTTAAACTTTCTTGACTGTCATTTTAATCAATATCAGTTGGGGGGGGGGTTGTGTGTGTGTGTGTGCGTGCGTGTTTGTGTGTGTGTGTGTGTGTGTGTGTGTGTGTGTGTGTAGAAATGTCTGCATTCTGTTGTAATGAAATAAATTTGTTGAAATGTATGTTATGTTTACCTAATGAAATATTTTGTTGCTCTGGATGATTTTTAGAATTTAAAACATTTTATTTGCAGTATGATATGTATCCTATTCGTTGTTTTTTTTCTATCTATTGCTTCAGTTGGCCCTGGCAGGACTGGTCTCTTCTAACTTGTCGCCGAATGACTTCAACATTTAAGCATCATTTTCATATTCTTAGATCGAAATTCTCAGTTAACACTTCAGCAAATATCCGTTCAGGTGTAAAAGCGACCAAACAGGCGCATTAAAACAATTCTCAGTATTCTCTTATCTTATCTGTTACAGACGCTCCTTCTATACAAAAGATTAGGGGCCGTCCATAAATGACGTTACGCGATTTTTGCCGATTTTTTACCCCCTCCCTGCCCCTCGTCATGCGTCGTCACAAAAACTTAGACCCCCCCTCTAAAAATACGTCACAAATCTTTGACCCCCCCCCAAAATAAAAAAAACACCAAAAAAACAACAAAAAATACACCTTATTTTCTATTTGAAAATAAGTAATGTTTCAAATCACTTTTCTTGTCATTTAAGGATTTATTATTTATTTAGTGAAGATCTACATTGTAATATCGTAACCCGCGTGAAGCATTTTTTAAAAACGATTAACTGGCCTTCAGAAAACGAACTGTGTTAACATCCTTAGATTATATTTTATTTTAATGCATACTAATTAAACATTGACTATTAATCATTACGGTTAACGTCTTTGTTTAAAAAAAAATTATTTAAAAATAACATTTTAAAAATTTATTTTTTTAAAAATCCCTCAATTGACTGACGGGCATCCCGTAAGAAAGAGGTCGGCGAACAGAGGTAAATAACCTCATCTGGGGTCAAAAAGGGAATTCTTGGGGGTAATGCAGACTCATTTGGGACATATAACATCCACTACAATCCACTAGATATATTAAAATACGTCATGTGTACGTGTACGCTTGGAACATATGTCCATTATTGAACCGGTTCCTTCCAGAAAATGCATTTTTTAAAAATTTGACAACTATGTAGATTTCTTACCTACGTACTATACGAAGACACCTAAATCTACCCTACTTTCATTTATATTGACACGAGTGACAATAATCTTAATCCACATGACTTGTCTGTAGCCAACCAGCGTCTGATGGCCTACCGACTGGCACATTGAGAAGCACTGATTTTTTTTTAAAAAGTGATTAAATAAATTGTAACCGACCAAATATTTCAGTAGAAGTTTTATGTAAAGTTACCCTTTTGATGTGACGTCACGTTTCTTCAACCCCCTTCCCTCCCCCTCGTCACGCATCGTCACACAAGTGTGACCCCCCTCCCCCTTAGGTGCGTGACGTCATTTATGGACGGCCCCTTATTGCGTACTACGCTTATCCATGGTTTGTGTCTAGGCTTGCATTCTTGTTAGAGTTTTGAATGTTGATAAAGTATTCACATAAATGATATCGATCAATGCCTGACATAATTAAATATTTTATCTCATTTTGCGAGTTTGAAAAAACTAAATAAATTTTTTATTAGACTTTAATAAGGAAATTGTTATAATTCTTTGAGTCAACGAATTATTTAGATTCGAGTCCCTTTAAAAGAGGATTTATTTTTTCATAATGAAATTGCGAAGTTGCATCAAGCTCGTAAACAATCCTGACATCTTCCGAGTACAAACAATTATTAAAAACGTGTTTTTAACATTTTGGAAAATTGTTTAATTATTTGTTGAGATAGTCGAAATGAAATGAATACATTAGTTTAACTTGTCAAATGAGGATACAATGGATTTGAATCCACAACAGTTATGTAACGTAAGGCATAGATCTTTGGGGGAAAAGGGGAGGAGGGTGATCAGCCTTGGTAACTCTTTTTCCTTTTCTTTAAACGGACGTGGTTAGTTTTTAAAAAGTATATAGCCTACCCAAAAATTATGCATACTTTTTTATTAACTGATGTTCCTTGGGGAAGCTACCATCTCCTACCAAGCGCGTCCTCAGGCGGTGGATAGAGGAACGACCTTTAGATATAAAGGTTAGCCGTGAATATTGAATAAGTGGCCGCGGACCAACTGGTTTGCTGTCGTGGAGGGTGAGGTGGGGTATCCCGTGATAAGGATACTCTTTAAAAAATGCCTCATAAACCCAAGGAAATGACTGCAAAAAGCGAACATAGAGCGCTCAAACTCTAAACCCGGACAGATGAGTCCGTCAGCTAGGGATAGCAATTCATCTAGGAGAGAAAACTCTGAAAAAAATCAACTGCTGCCTTGCAGATGGTTTTGACAGACCAAAGGCTATGGAAGCACATCCAGAAAAACAGCAGGCTGAAGTCGTAGACCACGGGCCAATTAGCGCAAAACTCGTCGGCACGCAAAACTCAAAATGATGGAGGAAATAGAAGTTAATAAATATAGTTGTGGCATCCTGCCTGTGGAATCCCGCCGCGCAGGTAGGGGGCCGGGCTCTCCGCCTCGAAGGAGCCCACCCAAGCGAGCTGGTGGTTCTTCCTCCTCTGCTCGTGGAGTCAGGAGCAGAGAAAAGGAAGTAAACCCTACTGACCAAATTAAAATAAGAAAAACTAAACAGAATTTAGTCTTTCTACAATGGACCGCAGAGGGCATCCAAAAGAAAAAAGAAGCCTTAAAGATCTTCCTACATAAAATTGAAATAGATGTGGCATGCATCCAAGAAACGCACCTCAACAACAACTTGCGCTTCTCTATTAGAGGCTATACATGTCTAAGACAAGACAGAGAAAATAGAACCAAAGAGGGAATTCTAACCTTAGTTAAAAACAACATACCAACTACAGATATCTTTATTCCCAACTCAACTCAATCAGAAATATTAGCGTGGTACAGAGCTAATCCTCCCAGGAGGGGACATACACGTCTTCAACTGCTACTGCCCACCAGACAAAGAACTAGAACTCGAGAGAATTCAAATTCTAAACAATGAAGAATATCTAATACTGGGTGATATGAACAGCCATTCCCAGAGTTGGGGATACTCAGATCTAAACGCCAGAGGAGAAGAAGTTGAGGAATGGCAAACTGAAAACAGTCTAATTCTCCTAAACCAACCAGAAGACACTCCTACCTTCTACTCCAGAGTGTAGATTACAACATCAACACCAGACTTAGCCTTTGCTACAAACAAATTATCCAAAGGAAGTAAAAGAGAAGTCGCTGACCAACTTGCTACTAGTGACCATAGACTAATTCTCATACACATAGAAACCATTCAACTGCCCATAGAAAACTCCACCCTTCCCAGATGGAATTACAAGAAAGCAAACTGGGATCTCTTTTCCCGCTTAACAGATGAATATATGACGAACATCAACTGCAAAACAAACCGGGTAAACAAATCCTACTCTGATTTCTCAAGAGCTCTCCTCAAAGCCGCTAAGGAATCTATCCCCAGGGGAGCCAGAATAAATTACATACCAAACTGGTCTCAACATTTAGAACAACCTCATAACGAATCCATCAACGCAAGAAATCTAGCAGAAAAATCCCCAACAGTAGAAAACAATATCCAACTAAAAGCTGCAAATGCAATCTTCAGAAAGGAAAATCTCTCTTCTCTAAGGAAAAGCTGGCACGAAAAAACCGAACAACTAAATGTAGACAGAGATGGACATAAACTATGGAATATTGCAAAAAGTCTTAACCAAGAGGAAAACCAATCTTCTCCAATAGTCCTAGAAGCAGACAATAAAAAACTCACAGGCCGTGAAGCTGCTCAAAAAATTTTAACCCACTTTAGTACCGTGGGTAATGTCAGTATCAGTGAACAAAGATCCAAAGAAGTTAAAGCTAAAATAGAAAAAGCTCAGACAATGGGTACACCACACTCTCATGGAATGATTTCAAACCTAAGTATGAAAGAGCTCAAGGAGTCTTTGAAACTCCTCAAACCCAAACAAGCTCCAGGAACAGACAAGATCTCAAATGATATGCTCATTCACCTAGGACCCCTGGCTAAAAAGAAACTACTACAAATATTCAATGCCAGCTGGAAGTCTGGAAAAATCCAAACTATTTGGAAAAAAGCTATCATGATTCCAATACCAAAACCTGGCAAACCAAGGAGCCAAGTTGACAGCTACTGCCCAATAAGTCTGACCAGTTGCGTCTGCAAACTGATGGTAAGAATGGTTAATAATAGGCTGATGTGGATACTTGAATCCGAAAATCTACTGGCAGATAAACAGGCAGGATTCAGGAAGTGCAGATCAACGGAAGATCAAATAGCATACATAGTACATAGCCCAAGAAATAGAAGACGGCTTCCAGGAAAAGAAATCAACCACCGTTGTCTGGGTTGACCTAGAAAAAGCATTTGATAAGGTCAGGAAAGAAGGTCTAATTCTAAAGCTACAAAATACCCATGTATCCCACCGAATGTTAAACTGGATCACAGAATATTTAACTAATCGCAAGGCTCTAGTCAAAATGCAAGGAAAAAGGAGCAACACAGCTACGATACACAATGGAGTCCCCCAGGGAGGTGTTCTGTCACCCACACTGTTTCTAATTTTTATAAACGACTTACTACAAATTATTCCTAGAAAAGTAAAAGGCATCATTTAAGCTGATGATTTGGCTCTACTTAGCACAGAAGAATACACAGGCACTTCTAAATTTAGGCTACAAGATGCACTGACCAACCTCAACCTATGGTCTAAGGAATGGGGTATGACCATAAATTCCAAAAAAACTACCTACACAATCTTCTCCCTTTCAACCAAACAACAAAGTATCAAACTAACATTAGACAAAATAGTCCTGGAAAAAAATGACAATCCGACATATCTAGGAGTTACGTTTGACCCAAGGCTAACCTGGAGAAACCAAATAGATAACGCACAAAAAAGGAATCCAAAGACTGGCGCTGATGAAAAAACTAGCTGGTTCAGACTGGGGCGCAAACCACTCCATCCTGAAGAAAACATACACCAGCTATATAAGACCTACCCTAGTATATGGATCCACAGTGTGGAGCACAGCAGCAAAATCCAACCTCCAAAAAATAGACAAAGTTCAAAACCTAACGCTTCGAATAATTACAGGAGCAATGAAAACTACCCCAATCAGAGCAATGGAGGACCTAGCTACCCTAAGCTCTATGGAAGTTAGACGAGAAACCAAAACCTTAACACAGTTCACCAAATTAGAAGCATCAGTACATCACCCTCTAAAACCCAAGCTGCAAAAATCCTACTCAACTAAAAGACTCCAAAGAACAAACTTTATACAAGAAGCCAAACATCTAAAATCCAAACATAAAATTGATAACATTGTGATTGAAGCGACACATCCCCACAGCCACTTCCCACCCTGGGACCCAAGTCCACCTCTAATAATCAGAGACAACTTAATCAGCATAGGAAAAAATCTGAATACACAACTAACATACTAAGAGTAACAGTAAATAACATCATCAAAGAACAATATCCTGAAAATTCCTGGATAAGAGTCTACACCGATGGCTCCTCAGAAAAAGCCACAAAAAATGGAGGAGCCGGCATTCTTATAGAGTGGCCTAATGGAGAACACCTTGAAAAAGCAACTGCCATAGGAAGTCTCTCAGATAGCACTAGAGCTGAAAGGAAAGCACTAGAGCTTGCCGCAAAAATTCTAACAAGTGACCCCCACTCTAAAAACAGCCAGATTGTCATCCTCACTGATGCTAAGTCAGTGCTTCAGTCTCTCAAAAACACAAACACTTTGATCAATCAGACACTCAGTACAGAACTATTGAAACTGAGCAAAATAACAAAAGAATTTATTCTCCAATGGATCCCTGGACATGTGGAACTTGAAGGAAATGTCACTGCTGACTGCTTGGCAAAAACTGGAGGCAGCCAAAACCAGGCAGAGCCATCCCTACACCACGAAGAAATCAAGGCAATGCTCAAAAGAAGTGAATCTGAAAGATGGTCCGAGCTCAAAGAAAACCACCCAAAAAGTGATGCATACTTCAAACTCCCCCGCAAATCACAAAACATTATTTTCAGGCTAAGGACGGGCCACAACAAACTTAGGCAACACATGTTCCGCAAACTTCGAATTGGAGAAAGCGAAATGTGCCCCTGCGGGATAGCTGCGGAAATGCGGAACATGTTCTCCAAAACTGCCCTCTGTACCACCATACCCGGACAGACATATGGCCCCAGGAAGCTACCCTCGATGACAAACTCTATGGTGGACTGGAACAACTGACAGCCACTGCGCAGTTCATCACAAATATAGGACTTGCTGTCTAAATCCTCTATCAAAAGATTTTGAGACCGATGAAGAAGAAGAACAACTGATGTTCTTTTCAAATTAACATTTATGCAGCATATACAAAAAAACAGGTAATTAAAAAAAACCATATTTTCTTTTGCACATGAGATAAGTGGGGACGTGAAATGTTTTAAATGTTATTTTAAGGAAGTGGGACATGGGGGAAGCCGAGTGAAGTAGGCAGTGAGAAACTTCACATTTAAACTTTTTTTTTATGTTTGAATTATGACCTTTTTTATTTTCAAAATCCATCTATTTACTATATTGGGATCGTTACTTTAACATTCTCAGAATTGACATTAGTAGGTGGTCTGCACATATCAAACACGTTTAGTTGTAACAATACAAAATTATTGTTAAGAAAGTTATTAAGTTCAATGGAAAATCCAAGCCGTTTTTTAAATTAATTAATTAATTAATGTAGTTATTTAAAACAAAATTTCACAGTGTGTTGATAGTTGACCAAACAATCTTACAATAACTTTTCAGTTTAAAGTGACTCAAAACTGGCGGTACTAATTCTGTACCCTAATTGCACTAAACTTGAATGTCGTTACCTTTTTCATTGCCTTTCTCTTTAAATTGAATCCTATTATTGCTTTCCCTTGACCTAGATTGGCATGATAAGGAAAGAAATCAAGGCTAAAAGTAGATTTAGAGTTAAAGCAAATCCAATGCTTTCAGCTCTTTGTATGGCTTGAAAGATTACGTCAAAGAATTTAACACTCACGGTTTATTCGAGGTGGCATAATGGACACAAAGTAGTTGGCAATGAAAGTACATAATATACCAAATACTTTTCTATATCAACGAAAAATTTCTTTGTGTTTTTTTTTGTTGAAAAGAACATGAACCTGTCGTGAACTGCTTGTATTCATTTCTAATGTTCGCTTACAGCTGAAGAGGTCCACCAATGTAATATTAACATAATCTTTCTGATTTATATCTGTCACCAAATATTGACTTTAGTCTTATGCAATCATTCGACCGTGTGACACGCTTTTTTTCATTCAGATTAATTCCTAAAGTTTGATCGTGAACACACATGCATCCACAAAAACTCCGCAAACCTACAATATAGCGTGTGTGTGTGTGGACGGGTTATAGAGGAAGTTTAATCATTTTTGTAGATTGAGTTCTGAGCAGATGTACTGACTGACGAGGAAGAGAGGATGCGATGTATGACGTCTTGGCATCAAATCAAATAAAATTTTAAGTTGTCAATTACTTTGTTACCATCGTTATATTATGTATCAAACGTTTACACGGTTGTGAAAACACATTTACAAATATTTATATGTACCTGCTCCAATGGCGTAACGAGGGGAGCGGGGTGGGGGGGGGGCAAATGCCCCCGGTGGCAGTTTGCCATGGATGGCGAATCCCTAGTAGTTTTTATATAGTTACTAATGATGAAACTTTTATAAGAAAGTGGAGCTTTTAATCGAAATAAAAGGAAAGCTAACTAAAAAAATAATAAAAAGAAATAAAGCCCTATCATAAAGCATGTGAACTTTTCAACTGTTCAAACTTCATAAAATCTTCTGATACTAATGCTACTATTCCACACACACAAAAACAACAACAGAGCCTGATGTGGTATCAGCTTAATTGATTGTTATAAATAGATTAAAGGTCAATGTAAAATCTTGCTCAAACAATCTTAATGCTTCTACAATTAAGTCATTGAACAGACTTCAGGATACAAAGGATACAAAATTGTGAATTATCCATAGAGCAGTGGTATCCAAACTACGGCCCTCGGGCCAGATGCGGCCCACGAGGCCCTCTCATCCGGCCCCTGGAGACCTTTTAATCTAAAAAAATGCAGGAAACTATTTACAGACGTATAGTGTTTAAAATGCTTAGCAGAGATTCATCACAGAGAAGCTAATGGAATACTGTAGAAATTCGTGTGAGATTTTTCAGTTATATCGAATTTAGAAAATAGATATGATTTTCGAACACCAGCTAATATAAAAGACTTTAAAATTGGCATTCAAATTAGATTATTAATTTTTTTTAAAAACATACAAACCAACGTTTTTGACTATAAATCCCTTATTTTTGAGACATAACTAAAAGTATTGATATGTTCAATGTAATACGCACTGCGCGAAAGACTACCATAAACATTTACAGATCGGGAAAATATTAGAAAAGTATGTTCATTATAATACGCTCCACGTGTTCAATATAAGATACACCGCGCGACGGCCTAGCATAAAAATTTACATGCTACATAGAGATATATAAAGATAATCTAAAAATTAATTAATTCAATCACAGTAAATTTGATAGATCGGAAATTGTAATACATCATTTTTATTGTCGCCACGAGTCTGTCTGCAAAATTTCAGCTTAATAGCATAGGGGAAGTGGGTTAAAAAGCGATCCAAAATTTTTTGCGACAACCAATCAAGCAGACGAGTTAATATAAAGGATGTATAAAAATAGTTCACATGTCATTATCAAGCAAGGAATATTTTAACCCCACATGTTAAATTTTTTTTATTTAAGACCAGTTAATGATTTCAAGTATATTAAGATATTGAGACTAGACGTTAACCTGCCTAAAATAATATAATTAATGCGAACATTGCTTACAACTGTCTTAAATTATGCAAGGTGTTAAAATAGCTTAGCTAAGATAAGTTAATAAAACATTAATTACGATCAATAAGGAATACACCAAGATTATATAATCTATAGTTATTTTGGCTATTGAACTGAAAAAATTGATTAGTGAAAGATTGTGCAATGAGATAAAACATAAATTTTCAATTTTATTCAAGAAATAAAGCTTTTCTTTTTATTTCTAACACAAATGTAGTTTCCTTATTATTACTTTCTAATAAAGACTATTTTTACTTTATAGCATTAACAAAGTTTTCGATGAGTTTGGGGGGCTGCAAATGTGGATTCTGCACAAACCCATGCTACGCCGCTGACCTGCTCATTACATATCATATGGCCTCAACACACGCTATTATAAGGCTTTTTAAAGTAGAAGTAAATGAACCTTCTAAAATCAAGTGCATCTTTAATAACTACAACTTAGATATACTGAATATATATAAATTGTTTAAATTATGTTTCCATACTGTAAACCAATATTAGAATTTATACCTTCCATACAACCAATGCATCATTTACTTTTACAGATATGTATTAAGACGCTATAGATCCTATTGTTGCAACTGGCTCAACAATCGTTTAAAACAGCGCTTCTCAAACTCATTAGTATGGCACACCAGCAGGAATTTTTCCATTGCACTAGGAACCGGTTTATTATTTTTCCTGTATTGAGAAATGAGCTTCCTACATGTTATCAAAGAAGTTTGAAAAAGTTTAGATTACTTATTATTCATTTACGATTGTCTTCATTTCTTGTTAAATCTATTGATGATGACAGCCATCGTTTTTGTTTCAATTGGTTTTAAGTTGATAGTAATTTAAAAAATAATAATTCTGTCATAAGCCTAAGTTTTAATAAACGAACTCTTAAAATATAATTAAAAAGTCATGGAAATGTATTTCTAAAACATTAATATAGTAACTATGCATAGTAAATGTGTAATTTTATACTCAATGATAAACTTTAAATTATGGGTCATATAAGTCTGCTTATTTTAATGCAAGTGTTATGAAGTCAAGACTCGATTGAGGACAATGCTACACGCAATGGAGAACGAACATAAATACTATTCCTGAACTTTGTCTTAAAAAATCTTATTGTTGAAAAGCCAGTCTCACATAGGTAAGATGAAGGAAAAGAAAGGAGAGTCTAGATAGTATTTCGGCCAGTTCAGGCTGATCTGCAATCACGTGAATCCAAAAGGCTGCAAGAGACATTATAGTTCTGAAAGTAATTCTAAATCCTTCACACACAGCTAACTCTAGAAATTTATCTTCCAGAGTTATTGTAAAATCAACCTTCATTGCAATAAATGGATTGCATATCTACCCAGTACCTTTCCGTGGGTCATTTTCTTTAGGAAATTTGAACACAAAATGGTTCTTTAATTTTGTCATGTGCTCAATGTTGACTTTTTGTAGAGATGGAACATCAATCCCTTGATCTGCACAAGCGATTGTTGTTGCCAAATTGTGAAGCATATCTAGACAATCTGCTGTTAACTTATACTGTCCAATGGGTTTAGCTTTCTTTTCTGTCCATCGATATTGTCTGCCATTTTAAAGCATGAAACCATCCTTCCTTGCATGGAGATAGTTAGCTCATTAAAAATGGCCGAAAAAGTTAACTTGGCTGTCTATACACATTTCGTAATATAGTTGTGACCAATACGATTTTTTTCTCCTTTAGAAATTGGTCGAGGTCTCTTTGCAATTCATAAACTCTTGATAATATTCTGCTCTCTCTCTCTCTCTCTCTCTCTCTCTCTCTCTCTCTCTCTCTCTCTCTCTCTCTCTCTCTCTCTCTCTCTCTCCCTCTCTCTATCTCTCTCTTTCCTCTAGCTGACTGAATTTTCCTCTTCCGCTCTTTCTTTGATTATCTTCTCTCTTTTCTCTCTATATCACTCTCTTTCTCTCTGTTTATCTCTCTCTTTTGTAAACTCTTTGATTCCCTTTCTACCGTTCTTCGTCAGTACATTATTCCTTTTCTCTCTTTTCTTCCGCTCTATCGTATAATGAAAATATAAGTTTAATTGATTACATTCTAATGCAAACAATTTCTCAATAAAATATTTTTTTAGTTATACACTACAAACTCTTCAATATTTTAGTCAGGAACGAATAAGAGCAACTTCACTTGCATCTTTATTGCCATCATATTTCATCCAGGCGGTTTTCAAAGATGCTAATTATGAAACTCTTTTCATTTCAACCAGGAAGTCACGCAGCATTTAATAAGAACGAACTAAGCGTGTTGCGGAAGACTCTAGAAATTGAATAAACAAATGGCATACCCTAAATGACCCAAAGAACTCTTTCATTTTAGAGGGTGTGGCGGTTAAAACGGAACGACCCAAAATTGAAAGTATAAGAGGGTGTACCTTTAGTGCATGTTTCATTTCATCCTCCCTTTTTTCCATATCTCGTTTAACAAGGAGTAATAGTTTTTGTGTGTTTTTTTTAACTGTATTAATTTTAAGTCATTTTAAAAAAATAAACAGACATGAACCGAAAGGTATGTAAACAACATAAAATGTATGAATAATTCAGAAATTTTTGTTTTTTAAAATGATATAATATAAAATTATTAGTTGATTACTTTGACAGTTAATTTTAATTGTAAGTATCAGAAAAATTTCTTTCTTAAAACTTTGCATGTAACTTTCACCAAGATCTAAGTTGTAACAGGCAAAAGGGCTGCACTGAAGAGAAGGCCATTAATCACCTGTCTTCCAAATATTTGTCAACCGACCCAATATTTTCATCATCTAAAATAAAATAATATCTTTAAATGTTTTAGGGCCATTATATGAGAAAGATTCGTTATAGATATTTGGTATCGACAAAAGCAATATAAAATTAACTAATACTGATTTCAACTTTTACTCATAGTTTCCGTGCGTTATTTCACTTTTGCTATTATGTATAATCTAGTCAAATTGCAAAGCTAAAAATGTATATATTTTAAGGGTGTATGTGGTGTCCATGTGATGGATAGTGCATCGGGTGTAGGATCAGTTGTACTTATTTGCCGAAATGTATACAGGGATTCCTCGGGTACGACGGCGATCCGTTCTTAAGAAACGTCTTAACCCGAATTTCGTCGTAAGTTGGAACATTAGATTTATATATACATATATATATATATATATATGTTAAGTACTGTACGTAAAGTGCTATAACAAAATGTTACAGTTAATGACATAAAAATGACATGTTCCTTACCACATGAAAACATCACAAAGAGAAAGACGGTGTAAACAACCAAAATGGCGTATATACTTTGACTGTGCGCCTTCCTTACCCTACAACACAGCAAAGTACACTCTTTCCGCTGTGCGCCGGAAGCATAAAAGCAGTTAATGACATAAAATGATTTAACAAAAAAGAACAACAATTTTTTTTACTCCATGAAAAAAAAATAATAAAGAAACAAGTTTTTGACTATAAATCCTTTATTTACGAGACATAACTAAAAGAATGTTCATTATAATACGCAGCGCACGACCATCCAAATATACAAAATTGCAGTTTCGTCGTAAAACATGTCTAATATAATGCGCACCGATCAGGAATATGTTTATAAAAAGTGTTTTCAATAATATACGCTCATTATTGCGCGACAGAAAGGTTGTTCAATATAATACGCACCGCGACACTATCTAAAAAAAATTAACAGGATACATAGAAATAAATAAAATAATCTAAAAATTCAATAATTTAATTACAGTACATGCGATCGATCTGAAATTTTGATACATCGTTTTATCATCGGCACGAGTCTGCTTGCAAAATTTCAGCTCACTAGCTTACGAGAAAGTGGGTTAAAATCGATCCAAAGTTTTGCCGACAAGCAAGCAAGCAAGGGCTCAAACAGTCACCACGAGTTAATATAAAGGATTTAATAATAAAAAAACGTAAAAAAACAAGTTTTTGACTATAAATCCTTTATTTACGAGACATAACTAAAAGAATGTTCATTATAATACGCAGCGCAAGACCATCCAAAAATACAAAATTTCACTCGTGTCCTTAAAACATGTTTAATATAATTCGCACCGATCAGGAATATTATTAAACAATATAATTTGCAATTGTCACGCAAGTAGTGTCTGTCAGTCATAACGCTACTAAATTTAGAAAGCAGGGAAAATCAAATTACTGCACCAAAGCATCAAAAGGTGTGCAAATTAAATATGCGCTGTAAAAAATTTTTTATATGACGTCATTGTTTTCACTCATATTTTAATTTTGGAAAAGGGATCAATGTAAAAAAAGGATTTGATGATGGTTAATTATAATAAAAAAAACAATGGTGGTGTCGTAGGCGCCCTGCTACCCATATTATAAAATACTTTGTGTACATTTCAGAAAGTTAAATATTTCGTATTTATCAAACAAGAACAAGTTAGTTGGGCTCTTGAAAAAGGTCGGCGCCGTAGGCCCTAAAAAAAGTGAATTTTAAAATAAAATAAATCGATTTCAGCTGAAAACTTCCGTCATTTTTGACTGGTGTACGCTAGTATGTTTATAAAAAGTGTTGTAAATAAAATACGCACCTTATTACGCGACAGAAAGGTTGTTCAATATAATACGCACGGTACGAAACTGCCTGCAAAATGTCAGCTCGCTAGCTTAAGAGAAAATGGGTTAAAAATCGATCGCAAGTTTTGCCGACAAGCAAGCACGCAAGCAACCAAGCAAGCAAGGGTTCAAACACCACGAGTTAATATAAAGGATTTAAAAAAGACGAATTAACGCGTAAAATTATTTTATTTTAATTTTTTTGGGTGGCGCGTTTGTAACCACAAAATGTCGTAAGCGGGGACCGTCGTAACTCGAGGACTCGCATTTCTTTTATATTAGTTAATTAATAAAGCTTTCATTTAATGTTTTGATTACGCAATTTGTTTGTATATTTTATATTTTATAATTATTTGGGAGGTAAATCGTCAAATTGCACCCAGATCAAGCTCTGACCTGTGGCTCTATTTCCTTTTTTGTGCATTAGATAAAAAAAAATTTGTTTCAATCTATTCGTTTTACCCATTTTTATTATCACTATGCCTATTTGAGGGTTGTATTACATAATCTTTGTGTTCTAATTCCAAGGTAGTATTAGTAACTTTACGTATAAATACTAATTAGCGCTTTTTTCTATCCTTTAGCGTTTCTGAGTTTAATTATTTATTTAGTGGTTATTCACCTTTTTAAAATTTGAATATTCTCCAGTAATTCCAAAGTTGCACAAAGAAAAAGTTCCACAACTTCTGAAATGGCTCCTGTTCACCAATTGCTGACGTTGCTTACAATACTTGTCATTGTGACAGTCTGCGCTGGTCAAACATCCAATAATGGTATAGTAATGTGTTTCATTTTCGTTTGTGTATGCTAGTATTCTATATTTTTCAGCATGTTATATTATTTAATCGATCAGTCTTTAAGTTATGTTATTATTTTGTAACTGTTTGAGTACAAATGTGTATTTGGTTGATCGACAATGTAAATGTTGCAGGATGAAGTCCTTTGATTGCTTTGATGTGTGTCTTGGACAGATAACACTATGTAACACAATTTTTGTTCCTGGCTTCTAAGTGTTATATTTCAATTGCTTATGTCTAAAGTATGTGAAAAAATGACGTCATTAAGCAAAAACTTTGCTTTCACGACAACAGCACGAAGAAAACTCGTTTTTTTTGTGAAAATATAACGATTTTTGTTTTATTTTCGTCATTATGATCAGGTAAAACCAAAAATTGCACAAGGAATAGAAAAACACAGTCGGAAACCACTCAACAAGGTTCAGAAATGTGTAGATTTTCTAGATTTACGATTGTACTGTGAATCACTCTCTCGAAGTAGCCCCCAAATGTAGTCCCCCATCATGTTTTCGTTGTACTGTTCTTGGTAACGATGTTCAAAGTCCATTATATCTTTATGAAAGCGCTCGCCTTGCTCCTCGAAGTAAGCGCCCATGTTCTCCTTGAATTTGTCGAGATGTGAATCAAGGATATGGACTTTCAGAGACATTCTGCATTCCATTTTGGCGTAATTCTTTATGAGAGTCTGCCACAACTCCACATAGTTTTCAGCTTTGTGATTACCTAGGAAGCCCTAAACAACTGCAACGAAACTGCTCCAAGCAACTCTCTCCGTCCTGTTCAACAGCTTTGCAAAATCCTTACATTCTATGATCTTCTTGATCTGTGGTCTGACGAATATACCAGCCCGGACATTAGCCTCGGACAGTTTTGGAAAAAATATCTTGGAGGTATTGAAATGCTGCTGACTCATTGTCAAGAGCAGTGACTGATTGCTTAATGAGGACTAACTTGATGTGCAGCGGTGGCATAAGCACTTTATGAGGTTCTATCAGCGGCTCCCACTTCACATTGCTCTTCCCAACAAAAAACTCCGACCGTTGTGGCCAGTCCTTTGTGCGATAATGCGTCTTAGTGTCAAGTTGGAGAATCTTTGATGCCGCTTTTTCTGATCACTGGCTTTTACGCTATCATCAACCAAGTTCCACTGTTTGAGCCTGGATATCAGAAGCTCAGCATTCGAATTCGTAAGCCCGAGGTCCCTAATTAAATCGTTTACGTCTTTCTGGTTAGGGAAGTACGGCTTTCTATCCCAAACTTCATCTGCGGAATCGTAGTCCATATCTCCAGTATATGCCTCGCTATCTGACTTGCTGCTGTCTCGTGAAGATGGCCGATGCCGCCTAGGAGGAGTCGGAACTGGCAGATCAGGGCTGTGTGGTACTGGGGCGATTGCAGAAAGTACGTCCGGATAAATGATCTGAGGGGCATTTTTGCCGGTGCGACGATATTTTGGGGTTTACAATGCAGAAGTAGCAGTTGCTTGAGTGGTCCGTCTGCTCTCGCCAAATTCGAAGGATAGCAAACTTCATGGCTAGCTTCTCTCCTCTGTACCAACATGTAACATAGCACATAATAATACATAAGAATTATAATAAGTTGAGGGCAGGAAATTTCAAAATATGGAACGATTTCAAGATGGAACGTATTTGAGTACAGTACACGACTTATGACAAAACTTTGTAAATTACAACTCTTTGAAATGAACTAGATCTAAAGCATTGAAATTTTATAAAAATAAATTAAAAAACATCTAAGCGAGAAGCAACTGTTCAGTTTACCTTCAAGTGTTTTCTTGCAATATCCGCATGTGAAATGCGGTGCCCAAGATTTGTCTTGTTCCCCGACCGGCACGCCGAAGTATGCCTTTCAGGCTTCGCACATTATACGACTTGCTTCCACGGAATACTTTTTCGCTCTTGTCTTTATGAATTGTCCGCACAACACGTAGCAGAATGAATCGGCTGGATGCAAACAACCTCTTGATGCCATATCAAATAAAAAAAACTTCTCTTCAACTACGAATCGTTATCCTTTCAGTCTGCAATAAAACGAATTGGAATCTTGGTTGGAGACACCTGTGCTTTTATACTTATACAGCTACTTTTGGAACGTTCAAGAACGTTCTAGACAGTTCTGAGAGTTTCTCGAAAGTTCTGGAAGAAGTTTCATGAACGTTCTAGAGTGTTCAGGAGAATTGTAGAAACATCTGAACAAATTTAGCAGTTCAGAGAGGAAGCTCGGAATTGAAAGCAAATCGATAATTTTCTCGAAAACACGCGATTTTCCAATATTAAATATCCCGGTCACAGAATCAAAGTTTTTCTAGAATAACAGTGATTTCCTTTCTTTTCTAGACCTAACGGGTTAGGAAAACACACTTTCAACCCAGGAACAGAAAAAAAGTGAAAATTTGTTACATAGTGTAATGGCAATCATGAACGTAAATTGCATAGCATCTCTTAACGCGATCTACCAAATAAATCAGTAAATTGATTATTTAAATGACTACGAATATTTAAGGCATTTAATTAGATTCTCAAACATAATTGGGTAGTAATTATTATTCTAACATAAAAAACACTTAAAATTAATAAAATCAGTGGAAACGTTTTTAAGTATTTTTTTTTGTATTTGTTTAAAATTTATAGACACTATGTTTCGACTAGCTTGTAGACTTTGTGTCGAGTAAAATATTAGTTGATAATAACGGGGATTTTATAGACACCATCGGGCATGGAAATCTAATAGAGCGTGGGTAGAGCTCGCCAACGCTGCGTTGTATTAGAACAGTGCTGTCCAACCTTTTTGACCCCGCGGGCCACATTTTTTTTCCTTATTAGGCCGGGGGCCGCAATCAATTAACGTCTTAAGAAAATATTAAATGGATAAATACTTCCTACCTTATGTAACTTTGTCTCCTCATCAATACGAAAAATAACATGAATAAAAACTGTAACACTTCTCTAATGTGATATTTGGCTTTGAACTGTATTTGCGATTTTCTTAATTTGCGGTTCGTATTCTGTAACTGCTGCTCTTATTAAGTTTTCCAAATGCTCATCAGTCAAAGCGTTTCGTTTTTTAGATTTTATATTATTCATGATGGAGAATCCAGCTTCACAGACGTAGGTACTACCAAACATGGCTAATATTTTTCTACAACATTTCGATAGCTGCGGAAATTCGTCTGCAGAAACATACGTCATCCAGAATTCAGTTGGCGACGAATTCGTATGTTTATCACGAAGCGGCGTGCTATGCTGAATCTCGATGATTTCAAGCTGCACTGCATCTTCGTCTGCTCCTAATATCGTCATTTTCGAGGCTATATTAGAGACATCACTAGTAAAAGGATTTTCTACAAAAAGCAAAACAGGTGTAAGATTTCGAATATCTTTAAATCGATATGTGAAATCCAGCTTTAACTTTTCTAATAAAAGATAGAATCGCTCATTTGTGACAAGCTCTGGAAGTTGTTGAGCAGCCTTGGCAAGAGCTGGGAAGTGAGTAAAATTTGACTGATTTATTTGGGTGATGAAAAAATCGGGCTTGGATTCAAAAATACTGATTTCTCTCATTAGCGTTGGTAAGATTTGAAAACGTCCTTGCAATTTTAAATTTAATTTATTCAGGTGATCCGTGATGTCGGTTAGAAATGCTAATTTTACCAAAAAATCTGGTAGTTCTATATAATTTAACAAATCTTCCCTTTTTTTAGACCTGAGAAACAGTTTTACTTCGTCAATTAGGTTCCAAAATCGTGACAGAACCTTTCCTTTGCTCAGCCAACGAACATCAGTATGAAGAATAAAATCCCCAAAATTGTTATCATACTTTTCTAACAAAGTCTTAAACTGCCTGTGATTTAATGGATTAGCTCGAATAAAATTAACACTTTTCACCACAACATCCATAACATTTTGCAATTTGTCATCCTTCAACTTTGAGGAAAGAGATTGCTGGTGAATTATACAATGATAAGATTGAATGTCTGGAAATTCATTGTCAGCCTTCAGAAAACCAATGAGTCCAACTTTCCTTCCTATCATTGCTGGAGCACCATCCGTTGTAACAGAAATCAGCTTCCTCAAATCGATATTGTTGTTTAATAGAAAATCATTCAGTGCTTTATATACATCCTCACCACGGGTTTTATTTTTTAATGGAATTAGTGTCAGTAATTCTTCTTTAAAGGTCTGCCCCTTGTCAAACCTAACCCAAACTATAAGTTGGACCGTATCAGTGATATCACATGATTCATCCAATGCCAGACTGAAACCATAAGCGTTTTTTAAATCCGTAAGCAACTGCTCCAATATATTCCCGGACATACTTTCAACACGCTTTGCCACAGTCTGGTGGGAAAGCTGAAGATAAGATATTTGTTTCTTTATTTCTTCCTTGTTTTTAAACTCAGAAAATAATGAATCAGCACATTCTTGAAAACAAAGTTTAACCGTTTCACCATCCCGATACGATTTTTGTTTTTCGCTAACAACCAGCTAATTTTAAAAGACGCTTCAGTAGCACAATCACTTGAACTCAAAATCTGGCGGAAAACATTTTGCTGGCCATTTAAATTCTTCTTTAAAGAACTAACTTTGTCTTCTCTTAGCTTTGTTCCTTTCGGATATTCGTTATCAAAATCGGCATGCACTGACTTGTGGTGTCTCTGCAGATTTGACTTTTTGATAACAGAAATAAGAGCCTGACAAATCAAACACACTGGCTTTTCATTAAACAGAGAAAACAAAAATTCGAGTTCCCACGAAGAGTTAAAAGTACGATTCTCTTCTGTAACTTTTCGTTTCCTACTCGCCATATTGGCTTTCTCTTTTTAGAAACAAATGTCGTTTCAAAAATCGTTCCTGTTATCTCTCAGAATTTTTTCATAAGTGAATTGCACTGATACCACAAACGCAGCTTTTATTCTGTTTTCTACTATCAGAATGGTTCACACTCTCGAAATGAATACCAGTTACTGGTCTTTTTCCTTTTAAAAATACAGGATGGGCATTTATTCAACCCACCCCACCGCCCCCCACCCCACCGCCCCCCCCCCAAACCCAGGCAAGTTTATTTCAACTTGTTCACATTCCTATGCAGTGACCTGGGAATATCATATAACGCCCTATGTGTCATTTTGATTATCCTTGTTCCCACACTGACCAGGTAGCTACAAATAAAATCCATCGGGCCACAGCTGACCCTGCTATGACCCCGCCCTGACTGAAGCAACAGAAAGACATTCTGGATGGTTGTATCCCAATATCGGTGTATCGGATTTCAGCTAGCCCAAGTTTCCCCATTGTTCACATGAAACGCCAAGGACATAAATCTATCAAACCAAAAACCTCTTCTGCGGCACCCCACCCCGTCTTATTAAAAATGCCTCATTTCTCAGGTAGTCTCTAATAAATTATCAAAAACACTGAATCACTAGGTTTTAAAGATAAGAAGAATTTTTACCAAGATATGGCGGGCCATTTTAGACAGGTTCGTGGGCCGCGGGTTGGACAGCACTGTATTAGAAGGAACGGTCGCCGACAGCACTCTGGAGACTGGAGCATAGGATAGAGTGCCATTTGCGTTGATCAAACGACAGCGACCATTCTGGGTTGTCATTCGGTAAAACGACGTACAGTGCCGTACAGCATTCAACATAAGATATAAATTAAGATTATTGTTATATATATATATATATATATATATATATATATATATATATATATATATATATATATAACGTCATTTCAATTATATTTAAAAAACGAATCCCAATGTAAAAAGAAATTTATCTTTAAGATATGATCCCTTTCATAATCACTCCGATGAAATTCCATATCCTAATGTGATCCTGTTTCCCAAAAAGATCCCGAGCTTGCTGGAATTCCGTTCACCGAAAGAATCTTTAGCGAAATGTAATTCTCTGGTGTGTTGTCTAATCAAAATCATCCAATTTCTTATTGGTATCAAATAGAGTTACTAAACAAAATATAAAAGAAGCTATGTTAACAATAAAATAATTACAGTAAACCTATTGCGCAAATAGGCAGGAAGAAACCTTTTGGGACATTAGTAATACAGTAATACCCCGAGATACGAGTGCTTCAAAATACGAAAAGTTTAAGATACGAAATGCCACTCGAATAATTTTTAGTTCCAAGATACGAAAAAGGCAAGATTCGAAAAAAACGTAGTTCAATGAGCTTTGTCTGACTCATTTCAACAACATTTTAAAATGCAGTTAAAAACAAGCTTCCTTTGATCAACATATATGCTTAAAAAATCCTTAGTAAGCGAAGATTTAATTTTTTTTTCTTTTTAAAAATAAGATATTGTTGGAAGTGAGGCAGAGAAAATGAAAGGGGGGAAACAAAATTTGAAAGCGCAATTTAAAAGCAAAAATAAAAATACGAAAAAAGTACATAAGTTTAAGTGTTATGTTACGTTGTACAGTTGTATTAAATGTAAGTGTTTATTTAACAATGAGTCAGGCAAAGATTGTAGATAACGAATTTTGACTTTTAAGATTCACAATTTTATTTGGAATTGCTGCATCTGATTAATAGTATAAATTTCAAATATTATTCGGACAATGTAGTTTTATGTTTTGACTTCAAATTTTTTATTTTTGAAAATTTATGCTCAAAGTCATAAGTTGTTTTAAAGACAGATACCAGATATTATACTAACGGCAAAGTTCATCAGTTTCAGAAATTTACCTTCAGGAAAGAAAAAAATTAAATTAAAAAGTTCTCTCTCCTCCTCTGCTTTTTCCACAAGTCATTTGCTTGCAAATCTATGAGCCCTAACCTTTCATTGAACTGACACAATATCAAGGTTTTAATGAAGGGTTTTCTGGAAGTGACGAATGTCTTTCTCGATTTTATAAGATCTAAATAATTTATCTTTTTAAAATTTAAGCAATAAATAACCGTTTCCGGAAGATCCAGGTTGTAAAATAAAAATTCTTACAAACAGTGGAAGTGGGAAAATTGTGTTACTTCCTAAGCGTACAAAAGTAAATAACAATTTTAAATAATTCAAAATCTTAGCTGCGATGTTTAATACTAATAAACATCAACCAGAATGTAGAATGCAGCTAAAAAAAATAAAAACTCTTTCAAAACGAAAATACCTTCTCTGCCTACACAAATAGATTTCTTATCCTTGGTTTACACAAATAAATACTTATTTCCCCCATTCTTCATTGAAAATGGACCTTTCTTAACAGACAGGCGCATCTTTGGGCTGGAAAGATGCGTGTTTGTGTGTTATTTTATAAGCCATGGAAACGCCAGAACGTAGTCGCATTTACAATGAGAAGTGGAAAGACGTGGAATTGTGAAAAATATGCACAATCAAGAAGGAAAAAAAAAGAAAAGTTCGTTAGCATAATTTAAGTCACTGAACATTTAGGTTTTAAGCTTAGCGTGAAGTACATGTATTTCCTACCCAATTCAAGGATGGAATGCCTAGACTTTCACACATGATTGGTAATATACAGTATATGTTCAAATATTCATATTCAAACTCTAATAACTACACTAAAGTATTGAGTTGCATATTCGTTTCTTCCCGCTTTTAAATCAATCTTATGTAGGTATTATCTTATTTATTTGATTGGTATACAATTTTTACCATTCCCTCAAAATTAGCATACTTAATGCAAAAT
Source organism: Ampullaceana balthica (assembly GCA_944989445.1). NCBI lineage: Eukaryota > Metazoa > Mollusca > Gastropoda > Lymnaeidae > Ampullaceana > Ampullaceana balthica. Next base: position 149,436 of record CALYLW010000144.1, on the reverse strand, counting down.
CATCAAGTATTTTAAATAACGACATAGTTTTGAAAATTCTTTTTAAAGTAGGTATTTAATTAATTTTTTTAAATTAATTTTTTTTTAAATCTGACATTTCAAACGTATTTTGAGATTCTTAAAGCATTAAAAAAATTATACTTTTTCTGTAAAAACACTAAAAATAAAAAATTGAATTATTTTTTTATCGTGATCTTTTGTCCAGTTTGTGGTGGAAATTTAACAGCTCAAGCAGGGACGGTAATTTCTCCAAACTTCCCAAATGGCTACCCAAGTGTTGTGACTTGTAAATGGACCATAACAGTTGCAGAAAAACAAATTATAACACTCAGGTAAAAAAAATCCAGGATCGTTTTATAAGAAGATAATTTAAAAGACCATAATAACAAAGGTTTTTAATTTTAGGCAAAAATTATTACTTGTTAAAAGTTTGGAGAAGAATTGGGAATGTTGGTAACATAAATATCTATAATTAGACACTCTTTTTAAGCAGAATAACTATTGCATTATCTCAAACACGTAATTGGCTGGAGATTCATATCTGAAATAAAGAAATACACTGGGGGGAAAAGCTAACATTTTCAAAATGAAATACATTCATTTTTTAAAAAGTACAACGCAATATCAATCACTAAATCCTAATTTATCACACTTCTAAATTGTCTAAACGGATGCGAATATAATGCAAATTTATAATTTTAAAATCTTCAATCAATTTAAATGTTCTTATTATTACGGGACATAAATATTAAGGGCAATTTTATAGGTAAAAGTGCAATTTAGTCATGTATACTGTTTTGAAGCTGAGTTTAATGCCCACGAGAAAATCAAAATTTACTGCAAAATATATGCACAAAACTGCACTTTTATTTATTTAATTTGATAATACAATTTAATTTCAATTAAATAATAAGAAAAACCCGTAAAAAACCAAGTTTTTGACTATAAATCCTTTATGTACGAGAAGTAATTAAAAGAATGTTCATTATAATACGCAGCGCCAGACCATCCAGAAATACAAAATAGCAGTTGTGTCGTAAAACATGTTTAATATAATGCGCACCGATCAGGAATATGTTTATAAAAAGAGCTGTCAATAAAATACGCACCTTATTGCGCGACAGAAAGGTTGTTCAATATAATACGCACCGCGACGCTCTATCTCAAAAAATAGCATGATACATAGGAATAAATAAAATAATCTAAAAAATCAATAATTTAATTACGGTACATGCTATCGATCTGAAATGTTGATACATTGTTTTTATCATCGGTACGAAACTGCCTGCAAAATTTCAGCTCGCTATCTTGCAAGCAAGTGGGTTAAAAATCGATCAAAAGTTTTGGCGACAAGGTCGGTCGGTCGGTCGGTCGGTCGGTTGGTCGGTCGGCCGCAGACACCACGAGTTAATATAAAGGATTTAAAAACAGACATTTCGTTACTTGTAAAAAAAGAACTTTCTGAACTAAACATTTCATCACGAAACGTTTTTTAAGCTAAAATTTTAAAGGCGGCTGCAATGATCTTCCAGAAATTGATAGATAATGTTTTCTTAACATACTTGCATTCCGAATATCAACTGTAATGATCAATGAATTATTTTTTAATCCCAAAGAAAATGTTTAATTGGATGTTGCTTTTTTTTAAAATTATATTTATTTCACTTGCATCCATGGAGCATGGTTGATAACACATTTCCCCTTCTCTATATTGTATAAATTTATAAGACTAAAATTTTGTTCTAAAATTCCTTAAAATTTAAAGAATCAATACTTTTTACTCTTCATTGTCTTATGGTATTTTTTTAAAAATTAGTTTTTTTAAAACATTTTGTAAGCTTGAAAACTGAACCATACTCGATTCTCTTTTCAAATTTCATTACATCTATATTTTTTCTCATAACTAAGTTCTGGATATTTTATTAGACTTATGTTTGCTTCGTTTTATATATCTTATGATTGTCAAAATGTTAAATTATTTCCTTGTTTTAAATCTTGCAGGTTTCATAACTTTGAAGTTGACGTTAATGGGAGATTATTTTTTTACGATGGCGACAGCGATCGAAAGCCACTTATTAATGAAACTTTAATAGGATATTGGTCAGATTCCAAACTGTCGAATTTTCGTATCCGTACAACTGGTCCACAATTGTATGTTGTCTTTAATTCTTATGCAGCGCCATCTGGTCCAGGCTTCAGTGCTTCATATTGGGCACATGGTATGTTGGAAATACATTTAAATTAACTTTATTTCTTTACATATTTTTTATCAAATGTTTTTTACTTAAAAAATCTTCGATCATATACTTCACTATTTTAAGAAAGTTATAAATATTATGTATAATTCAAAACGTATCATTACCTTAACTTATGCTCTTAAATATTATACTTTAAGACATTTTAATCCGAATTGATATCGTTTATTTTATTGCTTTGAAGATCTGTAAAAACATTCGAATATGTTTGTTACTTTTGTTTATCTCAACATTTCATAAGCGTAAACCACAAATGTCATTTGTTTATCCAAAATTAGTATGCAAATTTAGCTAGTATTGTCATTGCAAACGTAAGATAGTATTAATTTGAAACGTTTTTCTCAGAATGTGCCCCTCTTAATTATGGCATTGATTACTGTGACAAGCAGTGCACATGTCGAGCAGAGAAAACACTGTACTGTAATAGTAGCACAGGCCAATGTGTTTGTAAAAATGGCTGGAATTCTACAAATTGTGATGTAGATGTCAATGAATGTGATAATGCCAACAGCTGCCCCGACTTGTATTCTCACTGCGTAAATACCATAGGAAGTTTCTCTTGTGCTTGTAGAACAGGGCTTCAGCAGAATGTCTCAGGGAATTGCCTCTGTAAGTAAATAATCCAAATGCTTATAAACGTCTAATTCATGTCAGGCTTGACCTTGTGAGTTTACCTTTTATATGTCATTTTGATATGGTTCAAAGATGTAGAAAGAAGCAATTAGGGTAAATGATCATATATTTGCGAATAAAACAAAAAAAAATATGGAAGTAATTAATATATTTGTGTATGTAACCATATTTAATGTCTTCAAATTAAATTTCTTTATGTAAAATTACAGCAATGTTTGACAAACATTTTCCTTCTCCTAACATATGGATTGTGGCCAATTTTTGCTTTGTTTAGTTCGAGTAATTTTTGAAAGAAATGAATGCGCAGTCTGCGACAGTTATTTTAAATATTTTCATGATTTACATTTTAACGATCGTAATTGTTATATTTATGTAAAATAATTAATACATTTGACGCTCAGCAAACTTATCATTTGAATCAATAGAATATTTAGATCTATATGCGTAAGAAATATTGAATTAAAAACCGAAAAACCGAAAAACCGAAAATAAATATTTTAAAATAATTTTGAGCCTCATGCGATTGCTGTAACGTACCGTAAGACAAATTAAATTAAATTTGAAGTTATAAAGTTACTTCTGCTCATAAGCATAGCACATAACAAACGATGCAAAAGTAAATGAATGTACAAAAATTAACAAATAAATGCACGATACCTGTTCATTAAATAAGATAAGCAACTTTAAATAGCATAAACTAAAATTACAAAAGGTAGTGCTATTAGTAGTAGGTTTTTAAATAAATAAATATTCACGCTGCCAATTAAAATGATATCTGTAACAATAATCTACAATACTACTAGCAAAAAAATAATAGCTTTCGTTATTTAAAAACGTCTTTTAACCTCTCGTTCGTCTTCTTCTCTCGATTTCATTCTTGGTCCCTATTTATATATACAATTTAAGAAATATTGAAAATAGGAACCTGAATCTGACTGTGCACGATTGTTCCCTTGTGATCAATGACCGACGGTCGGACGGTGCATGACAAGCAATTAAGTCAACCTGACATTCCTCCACCTTTATGCCTATACGCGATCGGCAGGGGTGGGGCTGAGTAGTTAACCGCAAATGTACTTCACTTGGGTACCTATCTAATGTCAACAGCCTATCTGAATATTCGTGAAATAAAAACTGTGAGCACGATGCCACAACCATATACCAATGCAAGTTAATGCAAGTTATTTTATCTGAAAAATAAAGTTATAATTGCTTGAAGCCTTCGTTTACTATCTATAAGCAAATTGAGCAATAAATAAATAATAAATTTTGAATCGTGTTCGCTCATGCTTACTTCATTCAAGTTTCTATCCTAAATCTATCAGGAATAAAATCGTATTTGACAGAAAAATAAAAAGGTGAAGAGGTAACTGATGTACTATAAGAAGCGTACATATGTGATCTATATGTTCATTTTAATACGATCGGCAAAATATTTTTAAAATGTGAAAAGTGTGAATTCTGGTGACACTACCTCTAGAAGAAGATGATCGCTTTGTTGGCATGTTCTTGTCTTATCGTCTTATCTAATATACTTCTATTGCTACAGACGCTCCAACTATACAGAAGATTATTGTTTCCTACGCTTATCCATGATTGTTGTCTAGTCTTGTATTTCTATTAGTGTTAATTGTTGATGGTCATACTCATTAACATCTTTCGTCCCCGTTGTATTTCTGGCTCTGTAGCACTTTTTTTTTCTGTGACAGAGCTCGTTTATAGTAAGCTGTTAGGCTATAGAAAATAAATAAATGATTAATTTGTATAACTTTGATAGATAAAGTCTTTTTATTACAAAACATAAAATTATGTATTTTTAACTATTAATTGCAAAAATATAATAATGCTAATTTTGCAATTAAAAAGTACTAAACTAATGTTTTGTCAGCGAAGATGTAATAATGTGCCCATTTCATTCTCTTGACATACGATACAATTTTTGAACTCTATTTTTTTTCAATAACTAATTTTCTAAGTATAAAATGCTAAGTTAAATAAACTTTAACCTTATCTGACAGCAACTTGTACCCAAGCAAACAAGTGTTCCCATGCCTGTGGTGTAATATCAACAACTCCATATATTGAACAATGCTACTGTCCAAAGGGAATGCAACTAAATTCTACGAATAACCAGACTTGTTTTGGTAGGTCGCTCGGGTTTGCGTTTACTGTAAGCCTATTAACAGATTAACAAGTATAATTAGAAACCTTTAGCTTTTCCTACTGGTTTTCTAAACACATTTTCTATTCCAGAATGCAGAGACTGGTTCTATGGTGAAGACTGTAAGTTCAAGAGTTCCTGTGACATCTATAACACCAAGGTTTTAAATAAAGTTAATGGTCTGTGCACTTGTTACTTGAACTGGACGTCCACTGATTGTACAGCAGATGTTAATGAGTGTAACTTCAATCCTTGTAATACCAATATTTCCAGATGTCTCAATTATTATGGATCATTCGCATGTAGTTGCGAAAACTTCGGATATGAAAATTACAATGCAACAACTTGCAATGGTAAGTCTACAGTGTTTTAATTAAATGTTTTCTCTGGTTTCTCTATAAAAAAAAGCTGCCTTCAGTAACCAAACGTTTCGTAACTCTTCATATGAATTTGCTTACATAAGGTCTTAAGTGCTTATAAACCCATAGAAAAATCAAGTAAAGTTCGATTTGATGCAATTGTCCCTTGAATAATTTCAAGCATTTATATTAATGTATATTAATCTAGTGTCAGAGGCGTCGCTAGGGTTGGTGTCACCCGGGGCGGTAGCTCATGGTGTCACCCCTTCACGACTGAAAGGTTTGTCAATAAATGACGTCACGCGTGTTTTCCGAATTTTACCCCACCCTCCCCAAGCGTCACAACAACGTAGACCCCCACCCCTTTAATATGATATTATGTCACAAAGCTTTGACCCCCTCCCCCAAAGCCTCATTTTCTCAATAAAAATTAGCATGTTGCAAATTATTTGATGTCATTTAAATATGTATTTAGGGTAAGTCTGCACTCTAATATCGTAACACGCGTGAAGCCATTGAAAACGCAATTAAATAAATGGTAAATAAACAAATATTTAAGTGGAACTTTTATTTAAAGTTGCGCGCTTTTGATGTGACATCACATTTTTAAAACACACCCTCCCCCTCGTCACACATCGTCACAGATGCGTGACCCAATCCCCCTATGGTGGATTAAAAGTGGGGTACTGAACGGGTTAAGGCTAGGGGTGGCCCACAATAATTTAAGGTCCCCCAAACTTAATATAAATAATGGTGTACAATAAAGATGCAGGTACATGTTTGAATGAATCCCTGAAAATTCATTGGACCCCCATACGGCAATGCGGCAAATATAGGTAGGAAGTATAACGGAAACCAGGCTATTCTTTATGAGAAGAGCAGTGTTGCTCATTATATGCCGTGCACAGCTCATTCCATTAATTTGGTTGGGAAAAGTGCAGCAGGTTGAAAATATTATCGAGTTCTATAGCAAATCTCCTTGATGATAGGTATTTTTAACTAACACTTTTAAATAAGTAACTTATCCTTGTTTGATAAATACGAAACATTAAACTTGCTGAAATGTACACAAAGTATTTCATAATAATTATAAATCCTCAAATCCTATTTTTACATCGTTCCCTTTTCAAAATTTAAAATATAAGCTACAACAATGACGTCATATAATATTTTTTTTACAGCGCGTCTTTGATTTATAATTATTTTGCACACCTTTTTGCGCGCCTTTAGGTGCACGCCTTGTATTAAAATATAAGCTCAAATTTTTATAATAAAGGCGAAAAGGAATTTAATGGGTAAGCCCTATAAAACCCCATCAAGAGAATAAAACAACATCGATCGCAGCGCCACCTTACAGCATTACAACAAAATCGATCGCAGCGCCACCTAACAGCATTACAGCCATACATACAGACAACGGGAATTATGTATATTGATATCATTCTTATTTTGGAGTAGTTTTTTCCTTCTTTTTGAAAGGCGATAATCATGATTCTTGAATTTTGAAAATAATGAACTTTATCTTATTATATATAATTTCTTATTAAACATTATTAACATAAAAATTGAAAGTTACTTTAAAAAAATATTTTATATAAAAAAACTATCAAGCATTTTTCCTCTATTATTATTTATCTGTTAACTAAATCCATTGAATTTGTGGAAATATATTTAAAATTCTATAATATAAATTACTTTTTTTTCCAGATTGTGGAAAAACTTTGTCAAATGCTTCAGGATTTATAATTTCAAATTATTATTACGATTATAACAGTTTTTATTTGAAAAAATATGATGTTTGTTCATGGATAATCAGTGTGGATAAGACTCATGTGATAGATCTCAGGTATACTTTACTAACTTATATAATATTTTATTAGATTGAAATTGAAACTAACATATACATTTTTTGTTTACTTAATTTTTAAAATAATTTCTTGAAACAAATGGATGACTTTCAAGCATTTTAGATTTGTTTCTATGTAAATTATCTTTTTAAATTTTAAGCTGTCGTGGTAGGGCTCGGAGTTCTTTGTTTTGTTTTGACTAAGTAGTAGAATGTAGCAACCCAATATGTACTATTAAATGAGAAATAATTAAGCTAAAAGATAGTCTTTAGGTAATATTTAAGAGTTTACATTATTTTCGAAAGCACACACACAAACACACACACACATACACACACACACACACATATATATATATATATATATATATATATATATATATATATATATATATATATATTGATTTATTGATTTATTGATTTATATATAATACTAGATATTTACCCGCGCTCACAACGCAAGTGTTAAAATTTTTATTACTTTTACTTAAGACCGAGCACTATGCGTAGCGTATTTATTTTTAAAAAACCTGCATAGTAGAAGATTTTATAGCGTTGATTTAGAGTACCAAGAGATTGCATTCGGACTAAAACACATGTAGTACTTCAAAAGTAAAAGAAGTTAGAGAAACAAAATCAAACAAATCATTTTTTATAAAACAAACATAAAATACATTAAGACTATTTTGATCAAAATTGTTTTTTCATTTGCCTATGGAATCTTATATGTTGCGGTTTCACAAGAGTTGTAATTCTTTGTTTATTCGCGTTTTCGATATGATATACTTTGTAAATAATATAACCAGCTCCTTTTTTTATCTCTCGCCCATTCCTTTTTCCATTATGTGTTTCTGGATATTATATAATTTTTCCCACAGTTATTTAAGATCGATCTACTCATTTAAAAACGTATGTGAAACAAGAAAATAATATTTTTAAAGAAAAAATTGATTTTAGTACCCCGAACACGAATGCGTGGACAGATTAATTTCAACTCATTGCAGAACAACATATGGGTTATCATGTTCATGTGTACTACGTTTGGTTACGCTCCTCTGCAGACACACTTATTCTCCGTGTTCCTAAGACACGAACTAAAACTTTTGGCGAAAGGTCATTCTCTTTCTGTGCAGCCAAACAATGGAGTTCTCTACCATTACACATCCATAGTATTCCAACTTCCAAGTCCTTCAAGATTGCACTTAAGACGCATCTTTTCAAAATGTATTAAAAAAATTAATGAAACAACATTTCTTTTAATGATTAAGGTATCATATGTGTAACGTGCTGTCATTTATGTTGTTATTATGATATGAATGGTTATTTAATTATTATTTGTATGATATTAAATCTATGTAAAGCGCTGTGAGCCTGGTTCCTTGCTGGGATACAGCGCTATATAAATTATTATATATTATTATTATAATTATTATTATTATAGATAAATTCATTAACCCAGTACCAATAATACAATTATATTTTTTTTGCTAATTTAAGATTACCGATATTACTTTCAGTTCATTCGTGCTAACCCTTAGCAAGTAGAGATTAAGGAATAAGCCTGAAAAATTAAAGCCTTCTTTATGGGAAGGAAAAAAATTAGTAATCAGTGATTAAGGGCTTAGGCTTTTATCAGTATAAAATAGAATAAAACGAACCCGTAAAAACAAAGTTTTTGACAATAAATCCCTTATATATGAGACATAACTAACAGTATTGTTTATGTTCAAACGCGACAAACATTTACAGACTGAATCTGTCTTAACTCCCCTTTGCTTTATATCCCGGGGAGGGGAGAGGTGAAATGTCTGGTCACCGATCTCTGGACCGAGCTCAGTGTGACACGTAAAAATGTAAACACGAGATGTGGTTACCGATGGCTGGCGTGAAGTCAAGTGACCCGTAAAATGTAAACAATAGCGACTGCTACATATAGTTTTATAAAGATAAACTAAAAATGAATTAATTTAATTACGGTACGTTCGATTGATCTGCAATTTTGATACGATACTCTGTTAGGTACCACTGGTCTGTGTGCCAAATTTCAGCTTGATGGCTTTACGGAAAGTGGGTCATTATTTACTTTTGTTTTTCCACTCGTCCGACGACGAACGACAGACAGAGACAGAGACGGCGATGAAGTTAATATAAGGGATTTAATAAAAAGACCCGTAAAAACAAAGTTTTTGCCTATAAATCCCTTATATATGAGACATAACTAAAAGTAAAGATTTTGTTATATTTTATGTAATAACCATCGCGCGACAAACATTTACAGACTGAACGCGACTGAATTATTTTGCTGTAAACACGCGTATATGGACGTGAATGGCAGAAGTGAACTCCAGTGACCCGTAAAATCTAAACAATAACAGACACTACATTTATTTATATAGAGATAAACTAAAAAAGTATTTATTTAGTTACGTTACATTTGATCGATCTGAAATTTTGATACAATGCATTTTTAGGTGACACAAATCGTTGGGCAAAATTTCAGATCGATAGCATCACGGGAAGTGTGTCATTTTGTATTTTCATCTTTCCACCCGCCCAAGATAGAGAGAGAGACGGTGGTGAAGTCAATATAAGGGATTTAAAAAATATTATAACTAGATTAAGTAAATCAAGAATAATTATATATATATATATATATATATATATATATATATGTACGCATATATAAATATTAAATGGATGTCCAAATTTTTATCAACATGATACATTCTTGGTTCAAACTGTCTAGCTTTTTACAATTCATTGTATATCAGAAAATTTATTTTACGCGTGAGTTGTCTTCACTTCATTCATTGCTCTCCTCTTAAACTTTAAACACTATTTCAGACGTCCTTCTAAGTAGCTACATATTTAAATGTTGTTTTTTTAGTCCTTCGTCTTTGTATTTTACGGTCTTTAAATTATTGTCGGCCTTTAATGCAAAAGGGATAATTTCACAAAGGAATGCAATTCTTTGATTTACCCCGTTTATATTTTCTTATTATATTCCCTCCTCCCAGAAATTGTGTCTGGATTTATTTATTTTTAAAGAAATTTGATGCTTAGATTTTTTTCCTAAGATTCAACCATCTGCTTTTAAACGAATGTGGAACAATGACTTTTTAAAACAATTTTACGGTCACGTGTACATGCATGCCGATGCATTTCACTTAAAATTCACTCATTAATTACATACTTAGTATTTTTGTGTGAACTTTTGAATTATAAGTAAAGAAATAGTATGCTTCTCAATTTCATACACAATTCTAAAAGAATAATTTTGACCTTGCCTCGTGTGAAAATTGTAAAGAAATATTTTTTGTATCAGAAAATGAAGAAAGTACCCAGACAAAGAAGCTGTTGCTTTGTACCTCAAAGCCAAACTAAATATAAATGTTTTTGATTATTAATTTAATGTATTGTTAATAAACTGACACAGCTCAATATGAAATACGTACATCAAAACGAAAATGTGCGGACCGTATTTCAAAGTATTTATAGTTAAACCTCTCAAAATAATGTATTGAAAAAAATACTGCTCCTAAAAATAACACATTTTTAACGTCCATCTAAATTGTTCAATATGGACCTACATTTTATGTTTTAAAATTACGGCAAAATATAAAATTACAAAAACGATACTAAAATCATTTGCAGTTTAAAATAAATTGTTTAATCAAATTTTGTCATGGTCCATTTCATGGTTTAATCGTGACTGAGTAACTAAGAGTTTAAACAAACACACATAGGGCCTACATATAAACAAACAAATAAACATAAAGTTGGCTTATATATATATATATATATATATATATATATATATATATATATATATATATATAATATAAATATATATATATCAGTTCCCAAAATCTAAATCCATGTAAACCTTGTAACGGTTCAGACATTATATACTTTAAATCATTTTCATATTTCTTCGTTTATATTTCAACATTTTTATTTAATTTACAGATTTACCTACATGAACTTTTACATGGGATATCGCAGTAATTCTGGCTATGTTCGAATTTATGATGGGTCAAATATTAGAGCGCCATTACTGAGACACATTGATGGCAAAAACTATCATAATGGTCGTTTACCTAATTATATTAGATCTTCGGGAAATACCATGTATGTAGTACGCTCTGCAGAGACTTATGCTTCTAATGGCTTTGGTGCTTATTATGAGTCACACGGTGAGGACAAACAGTTTTTGTCAATAAGAAAATATGTATAAATTAATACGTTCATTTATTAAAGTCTACCATAAAATTTATGAGAATTCTTTCATTATAAATATATTATTACATCTTTATATTTTAAAATCCTAAGTTCTTTCAATCTTTCTTTTCAATAGAATGCAAGGCGTTTTTTTATGACACAAACTGTTCAACTCCCTGCAACTGTTTCAAGACTAACACAGATTATTGTAACAGTACAAGTGGTCAGTGTGTATGTAAACAACAGTGGACATCTCCTGATTGCACAGTAGATAAAAATGAATGTGTAGTGGACCCACTGGCATGTCACAACTATTCGGACTGTACCAATCTACAACCTGGTTATCAATGCGATTGTAAGATAGGAATGGAGAAAAATGCTTTAGGACAGTGCGTGTGTAAGTTTAGTTAGTGGTGATCACATTGTATAAAAATGACACAATAAAGCCTACTTATATTAGAAATTTATTTAATTTTTTAAAAAATCTTAACACATTGTGTAAATTGGACATGATAGCAACTAGTGGCACCAAAAAATTTAAAAAAAAAGAAACTTGTTATTTAATTTTTTTACTGACTAAACAGCCCCCAGTGTTTCGTCTTCTATATTCTTGTGTTGGGTCTAGATGAAGGGGGCTGGGCGACACGTCTCTTTTGGGTTGATAATAAAATAAAATTATGCCAGCTGACTTTTGTAAAGAGTTAACTGTTCAATGACTAATGTAAAAAAAAATACAATTGCTTGCTATGCCGCTTATAGTTTGAGAGACGTCATTTAAGTAGATTTTTAAAAAAAATACATTTTAAAGAAATGTTATTAAAAAAGATACATGTTTAAAATTTATTGCACAAAAATAAGTGGTAATTTTTAAAAGTTTCATTCATCTTGTTTTTATCACAGTTTTAAGTTCAATCAAGTACAAATAATTTTCAGATTCGACTGCCACATCTACTGCATGCACGCAAAGAAAGTGTTCCAATGTTTGTGTAAAGCTAAAAAGCACACTTGAGGAGAAATGCTATTGTCCAGTGGGAATGGTTTTACTTGGTGACACATGCATTAGTAAGAAATTAAACATGGCTTTAATTTAATTTATTTTTATTTTGGGTTTTTCAAGCTACAATAATTATTTTGAAATTGATTAAAACTTTTCAAGATATACATATACATAATTATAAGAAAACATTAAATAAATATTTATAGATATCTATAAATGTCATGACCGATTGTAAATGATAATTGCCTCATATTTTATATTCATGTTAAACACACTGTGAAATTTTTTGCTGATAATTCGAAATCAGCGTCTACCAAATTATCTATTTTGTTATTACCCGCTTTTATTTAATTTGCAGTGTACATCAATCCTTGAGTTTCTATATCTTGTTTATTAACATTTAAACCATTTACCGTGGTGTCATTTAGCGGAATATATGTCTGCTAATTGATATATAAAAATAAAAATTGATATATAAATAAACAAAAGTGAAAATAATTTTCATCTCTCTTTAATTAATTATAATTAAAACTACAACAATTGTTTGTTTTCCTTGTTTTTATTTTCCTTTCAAATTAGATTTTATTATCGTAAGCATTTCTTAAAGATATAGACTTCAGTTTGAACCCTAGGCTATCTTAAAGGTTATTGAATTCATCTAATTTTGCTTTGGAACCCCACGATTTCATTTCATGTATTAAAATATTTTAATTATCATGAGTAGCGAGTAAATATGTAACAAAATAAATATAAATACATTTTTAAAATAAAAAGTTTCACATGTAAGATATGTTATTATTTTTTTCAGATTGCAGCAATGGAACATTTGGACCTAATTGTTCTCTTAAATGCAAGTGTGCAATTAACAACACAGCTTCCTGTGACCCTGTTACTGGCCAGTGTGTTTGTTTACCTGGTTGGACCTCTGATGATTGCTCACAAGACGTCGATGAATGTTACTTTGATCTACATAATTGTTCTTTGGTTTATTCAACTTGCAGAAATTTATCAGGCGATTATGCTTGTGATTGTCAGAATATTAATGGTTATGAGAATGTTGATTCAAAAATCTGTAAGCCAATAGGTAAGTTTGAGTATGCATACTATTTTTGTCAGTATACCAAAACAGCATTCACATACTGCGGCTTTTAGTGTTCTGAAATTAATACCTTTTAAGTTTGCTGTATTGAACATTTTACTTTTAAAAGTCCTAAACAATTGTAATGCCGGTAACATCAGTTGTAGGAGTCAAGGGATGAAAACAATTTTTTTAAATACATATATAAATGTGTGTGTGAGTGTGTAAGTGTGAGTGCGTGTGTGTGTGTATGTGTGTAGTATGAGTGTGTATGTGTCTTGTGGACAACGCCTGTAGCTAATATTATAAAAATTATATCGTAATTACAATTGTGCAGTATATTTCATGACCCTGACCTATGGCAACAATAGCATATTTTTGGTGTCCTTGAAAGCAGTTTTGTTAGTTTGTTAGCGTTTTTAAAATCTGACGGCAACGCTTTTAAATGGCGTTCAAAATTAAATCCAGAATATTTATGACTACAATCGGATATTGCAATTTTTTTTTATATTTAGTCTCAAATTAAATTTTAAAAATGTTTTAAAAATCACTATAAATCTAGCTAATAGTCTATCTTTCAATCCCACGCCATTCCATCCATTACCGCATCCCATCATCCTTCCATCCATCCATCCACATATAAATAAGTGCAAAAGACTCAATAATATGACACTTGTCAATAATGTTGTGAATGTAACTATGTTTAGCAAGATCGAGAGTGATGTGTCTTTACTTAAGTTCTTGAAAAAGTCTGTAAAGCGCGGTGAGCCGAGCCATAGGCTGGGGTGCTGCACTAAATAAGCGTAAAAAATAAATTCTGACAAGATATATTTTGAGCACGATCATTTGGCCGTCTGTGGAGATCACAAAAAGAAAATGTTTAAACAAGAGCTATTTGTATCATATTAAACTTTCAAAACAGAGCAGGTTCATACGAAGCTGTATGTAATAAAAGAGTGAGCAATTACAACTATTTACAATCATATACTGCGTCAACAGTCAGAGTACAAAAAAGTGCAAGCAATAATTTTAGAACAAACCTCAGAGTTGAAAATCGTAATCGTTTTCATTTGAAACTTAAAAGAGGATCAATTAAACGTTGCATATTTCCAATAGTTCTTTTAAATCAAAGTTTTGAATTAATATTAAAAAATAATTCAAATTTATCAATGCCACAAATAATTTATGTATCATTCAATGTAATGGGCATATCACATGATCATACCTTTAAGCGCATTATATTCTACAATGTGGCAGATACTTAAATTTATCCAATTATTGTATTTTTCAATTCTGTTTTTGAATATATTTCCAATAGATTGTAGAAACATTTTGAATAATGCTTCAGGGACTATAACCAGTCCAAACTACCCCAAAAAATATTTCAACAATGCTAACTGCTCTTGGCTAATTATAGTAAATGCAGGGAACGTCATCTCCCTCAGGTAACTATTTTTATATATCAAATATTTATTATTATTAACATTTTGTTTTTTAAAGTATGAAACAGTTTCATTTTATTTTTTAGCTTTAATCATAATGACAATAAATATAATGAAAATATAAGTATCAATTTTAAAAAATCAACTCTGAAACAAAAGAATGATAGAATTTCCTTCTATTGAAATAGAATTACGTTTGAAAAATAATTTCAAAACTTATTCAACAAAATACTAGACATACAAAGACAAACATCACTACTGCCTAAGTTTAAGTTTGTAAATGATTGTATAAAAGATTATAAGTAAACTAGATTTCCCGCTCAAGGTGGTCAAGGCTATATGTCTCCAGTGTATTTAAAATATCACCAAAGAGCTCATAAATATCCTATTTTAAAAGACTCGTTTAAATTCCATTGCTAATGTTGATTCTAGAAAGTAATTGCTTCATTAGGTTGTTTTTTGTTGTTGTTGTTTTTTTTTATGTCCCATAACCTCGTGGTCTTAGGGGGCTCTAAAATTTCCATTAGAACTTTCTCCGGGGTTGGTAACCTTGGTGGCGCCCATCTCCTCTCCAGGTCAGCGGAGGACTTTTTAAGCGATAAAATCGATAAAATGTTTATTGTGGCTTTATCATGGGCTAGATCCCCTCAGCTTTTGAGGCGTGCGCACTATTGACTTCGCTATCCAGTCGCCATAAGTTTTATATTTTCTAATATAACATACACTTTTCATATATATTTTTTTCAGATTTGAAAATTTCAGCACGGGTTTCTATGATTTTGATCACGTTATGTTTTACAATGGCAACGATACTAATGCAAAAGTAATTGGTCGATACAGCGGTAGACTAGAGACAATTCCCCACATCATCAGATCGAACAGCAACACAATGTTCATACATTTCATCTCTAATTCATATGATTATGGGTATGAAATTGGGTTCAAGGCGATCTACACGTCACATAGTAAGTCCTTTAAATTAAATTAATTGTTGGAATGATTGAATTAAATTAAAAATAACTAAAATTTGGAAGTTTTGCTTGCCCTCAGTAAATGGCAACATTTAATAAATAAACAAAATATCTAAAATTGGCACTGCACCAATGAATTTTATTTTTTGCTGATATCCTTGTTCATTTTTGAGTGTAAATGGAACAACTCGATCCTCAATTAGGCTGTATGATCAAAGCAATTGTTAAGTCTCGTAACAGTTGCCTGAGACCAATTCTTTCACTCTCAGTACATTGACAAGTATTAACTCCAGTGTATCGTAAACATTCAAGTTCTTTATTCACATATAGAAGACTAGCAAAATACCCGCGCTGTGCAGAGGAAAAGTAAGATTCCGTTAGCGTTGGAATAGCGCGTAGTAAATATCTGGAAGATGGGACCAAAAGTAACAAAGACAGTTAGAAAATTTCAATATGGCAACAGAAATTGGCGTCAAACTAGTCAAATAAGTACGTTCATCGGTATCGGTGACAGCAGGAAAGCCGCCTACCTAAATTCGTGAAGTTAATTTCGTTAAATGAATGGTACCAGACAGTATGCCTGCATAACAACACACCAAAGCACATAGCAATAGGCCTAGGAAATAAATATGCATCTTGGCAGTGCATATATTGTGGGTTGCCCCAAATCAGTTCAGATTTGTTTAACCATAGAGACCTGATCACCACAAACTCTTACAGTGCTTTGGCTAATCCTATTTTAAATGACCCACTAGATAAAATGAAACCTGCCCCGCAAACCCATAAAAATTACCATAAAAAATTTAATAACACTAATAATCAAAACACTCTCAAGACGCTAATAATTAATTTCCAAAGTATTAAAAATAAAATTCCAGATTTAGAGCTACGTATAAAAACTGAAGAACCAGACATAATAGCTGGCTCTGAAACTTGGTTGAACCCCAACATATACAACTCTGAAATATTTAACAACAATTATAATATTTTTAGATAAGATAGACCAGACAATTAGGGAGGAGTGCTGCTTGCAATCAAATCAAATATCATAGCTGAAGAAACTACTACACAATCAAATTTTAATATAGAGTCTGTTTTTAGTAAAATAGTTACAGCAAACTCAACACCACTTATTGTAGGCAGTATATATAGACCACCGAATACCAACCTAGAATGTATGAAAAATCTTTGTAGTCAATTAAATTTCATTAAAGAAAATCATAAAAACTCTGCAATGTGGATTATGGGGGACTACAACCTTCCAGATATAAATTGGAAAAACTATACAACTGATAACCATCAAACAAATAAAGATATTAACGAACACTTTATAAACACTATAAACAACTTAAACCTAGAACAGATAGTAAAAAAAACAACCAGGAAAAATAAAACACTAGATTTATTCCTAACAAATAGACCAGGACTAGTGTTAGACTATAAAATAATTCCTGGACTGTCTGACCATGATATTGTTAGGGTCACCAATACAATCAAAACTAAAATTAATAAGATACCTAGAAGAATAATATATCTTTGGAAAAAATGTAATTCCATAAAACTACACCAATCAGCGGCTAACTTTCAACAAAATTTCCTATGTAAATTTAATACAAATAGCCCAGTAGAAGAAATTTGCAAAGATATAAAAACAAATATAAAAACTATTATGGATGAGAATGTTCCAACAAAATTAACATCAAATAAAATTAACAAATGCTGGTTCAATTTTAAATTAAAAAAGCTATGCAAACTAAAAGAGAACTTATTTAAGAAATTTAAGGCTACCAACTCAAAGAGGATACACAAAAAGTAATTAAAGATAAAACACTTGATACAAAAACTTAGTCGAAACCTCCAAAATGAATATATAAACAATTTAATTTCTAAAGACAACAATACAAACTTATGGTCCTTTATCAAATCTAAAAATATGGCACCTACAGGAATAGCCACACTTAAAGGCTCAAGTGATAAAACCTATAATGATAATGAGACTAAAGCTAATATCCTTAACACATACTTTGCATCATCATTCTCTGCCTCAGGCGACAAGGAAGTTTTAATAAATTTAAATAAAATGGAAGAAATAGACAACATAAATTTAGACGAGATAGGTATACATTCACTCCTAAAAAACTTAAAAATAAACAAAGCCACTGGCCCAGATGAATTGCCTGCAAGGTTATTAAAGAACTAAGCAATGAACTGTCTCCAATCCTTGTAGTTCTTTTTCAAGCCTCTCTAAACCAGGGTAAAGTGCCACAGTATTGGAAATTAGCTAGCGTAACTCCACTCTTTAAGAAAGGTGATAAATCAGACCCTGGTAATTACAGACCTGTATCACTTACTAGTATCACCTGTAAATTGCTAGAACACATAATATATAGAAAAATAATTACCCACCTAGAAAAATATAATGCCATTGCCCACATCAACACGGCTTTAGAAAAAAACAGATCATGTGAAACACAATTATTAGGTTTAATAGATGAATTATCAAAAGGCTTAGACAATAATGATCAAATAGACACAATATTACTTGACTTCTCAAAAGCATTTGACAAAGTTCACCACCTTAGTTTACTTAAAAAAACTTAACTTCTTTGGAATCTCAGGTCCCTTACATCACTGGATCCAAGACTTCCTTTTGGACAGGGAGCAAACTGTAATAATTAATGGATCTAAATCTGCACCAATAAAGGTTAACTCAGGAGTTCCACAAGGAACTGTGCTAGGTCCCTTACTCTTTTTGAATTATATAAATGATTTACCCAACAACATCTCAACAGGTACAAAAGTTAGGTTATTTGCTGATGATTGTATAATCTATAGAACAATTAAATCAGAACAAGATAGCAAAATTTTACAAAATGACTTAGATGAATTGATAAAATGGGAAACTAAATGGAGTATGTCTTTCCACCCAGAAAAGTGTCAACTGTTAAGAGTAACAAAGAAAAAGAAACAAATACATTCAAAATATTACATTCATGGAAAAGAACTGACCCAAACTAAAGATGAAAAATACTTAGAAGTCTTAATAAATGAGAAACTATCAAGGAATCAATTAAGTCAATTAAGTTATTAAAAAATCATACAAAACCTTAGGCTTTATAAAAAGAAACTTTAACAAATGTAATATGAATATAAAACTAAAATGCTACCTCACTTTGGTGAGACCTGTACTAGAATATGCATCTTCTGTATGGGACCCATCCACCAAAGAAAGCATTGATAAACTAGAACAATTCAAAAAGGAGCTGCTAGATTCATTTATGGAGAATATTCAAAACTGACAAGAATAACACCATTAGTTAAATCATTAAACCTTGAAACACTAGAGGATAGAAGAACCAATAGCAAAGTAGTAATCATACATAAAGCAATTAATTCTAATTTAGAAATACAACACAAAGATAACTTAATACAACCCTCAGATAGACATAGGGATAAAAACACCTTTCTTATTCCGTATGCAAGAACAAACACATACAAATTTTCATTCTTCCCGTCCGGAATTCGGGCGTGGAATGGGTTGCCTGAAGAATCCAGGAAAACCAACACTTTATCAACATTTAAATATCTAATACAAATGCAGGACTAAACACAAACAATAGATAAGCATAGGACGCAATAATCTTCTGTATAGAAGGAGCGTCTGTAAACAGATAAGATAAGATAAGATAAGATAAATCATTTTAACGATTAAATTATTTTTAAACTATTAATCCACCCATCGCTTACAAATTATTGGAAGTCAAAAAATAAAATAAAAATCATAAAAAATAGCGGCCGATAAATAATACATTTCCTGACGCGTACACGAACATTTTTGCTTTAAACTATTGACTGACGGGAATGTTCAAAATGTTGATAACATTTGCCTGCCATGGTTCTAACACTTCGCCTACTTATCAAACCAAATAAAAAGCGTATTAAACTAATGACAGCAATCGAGTCTGACTCAGAGATAGAAAATGACGACAGCTCTTCTTATGAATTACTGCGTTACAAAATGGAGATGGAAGTTCCTGAATCCATTAACCCTCTAATATGGTGGAAACTTAATGAACGCCAATATCCGAAAATGTCATTCCCTTCCAAGACCGTTTTGTGCATACCAGTTACCTCAGTTACATGTGAATGATTGTTCAGCTTGGCTGGTTATATTGTCAATTAGACCCGCTCATCACTTGAACCAAGTACATGTAATATCAACACACTTGTCTTTTTGCGTAGTTGGTTAAAAGATGACATATAAAGGAGACATTCCAATTTCATTTATAATTTTCAACAAGAAAGTTTAATAAGTGTTACTCTTGACATCATAAATTTTAATTTTTGGCTTTAATCAAAATTAACGATTAATTAATAGTTAATATTTCAAAAATTAACGATTAAATTTACATTGATCGTTAACAGCACTAATTTAAACATTAGCCAAAGTTTAAACGTTTTTAGATAACTTATAAGGAAAAAAATACATTTTTGGCGGGCCCTAACCTCATGAGTAGTAATTTTAATATATTTTTTTTGCAAATTATCATTGTGAGAGTGTATTTCACGACTTCCCAAAATTTCATGCTTCTAACTACATGGGAAGTTAGAAAATTAGAGATGAGTGAGTTAGTCATGGCTTTGCCTTTTATTAGTATAGATGATATCTCCTCATAATATTATACAATCATGGGCGTAGGCAAGGGAGCATTTGCCCCCCCCCCAAACAATTTAGAAAAAAATTATAAAAATGCCATAAAGTTGTTAAATGTTACCATAAAATTGAACTAAATTTCCTGAAAGTTTATTACATTGAAGACATTGTACATATTTCAAACATAAAAAAGAATTATATTATATCTGCAAGTATAACTGATTACATTTTTGTAATTTTTAAAATAATGTTTTGTTACAAGAAAACTAAACTAAATTTCCTGAAAGTTTATTACATTGAAGACATTGTACATATATCAAACATAAAAAAAAGAATTATATCTGAAAGTATAGCTGATTAAATTTTAGTAATTTTTAAAACATTGGTTTGATACAATAAAACTGAACTAAATTTTCTGAAAGTTAATCACATTGAAGACTGTGTACATATATCAAACATAACAAAAAATTATATCTGAAAGTATAACTGATTAAATTTTTGTAATTTTTAAAACAATGGTTTGAAACAATAAAACTGAATTGAATTTCCTGAATGTTTTTTACATTGAAGACATTGTACATATATCAAACAAAAAAAGAATTATATCTGCAAGTATAACTGATTACATTATTGTAATTTCTAAAATAATGGTTTCAGTGTCGAACAGTTACGATACAGTTACTAAACAAATAAAATAGAGTATAAAATTATAAATTACACTGATATGATACAGCAAAAATATTGTAATTTTAAACTATTTATCCTGGAAAAAAATGTAAACGTCTTGGTATTTGTCCAAATCGATTGATAACATTTTCTATAATTTTTTCCTTCTTTTGTGATATTCTTTTTCTGTGGATACTCAGCATACAAAGACCAGATAAACGATCATCACTAGTTGTTGAGCGTAGCCACGTTTTTACTCGTCTTAGAGTGCTAAATGATCTCTCGATTGTGCATGTTGTTACTGGAAGAGCCAATGCTGTCAAAAAAGCCATCTTAATCATGGGGAAAAAATTGGTGTCATCTAAAACCTCGCATAGAGTCATTGTTTCTGTTTTTTACCCTTTACTAGTTTTACATTTCCATATATCATACCAGGTTTCTCTCTCCTTTATAAAATTTTCAACTGCGTAATACTCAGCAATAGCCCTGGCTTGATACTTAAATGCGAGTCTTTCTAGTTTTGTCATCAAAAAGGGATGCAAAACTAAATGAGAAAATGCTGGTTTATTTTCCGCACAAAAAAGAGTTTCCAGCGATGATATAATAGAATCAAGGTAGGGTATAAAAACAGTTATTCTAAAATAATTTTCAGGTAAATCAACTTTTGGATTTTTCCTTTTCATTTGTCTTCCAGCTTGTCGTGGAGGTTGAATGTCGACACCAATGTCACCTGCAACACCTTTTGTAACTCTAAAGATTTCCTTATACCTCTCATCACAATTCTGTCGATCAACAGCTAATGTAAACTACAATTCTTCAATGTAATTTTGTACTTCCAGTAAATCTAAATGCACTGACTGCAATTTTTGGGTCACAGCTTTTAGCTTTGATGAATATTTTTGTATAATAACTAAACAAACAACAAATGTAGGAGTTCTTACAGCACAAAGTAACTGATGTGCAACTTGCTTGCTTTTTCCTGATTCTTCCAAATATTCCAGTTTTTTATCAATTTCTGTCACATTTTCAGCAAAAACCCGCAAGCTTTTATATTTATGTGTCCATCTAGTTTCACATAGCAAATGGGCATTTGGAATTAGTTTTCTTCGCTGACTACTTTCTCGGAAAAACACTATAATTGAATTAATTGTTCCTTTTGTGTTTTGTACAGCATTCACATTATTTAAATCGTTCACGAAAAGATTTATTTTGCGTGAACTGCAATTTACAAATGCTGCTTTTGGGTTTATTTTTCGAATTATTGCTTGGACTCCTCCTTCTTTACCTGCCATTGTAGAAAATCCGTCGTATCCTTGACCAAAAAGCTTAGTCATATCTAATCCAAATTCTAATGAATTGGTACTGATGGTATTGGCTAAACCTTTAGCTGTTCTATCGACATTGGAATATATCCCAGGAATTCTTCTGTGACCATCATTTTCCCATTTTGTTCTTTGACAAATCTAACACCAAGTGACATCTGCTCAATGTCTGAAATGTCAGTTGTCTCGTCGCCAAGTATAGAAAATGCAACTGAATTATTTGCTTCACGAACAATGTCTTCACGCAAGAGAGACCCACAAATTTCGATTATAATGTTTTGCGTAGTAGCCGAGATATACTTAGCATTACAAGAACCAAATGACAAATGATTACCAAGAACTCCATCTCCAGTTTCAACACGACACTCTAAAAGGTCATAAAAATTACCAGAATTTGATTCTTTTCCACGAAGTGCTAAATCATGCATCCCGCAAAATAGGATAGTAGAAATGATGGGACCCAGTTTGTTGCGATTTTCTTGAATTTGTCTTCTAAATGATGAGTTCAACTGCTCATCTATAGAAACTGCTTTGGCTTCCAATAATGCAACAAAATTGCTTGCATCTTCATGAGAGCATTTTTGCCATCTGCTTTGCATGTGGCTACGTGCATCTTCGTTGAAATCTTTATATTTAGTGCATGGTTTGATGAAAAATGCCCCCTGAACTCCTCGAAATATTTTTTGCGGAAACAACACGCAATATTTGCAAAAGGCACCTTTTATCATTTGTTAGTATGCAAGCCACGGTGAATAGTCTGATAACCATGCATATCGAAAAACTCTGTTTCCATCACTGTCAGCTCTAAAATAATACTTTTTATCAGGGATCCAGCAATCACGAATCAGCTGCAATTTTAACTCATTTGACAGGTCGTGTGTCAAGACATACCTTCCAATATCCAATTTAGGAAATGAAGAAGTGTCAGCAACAATCACATTAGAACCAATTGCTTCAGTTGTGTCTGGCTGTTGAACTTGTACTGTTTTTCTCAATGGCAATGATAAGTCAGATGCTGCAGACGCCCCAAAATCTTCAAATAACGGCATTTCGGAATCGTGCGATTGCTCTACTTTTTGTTTTTTTGAGCCCGTAAAAAATGTCTGATATCCATCTTTGGTAATCTTGCAGTTTCTACACGTATATTATTTCACAGCAAAATATAATTTTCTCGTGAGAACTTATGTTTATAATTTATTAAATGCATTATTATATGTTACATTTTACCTATTACAGCGCTAATTTGTAAGTCTTATTAATGTCTAAGGCTTTTTTCGGCCCTTGAAGCTACATAATCGTAGTAGGATACATCCGTTTTGTTTATATAGAACCCTAATTGCCGTGTTGTCACAGTAAGATGTGAAATGGCATTTTCTCACTTAAAAACAAACAAAATAAGAATGAAACATCTAGTAACGAAATAAAAAATAAAAGTTTCTTTAAAATATTTATTTATCTTCTAAGAACATTTAAATAATACTTTTTAAAAAACAAATTCAGTCAGTAAATGTATTTTAGCAAGTGTCTTTCGAGGTTAAAAATATCAGGCAATGTCAATATAAATAATTACTGTTATACTTAACTTGAATTTAATGAAAATTGAACCTGTATGCCTGTATGGCATTGTCAGTTAAATTTAAAATAACTTTTTTTTGCCCCCCCACCCCTGGAAAAATTCCTAGCGACGCTCCTGTATACAATCTGGCTTTCGTATTACAGTCTACATTAGCACAGTCATAGTTGCATATATCTTTGCCTAATGGAATACAAGACTAACTCTCTTTTTCCAGTCTACACTATTTAAGTATTAGCTGCATATGTATCTCCACATAGTATACACGATTGACTCGCTTAGTCCATTCTGTATTGACTCATATCTTGAGCGTCATCTAACTCACACATGGCTCTACTGTCTCGCAACTCTGCCACACTGAGTTTTCCCAACAAACGCTCACTTAGTCCTCCCCGTGAATTTGTGATATTACTCAACGGGTAAACTCGTTTCACTCACATAAACAACAGTTCCCCACAGTGATTCCACTGACAGTAATCACGTGATTGAAGGGAATTTATATTTTTGAAAAGTTATTACTTTAAATCTATCAATTAAATACGTATAAGTAGGTCTGGTACTGATTAAAATTTTTGTTTCGATTAATCGCGAAAACTTTTAATCGGATAATCGATTAATTTCGATTAGTTATATTTTTATAACGCACATATAGAACCCGTTAAGTTGCAATTCATTATTTCGCGAAATCGGTTAAGTTGCGGTATTTCCATGGCTCCTAAATTTTGTGAGGTAACACAGCAAATTCGTTCTGCTTTGCAAGAAATAAAGAAGAAAAACATTTTTGTTTACGTATGCACGTCTAAATAAATATGAATAATAATATTAAAAACATAAATTATTAATAAATTGTAAAAAAATTATTAAATATACTAGTGTATTACCCGTCAAAAATGACGGAAGTTTTCAAAATAAAACCGTTTCATCTGAAATATATTTATTTTGAAAAAATACGTATCAGAATAAAAAGTAATGTAATACAGAACTTTTATTTATTTTTATTCTAGTCATTTATTTTCATATTGCACAATTTTATGTGGAACGTTCGAAAAGAGTTATTTTTGGTGCAGTAATTAGGTGCGCTGCTTTCTAAAATTAGTAGCGTCACGGACAGACATACGTGACATATATTGCAAATTATGTATGTTGATTTTCTTTAATTTTAATCGATCAAATTAATTTTAATCGATTATTTTTTTTAAACATTAAGCGATTAATTAATTGTTAATTTTCGCAGCCCTAATTATAAGGAATTTTTAAATCGCACTGCTTTAATGTTTCTTAGTTTTAAAGCTGTATTAAGTAACTGATTTCATTATTTTAGTAAAACATGACATGATTTTCATATTTTTACTGGGTTTATTTGTCACAGCATGTCCATACTACAAGTTTGGTGAAACCTGTTCCGAATACTGCCACTGTAAAAGTGAAAATACTCAATTCTGTGACAACATTAAAGGGGATTGTGTGTGTAAACCAGGCTGGAAGGGGACTACGTGTTTTGATGATGTAAACGAATGTCTTGGTACCAATAATGTCCTCTGTCCTCCTAACTCAGACTGTGAGAACACGGCAGGAAGTTATATATGCAGATGTCATCTTGGCTATGTTCAAAATGTCTCTACTGCATTATGTGATGGTAAGTTTCTTTTATGCTGTTGTTTTTTTTGTTTGTTTTTTATTTCCTTAAAGTTTTTAGTTTCTTTCACTTTTGCTGTTGCTTTTGGTTCAGACCGACCAAACATGTTTTTTGGCTTCAATCGAAAGTAAAACTAAAAAATTATTTTTTTTGGAACCAAAACTTGAACTTTAGGTTGATTTTTCATTGAATCTAAAAATGAAAAAATTATTTTGTTCAGAAATTTCTCCATAAAACATTTTCCAGCACATTGAAAAATGAAGGACAAAATTTGTGTGGCTTATTAAATTAACAATCAGCTCTTCAACAACTAAAGTTTTACTTTTACGGCTCAGTCTTCAATTTTTTAACAAATTTTGATATCAATTATTAATGACGCAAAATATTTTTGAATGGACACTGGATCGAATCCCCGTGAAAGCAGGGACTTGTTCCCGGTGCCAATTATGTCCCCGATAGCCGTGGTTTAAGAACGCTGCTTCACTTGCCAACAAACGGGCATGGTCTGTGGACGCAATGATCTTCTATATAGACCGTTATGACATTTCTTGAATTATAGAATTATATATAAACATAAACAAAAATTAATGGACTCTCAACAGTGGCGTCACAGGGTGAAACAATAAGGGGAGGGATGCACAGACTTAAAATTTTACTATGTACGATTTTTTGTCAAAAAAAGATACAACATTTTTCAATTGGAAAAAATATTACGAAATATAATGAAATACGTTAAAAGTGACAATTTATTCATATAGAAAATATATTAGTTAGCATGCAATAATAATGCAAAAATGCAATTTAACAGTCCCAACAAACTACAATAAAACTAATTAGGAAAAAAAACTAATTAGGAAAAAAAAGAGAAAAAGCCGCACCGGAGACAGAATTAAAAAGGCTGGACATGAAAAAGGACCGTGTCTTTTGATTTAAATGAAATAAAGCCAACTCGTCGTTGACATACTGATACATGGAGTAAGCCGGTGAGACGAAACCAACCGCTCTACTCCCTCCACCACAGTTTGGGGAGGGGGGATAAGATTTTTCTCCAAAGAAAATTAAAGAAGGATTTTCTTTGTTGTTATTTTTTTTAAAGAGGAAAATTGTGTCTTAAATGTCTCTTATTTAATATTTGTGTTTTATTTATATTTGTTAAAGGCGTGCAAACATGCATATCTATGTTAATATAATGTACCTAAGAAACTTAATTTTCTTGAGTATAGGGAATTTTTTGTGTAATATCCCAAATCAAGAAATTATTTTCACACGAAAACATTTCAGTCTTTTCGATTTCGTATGTTTCGTTTCGATCGTATCTGATTGCTCGATGGGTACGTTCGGCAGCCAAAGTAAAGTTGATTTTGAACGACGCCGATCAGAACCGCGCCTGCGCAACTGCAGTGACGAATTTTTTTAACGTTGAAAAACGTCTGGTCTGACCATTATATAGCATATTATTTAAGATATAATCTGTTATATTCAAGTATTTTGTCTACAATTCATAATTCCACATTCTTGCTGCAGTAAAGGTAAGCAAGTGAATCCTTTGATTAACTTTGTTAAAAGAGGGACAGATGGTGAGAATTTACTCGAATTATTTTTGAGTCAAAATACCATGTTATAACCTTTTCTGGCTGAAATAATTCTTTAATAATAATTGACTTAAATTTTGAAAGATACAAAAGAAAGCCAAATTATACTTAAATTTTGGATACGTTCAAAAGTTAGACGAATTTTTTTAAAATTAATAAATTTTCTTAAAGTATGACAGACAAGAGTTAAACTTAAAAAATGTCATTCAATTAATTCATGAACCTTTTTTATTATTTCAATGCTTGTCTAACATGTACTGGGAAAATTTTCATTTTTTAAATATTATTTATTATTATTGTTGTTACATGTCATTAAAGAGCGCACGAGGAAAGAGTGACGACAATTTGGCGCAAACATTAGAGTCCTATACCTTGTTGGTAGTCCATTTTGAAACATTAGCAGCTATTAGGTCAATCGCCACCAATCTTCATCTGCGCTTTTTTGTTGTGTGCTATTTTACATGTCAACATCACGAAATGAATTAGTAAGTTACACCAGAGGTGTCACTAGGGGGTACGGACTGCACAGGGGGACACCATCACAAATGTACTGCTAACATATAAAATTATGTTCCCGTTATTTGGCACTGGCAGACTCGGAGGAGGTCTGTGGGGTAAGTCATGAGGGGTGACACCATGAGCTACAGCCCCAGTTGACACCAACCCTAGTGACGCCTCTGACTCTCATGTATCGGCCTAAATCTGCACTCATCGACCCGTGTCATAGACAGTGCTGTTACCATCGTTTTAGTTAATTGAGATTCCCCGTAAGCGAAACCTTGCTCGTGAGCGATACGTCTCGAAAAAAGTCATTATTTCATGGTCAACTCACAAAAGAACTTCAATAGTAAGATTAAATATTTTTGTTTCCACTTTGTTATAGTTCATTTATGTAATTATAATATTTTTGTTTATAATTCATACGTTCTTTTTATATCTATACTAATAAAAGCCAAAGGCCTCACTGACTGACTCATCACTAATTCTCCAACTTGCGGTGTAGGTAGAAGCTTGAAACTTTGGGAAGTTGTTGAGTACCCTCACGCAATGGTATCCGGTGAAATAAATATTTAAATTATCACTCACTGGATTTATTTTTTTAACCTGATATGAGTTAAATAAAATGTGTTTAAACTTTGAATACTGTGTAAATGGATTTTGACAAAATTTGGAATATAAAAACTTGATGGCCTATAGTTAAAATACGATAGAGCATTATAATTATATTTTTCATTCTTTTGGAGCCGAGGGCCCAAAATCTCTTTTTCGTAAAAGTTAAAGCAATTTTAACCAGTCGATTTCACACGATTTTTTAAATACAAATATTGACAAACAAATATATCCATCATGATCCAGATTGCAATAAACTGTTGTTTTGAACTTAACATCTTACACCGATAGGGCCCCCTGGCCCTTATTTTAGTTTTTTTTAAAGCTTTATCAATAGTATTTTATTCATCACACGGCCATTAAAGTTTGGGAAGTTTTTGAGTACGCTCCCTTGAAGGTTTCTGGCATTAAAAACTTTTTAAAAAAAACTTATTAGGGGTGGGGGCCAGTAATGAGTTTAAACATGGGTTATTTAAAAGGTATTTTTAAAAGTGGCTACTGGGTATATGGATCAATTATTGACCAAATGTGATATTAAAAAATTAAAATTCTATAGGTTAATGAACTCCAAACGTTTGTTCCTTTGGGGCCAGGGCCTAAAATATTTTTTTCGTTAACTTTTAAAGCTTTTTTTTACCATTAGATTTTAAACAATATAAATAAATATAGACATGTATCTCCATAATGACCTAGATTGAAATCTTCAGATCTTATGAGATATACTCATCCTGCACCCATTTTCCACGGGGGCCTTTAATCTAATTTTATTCCCCATTCGATTTTACAAGTTCTTGACAAATATTGACAAACAAGTATATCCATCATAAACCAGATTGAAATGAATTGGTGTTTTGCATCGGTGTTATGCGGGTTCTCAACGCTAACTGAAATCCTAATTTTCCGCTGCAAAGCGTGGGTATTTTGCTAGTATATTATATTACTATCAGCATCCACGTGCGGAGTCACACCGTGTGGGTCTACTTGAGAATATCTAAACATAAAATTATTTGTATAATTTGATTTATCTTATCGTATCTTATCTGTTACAGACGCTTCTTCTATACAGAAGATTATTGTGTACTTTGCTTATCCATTGTTTATGTCTCGTCTTGCCTTTTTATTAGAGATTTATATGTTAATAGAATGTTGGTTTTCCTGGTTTCCTTATGCAATCCATTGACAATTTTCTCGTTTGAAAGACATACTCCAATTAGTTTCCCATTCTATTAATTCACTAAGTCTTTTTGTTAGATTTTGATATCTTGTTCTAATTTAATTGTTCTATAGTATTATACAATCGTCAGCAGATAACCTAGTTTTTGT
Source organism: Ampullaceana balthica (assembly GCA_944989445.1). Taxonomy (NCBI): domain Eukaryota; kingdom Metazoa; phylum Mollusca; class Gastropoda; family Lymnaeidae; genus Ampullaceana; species Ampullaceana balthica. The sequence continues at coordinate 119,597 of CALYLW010000144.1, read as the reverse complement.
TTCTGTTGAGATGCTGTTGGGTAACTCATTTAATATAAATTGAAAAGAGTAGGGAGCTTGATAGATTGGGATGTCGGTGTTTGGACTTCATGCTATGTTTTGATAAATTGGGTTACCTATCACCTGAAACCACTTGACTGACGCTAGCCCCATACGCGTGCACTGGTTAGTTCATATATGCTTAATCTTATGCCCTTTTGACACTTCGTTCTTTATTCGTGGTCATTGAAATTGGACAAATTTAGAGAAGCACAAGGCAAGATTTTTCCTCTATTTTCTATATCTAGCCTGATTTCTTACTTTGTACAGTCACGGTCGGCTACGTGATATCTGGACGTCTCCAACACTCTCCCTTTAATATCAACAGCCCAGACTTGTGAAACAGGACTATGCCCCTACAACAGATGGGGATAGGACCCCCTGGGCTTTATACAAGGAATCTATGCGTCATCCAGTAAGACTTCGTCATTTAGGTCAGTGAAATCGCAGGAAGAAATCCCTCCGCGCTATACAGAATGCTACCCAGGCAAGAGCGGGGCTGTCCAGATGACATAAGGTGTCACGGGAGAGTCAGTGCTCCGCTCTTCAGAAAATACATGTTTCCGTAAACTCTGCTCACTTCGAGGCTCCCCTGCCTGAGGGAGCGTAATGGCTTCCACGTGGGCTTACTTAAAAATACTCACCAAGCAACAGCACAGATAGGAGGTAAACGCGAACAGGCTGACGTTCTATGTGCTTTACGCTCAGGATACACATTATACACAGGGCCAGCCTTATAATGTGCGGGGCCCAAGGCAGCAAACAATGAGCGGGGCCCCGAGCCCAATGCAGCAGACGAGGAGCGAGACCCATGAAAAATGTCCATTTTTTACATATATCAAAATAATGGGAAATAAAAAAGTAAGCTACTTTAATTTTTACTATATAACAGCATTGACGCATCAATGTTTACGGTTTTATTCATGTCATTAAATATCTTAAAACTCAAAATAAGTAGTAAATAATTAAAGTGTTTGGTTTTGGTATGATAAGTGACAAATTATATAATTATACAACTGAACATTATAAACTACTAGCAGACCCGTCGTGCGTTGCAACGATCTCAGTAAAAATGAATAAATTTAATGAAACCAATCAGTAGTATGTTTAAAACAATTACGCCTGAAACATTCGAGGAAGTGTGCAAAAAAAAAGTCCAAGTTTCATGCAAACGGAAAAATAAATTGATAATTAAATAGCTTAAATAAGAAGAAACGATCTTAACGGCCACGGCTTCCAAATGAGTGATAATTTAGTTTTTATTGCCATTGTACTCAAGCTATATTTCTCAATATCGTGTAAAATTGAATAGGGAATACAATTATTAACCTTCAGTATTAAAGAAGTTTCGGGCCCCCAGCTCTAAGGGAATGGATATTAGGAGTTCAGTGCCCTATAGTAATTTAATATAGGCTCTTAAGTTTTTATATACTAAGTTGGGTCAAAATCCAGTTATTTTCTCATTATCTAACGGTTAAACTACTTTTTATATAGCTAATATAGGAGGAAAATGACATTAAGGGGCCCCCGGGCCCATTCGGTGCAAAATGTCAATTTCATAAACTTGTTCATTTTAATTCCGTTTTATCGTGGATATATTTCTCAAGATCTTTAAAAAGTGAATAGGAAAAATATCTTATACATATACGAAAAAAAGACATTTGGGGCCCCCGGCCCCGAAGATTTTGACATTAGAAGTTCAGTGCCTTAAGTTTTATGGGCTACCAAGTTTTTTTATACAAATTTTGGTTAAGATCTATTCATTTACTCAGTAACTAACGCATAAACTAATTTTTATATATCTCATATAAGCAAAAAACGACATTAAGGGCTCCAGAGCCCATTCAGGGCAAGATATAAAGTTCAAAACACCTGTTCATTTCACTATGGATAATAATGGATATATTTACAATTATTTGTCAAGTTCTTTAATATTTGAATTAGGGAATACATTCTTAAACGTTTAAGAAAAAGGGTATTTTTGGGCCCCCAGCCCCGAAGGAGTGACCATTAGGAGCTAAGTGCCCTATAGTATTTTAATATGGGGTACCAAGATTTTATACAAATTTTGGTTAAGATCCATTCATTTACTCAGTAGCTAACACTTAAACTAATTTTTATATAGCTCATATTAGCAAAAAATGACATTATGGGCCCCCGATGCCCCATGAGTGTTAAATTGAGAAAAAAAAGTTGCCAGTTACCATCCCGGGAGTATACTCAAACAGTCTCAAACATTTTCATGACGACTGGATGAATGGTTTAGTCAGCTATGAAGGACAAGCACACAGACAGACATACTTTCATTTTTATATATCTAGATATACACAGCGTTGGTTTTGTGTATCTTCTACGTCCACCTTGTTTTTAACATCTTACAAGAAACCTTGCTAGCTTTGACGGCTGCAAAATCTGAAATAAGTTCATTATTGAAAATTATTTGTTAGATCCTTAGCTACATCATGTCGATCGTTAATAGTTATTTATCCCATATAGGTTTTAATACATTTTAGTTTCGAAAGGTTTCTTTCTCCTAAAGCCACAGTGATAGGAATAGTTGTGTGTTAGGAAAGTCACTATAACGCTTGTTTACTGGGAGAAACTGCAAAATCTGAACAGGATCGTTGTAGGTGACTGCAGGAATTATGGAACTCAATGACTGCAACTCTTCAGGTTCCTTACTTTCGCGCAAGCTGTGAGCTTTTTTTTTACAGATTCAAAGCAGTATATTTTTTTTAATATACTTTTCTTGTGCAACTACACATCGTTCATCTTCTCCTTCATATTTGACTTTTTTTTTCGCACTCTCATCTCTTTGAAAATGTATTCAAATTCTCACACCGTGGAAATTTCTTTTGTAATTGCTATTGTTGTTTCAAAATTGACATCTCTGTAAAGTTTCAAACATTTGAAAGTATGTTCCATGATGTCAAACGCAACTGCAAGATCGACAGATATATTTTGTAATTCTTTGCTGATGTAATTAAATTGGAAAAATTTGTCGAACCAAAAAGCAATCATAATAATAAAATTGAAGTTCTTAAGTGGTTTGCACCATGACCCGACTACAAAACTTCAAATGAAATAGCTCACAAAACTATCCAACATTCGCAGTTGCAGACACAAAATGTTATTTACAACACAATTGCTTACGTCAAAGTCCAAGGTTCCTGCATTGTTTGCTTAATGATAATGTTAATCTGGAAACCAAAATGATTATGATTTGTAAGTCTATATTTTCAATTTTAAAAAAAGAAAAGTGATGTCCCTTAACGTTATGGAATGAGTGAGTCAGTCAGTGATAATTGAGGGTGTTTATTATATATATTTTTTATTCTATTTATGTAATTATTTTATCCTGAAAAAATATATATAAATTTTTCTTGATACTGTTGTAATAAAAAACGTGTATTACGTAATAGTAGTAACAAAATCAATAGTAAAACATGTTTAGTCAAAGCTCGGGGCCCTGAAAAGTGCGGGGCCCAAGGCGTTGCCTTGTTAGGCCCTGGCTAGAGACAGAAACCATTTTCTTCACAAATGAACGATAAGGTAGTCAAGCACATTGCAATGGTGATGAACTTCGAACGTCTCACAAACTTGGTTTTGCAGCGCTGAACTGAAAAAGGAAATATGTTGTGGTCCTGCTCATCTACTTGTGCACATTCTCTTGCTCCTTGTGAATTATTGTCTTTTCATTCTTTTTTTGATTATCACTTTAGTTTCAAAAGAATGCTATATGAAGAACTGTTCCCACACCTGTTTCTCACGAAATGGCACAGAGCAATGTGTTTGCCCTGATGAATTAGAACTTGATGTCACTGGATTGGTTTGTGTTGGTGAGTTTATTGTCAATAATTGTGATTTATTTTCTTTGACATATTTATTTACAGGAAGGTGTTGTTTTTTTAACCGCAATTTTTATGCATTACAAATGACAAATACTTTTATAAGCAGAAGAAAATTAAAATGGATATCGAAAACATTTCTTTAAAAGTATCGTATATCCTTAAATAGAATTTGACTGCGATATAAGCTTTCAAATAAATTAAAAGATACATAAATGAATAATGATTTTATATAACTTTTAAATTACTTTGCTGTAAATAACTGTAAAACGATTTTTTTTAAAATTGACCAATACATCTTTAAACGTTTCGGCAATGCCTGCATCAGTACATATAAATAAAGAAAAGTATTCAAATTAAATTTAAATTTTATGTCTTACATTTCCGTGGAAAACTAATTAAGTAGACTAAGTAGAGAAAGAACAGAAGGGTTGGTGTTATAAGTACTTATAAAAAAATAGAACATGTAAGAAAAGGGATTATCAGCAGTTAGTGTTTTTTTTAAATTTAAAATCGGAATAGGATACTACAAAACATGAAATTGGGAATTTTGTTCGAACTGAGCCAACTTACATAAACTTTTATATAGATCCTATTAGGTTCGCATATAAATTGCCAGTAACTTCAATATCTAAATATAAATATTTCCATACCACGAACAATCCTTTTTAAACATAACAATCCAATAGCATGAAATTGTTGGTGTTTTTGTTTTTGTTTTTTTATAATCTTTGAAGTACGTTGTCTTGGTAATGTAAAAATGTAGTTGTCAAGTTTTACTAATAACAGTTTGGCTTGCATAGATAAATCATTTTTAAAATTTACGAAAGATTATGGTTCTAATTATTGATTTTAAAAATCTTAAATGCGCTTCAGAAAATGTCCAATAATTTGTTAACAGTATTTACACTATCCCTCACACAAAAATTGACTTCAGTAGTCTAAATATATAACGTTTAACGTATGAAATGTTGTAACCTATGCAAAAAAGAACTTTATTCAAAGTTTTAAATGTTTTCATCAACACAGTTCCCTATTACCCATTTGGTACTGAAGCTAATGATAACAAGTTGAGCTTCCAAAATTATGACCGGTCACTATTTCAAGGGGCTGTCTTAGTGAGCCCACCTATCTATTTGAGCACTGCTGTACCGTTTGGAAATTCACAAAAATTTCACAAAGTGGCATATGTAAGTTTAAAAAAAAATTACAATCAACATGTATGTAGCTTAGAATAATGGGAAGCCTTTTAATATTATTTAAAAAATATGTTTTTACACTTCTTTATTTAGCTTACACATTCTCTGTGTGTCTGTCTGGTAGCGTCAAATATTGCAGTCATTTTGACGCACTTATCATTGCTTGACTGAGCTGCAATTTGGCATACATCTGTAACTCTGGCAAAAGTGCAATATTTCAAAATTTCATCAATTTTCACAGTAAGCTGTCAGGTTATTTGCTTTTTATGCAACATTTTGTGTTCTCAACATTTTTTTTCTCCACAATTCAACTCAACAATTGTTTTGAGATGGTTAATTTTTTAAAAAATTGTATTTGTCTTTAAACAATGAGCTCTCATTACAAATTTTAATTATTACAACTCTGTTAAGGCAGAGACATTACAATTACATTAATAAATTGTTTACGATTATTAAATATTTTGTCCTGATTGGCCAGCAGAACGGGTGTATTTAACACCCCTGGTATTACACATTTAATTGTAAGCACTGTAAATTCGTTAAGCCTGTGTGTATTTAATTATATCCATGATAATTAAATGATTTTCTGTGCCATGCGTCCATACTATGAAATTAATTTTGAATGTACATATTAATTTTTTGGACCAAATTAAGTTAATCAATATATATATCCTGTGTCTCTTTCAAATAAATTCAATCAAATCTTGCAAACATAGGGCTCCTCTAAAATTGTTACTAATTATACAGGTTAGCTACATTTTATATAAATTTTAATACTCACAGCCTTTATAATTGTCATTAAATTTTTTAATGTATATCTTATTATTTATTTTTAACAAAAGAAAAATTTTAACTAGATAATTTTCCAATTTCATTGAACTAAAAACTAGTTCACTGTTAATTAACTGATTCTTGAAAATTATTTCTGTCAGGTCATGAGTAATGGACTCATTGTTTTTGGTGATGAAAGTATATCAGCTAGTCCCAATCTTAATAATGCATTTTCTCAACAATGGAACGTCATAGCACCCTACTGGACTGATGTTAATCCTAATTCAGGTCAGGATTTATTTCATTGATCTTTCAAGCTAAAAGATATTTTATTTTTAAGGTCTATTTTTTATACAATGTAATATAACATAAATCAAGATTTATGTTATATTCTTACGAATCTTGATTTTTGTGAGATATTATACTTGAACGATAATTTTAAGAATGCCATCTTAAATCCACACAAGTTGTAAAAGCTTGTGGAATTAAAAATTAAAAAAAAAGTTTATTAAGAAAGAACAAGGGTCAAATATCTTATGAAAACCAACAGACCAATGACGAATTTAATTAATAATAATAATAATCATAAATTGATTATTTATATAGCGCTGTATCCCAGTAAGGAACTGGGCTCACAGCGCTTTACATGAAAGAAATAACATACCTATAAGTATTAAATTAACTTTCATATCATAACAAACACAAAAATTACAGTACATTATACATAAAGCTACGTTAATCATTTACAAGAAATGTTTTTTCATTAACTTTGAAACATAAATTTTGAAAAGATGTGTCTTAAGTCTTAAGTGCAGTCTTAAAGGACTTGGTTGTTTGACTACTACGTATGTGTAATGGTAGAGAATTCCATTGTTTGGCTGCACAAAAAGAGAACGACCTTTCACCAAATGTTTTGGTGCGTGTCTTAGGAACAGAGAGAACGCGTGTGTCTGCAGAAGATCGTAGCTGGCGAGTGGGTGAGTAGACCGACAAAAGTTCAGTAAGATACGATGGGCATGAGTGCGAAAAGAAGTTGTGACAGAGAACGGCCAGTTTGTAATCAATACGGGCTTGTATAGGCAGCCAATGAAGTGAGTGAAGAAGTGGAGTAACATGGTCATGTTTTTTTGCCTTGAGCACCAGTCTGGCAGCTGAATTTTGAACTTTCTGTAGTTTTTCAATACATTGTTTTGGTGCACCTGACAGAAGAGAATTGCATTAATCCATACGAGCTAGTACAAGAGCACAGACTAGAGATTTTGTTGCACTAACTGTTAAGTAATGACGGATTGAGCTGATCTGACGAATGGCAGTGTAGGCAGAGCGACCGATGTGATTGATGAAGTTGTTAATAGACATGTTGTCAGAAATAATGTAGCCAAGATTCCTAGTCGATGTTGTGAACAGAATATCTGAACAGGCTACGTGAATTGACTTCGGAAGAGACAAAGTACTGTGTGATTTATTGTTGCAAAATAGATTGCTTCAGTCTTGTCATCATTCAGCTTGAGTTTGCTGAACGTCATCCAAGACTTTACCTCACCAATGCACTCTTGCATCAATTGGACAGCGGAGTCCATATTAGAGCAATCAGTGTGAGTATATAGATGAGTATCATCTGCAAAAGATTGGCTTTTAACTGAATGCTTTTAGAGCAGTAAAAGTCGTGGCCTTGTATACAGTACAAAAAGTACCGGACCCAAAACAGAGCCCTGAGGCACACCATAAAGCAAGTCAGCTTTGTGAGAGATACAGCCATCTACTTGTATTTAATTATTTGTATTTAATTAAAATATATTAAGATCATCATATTATTTTAAAATATTTTTCTACATTTAAATTAAAATAGGATTTATTAATATTTTCACCAGGGCATGTGAACTATCATCTATATGAAAAATGTAGCCAAGTTGTTTTTGATGGAAAAAATGATTTCAACTCACCTTACAAAGATAAAGTGTTGTCCCGTGCTAGTAAAGATTTAATGAAGTATTATAATTTGACTGATTTTGATGTAGACAAAGTTTTGGTAGTGACGTGGGTTGGTGCTCAAGACATTTATGTAAGTACATTACAATTTAATAAAATAAATGAGAGTTCTGTGTAACTAAAAAGTGTATTTATAAATTTAAAAAATTGTTTACAAAAAGAAAATGTCAAAAAATAGTATTTCTATTAACATTAATTTATCATTGCAGTTTAGACAAAAAGCTAAAGATATTTAGAATAAGTTTAATAGATGATCTGTCAAAAGGCTTAGCCAATACTAATTAAATAGATACAATATAACTAGACTTCTCAAAAGCATTTGACAAAGTCCACCACTATAGTTTAATTTTTTTTTAAAACTTAACTACTTTGGAATCTCAGGTCCCATTCCCATACATCATTGGATCCAAGACTTCTTTTCGAGTAGAGAGCAAACTGTAATAATTAAAGGATCTAAATCAGCACCATTAATGATTAACTCAGGAGTTCCACAAGGATCTGTGTTAGGTCCCCAACTATTTTTAATTTATATAAATGTTTTACCCAATAACATCTCAACAGAAACAAAAGTATGGTTATTAGCTGATGATTGTTTAATCTATAAAACAATTAAATCAGAGCAATATAGCAAAATCTTACAAAAAGACTTAGATGAATTAATAGAATGGGAAACTAATTGTGATATGTCTTTCCACCCAGAAAATTGTCAACTGTTATGAGTAACAATGAAAAAGAAACAAATAAATTCAAATATTTTATTCATATAAAACAGCACATCTAAACTAATGATTCAAAATACTTAGGAGTAATAATAAATGAGAAACTATCATGGAATCCCCATGTCAATTGAGTTATTAAAAAATCAAACAAAACCTTAGGCTTTATAAAAATAAATTTTGCAGATGTAATAAGAATTTAAGAATATACAACTAAAATGCTACCTCGCTTTGGTGAGACCTGTACTAGAATATACATCTTCTGTATGGGACCCATCAACCAAAGAAAACATTTATAAACTAGAACAAATTCAAAAAAGAGCTGCCAAATTCATTACTAAAGAATATTCAAATCTGACAAGAATAGCACCATTAGTTAAATCATTTAACATTGAAACACTAGAGCAGAGGTTGCAAAACCATGGAAAACTCAAATAAGAATGCAGGACTGGACACAAACCATGGATAAGCGTAGGACACAATAATCTTCTGGATAGAAGGAGCGTCTGTAAACAGAGAAGATAAGAAAAGATAAGAAGATAAGATAAATATTAAAAAGAGATTTCTAAAAACATGAATTAATTGTTACTTCATTTATGTACAAATTTAAAGCTTTCTCATTTATTTGGAATAATTGTTAGGTTTATGTTCCATTCTTCAATCTTTGGAAAACAATGTACGATTATTACCTTTTCAACCAATGATCGAATGGTGTAATGGACCTTTTAGCTGCCCTATTCACTGGAATATGGCATTTTATATTGATATTTTACTGTCTTTAATATTATGTTTTTGCAAATTCTTTGTTTAGCACATTTTCAGCCTAACTACTGTTCGCAACCTGAACTTGTTTTCAGCACAGACAACCCATTAGATGAATTCTATGTTGGCCTTCTTCATCTTCTTTTTGTGAACATTCTTACACCTCATAAGTCCTATAATTCTTTCCCTTCTGCCAACTCTCCATACATCAGATTGTTTAGAAGATCGCCTCTATCTAATCTCCTCACATAGCAAAATAAACAAAAGAGCCTTATGCTTTGAGCGGAGAATACAATATATATTTTGGTAGCATTCAAGATGTTATATTATGTCAGATTGTCTGTCTGGCCATCGAATTCATCATTAAATGAAGCACACGTCTGATGGACATAATTGTTATTCCAAAAATAAATGCATATAATTTATAGAAACTTGTGAGTTCAAATTGATACTCATGTTCACCTCTTCATCAAATAAGCTATTAGATAAGACATTTTAATTTATTTTAAATCAAACCATAACAGTAAATGTATGCTAAATACATGTGGCTTTGAAATCATAGGGCAAAGAGAAAAACACATTTCAAGCACTGTTTGTTAGTGGTTGGGACAAAGGGTCCCAAAATAGACAGGAAATGTTAGCAGGTAAGATATTTATTTAAATAAAAGCCTTTACATTTAAAGCAGCACTTAAATTAGTTGCTGTGTCCCCGTAATACTAAGGCATATAAAAATATATTTTCTATCACCCTCAATATATTTATTAAACATCTTCAAAATTTTTGAAAATACTTAACGTTGTCAAAATAGTATGTAATTGATAACCTATCATTGTATTTGTATACATATGAAAACATAAGCTTACACTTAATATGTCAATCATTAAATATTACTTATGTTTAGGAGAGGAGACATCCTATGTAATATTCATGTACCAACAAGGACAGATGAACTGGCCTTACATTCAAGGAAGACTTGTTAACATAGGAATTACTGGGAATGTCATGCCCGACACCAATACATTGCTGGTTAGAAAATTAGACCAAACGAAAGGAAATACTGGTATGACTGTCACAAATAGTGAAAATTTGAATAATTAATATCTAAAATTGATAGCACTAGAATTGTAGCTTATTCAATATCATAATAAACACACATAAGAGGATGAAAACAGCTATGTTTTGTAACCATAACAACACATTTTAACTAGGAAAATGTACAAGAAAATAGAACACGTTGGTAATAAATGTCATGATTCCAACATGCTTTGGAACTTTAGATACAGTTGCCGTTAAGGTGGACATTTTCTAATGTTTCAAAAATAAAATCTATAGTCGTATCTCCCTTCAGGTTTTAATGGTGTCTTTACTTACAAAACGGGAAGTTCCAGCAGTTCATATCAGAAATGCCACAGCTACACATGCAGCAAAGTTGGTTTGTTGTCTAACCCGGTATATGAGAATGAAAAGAGAACTCTATATGGATGTCCATGTACAATGGAGAGACTTGGAGCACAGTGGCAACTTTATGAAACAAGGGGAGAGAATAATGAAATTGAGTGCTACGCTATTAACCACCGTGCCAAAACCAGACTGTTAGCAAGCAACAAGAGGAATAAGGTATGAAATTTCAAGTAGCATTTAATTATTTGGCTGAAGGAGAAATTTAGTAGTTGATGAAATTTCTCTTAGAATAATATTTTTGTACTATATTTTATTAAAAATATTTATATGTATAGATGCATCTTTTTAAGATATAAAAAAGATTGTCTTTATATTTGTTTTTTTTTAGAGAAACTTTTGCTACACATAATATCTATACAAATATATTTAGAATGTGTGCAATTTTTTAAAAGTTAAATCAATTACAATTTGTCTCATTTGAACAACATATTCGAAGGATTTACATGTCTATCATTAAATAAAAAATTATCATCCAAATTGTTTTCATTTTGTTGTGCTTTATAAAATTGTTTTTACATAAATTGTTTAATAGCATTAAATTTTCCATTTAAATATTTTGTTCTATGCATTTAATTTAGCTGTGTTGCTATCGGAGGTCCAAACCAAATAATCCAAATGATTGGAGAGATGTGGAACAAGCGATGAGAGATGCATCATATGTACCCAAGACTGGACATGTACTTATTAATGATCCTTGGCCCTTGTATGATTTTGATAATTATGAGGCACGTGAAAATATCAAGGCCCACAAGTTGTGTTGTGTAAAGTCAACTAAAAACTTGTGTGATCGATTTTATAAAATATTTCCAGACATGGGTTGCAGTGATTTTGTTGTTTTTGTTTTACGTAAGTATTTCATAATTTTCCATTAAAATCTTTATTAAATATTAGCGTCTAAACTCTTAACAAATAATTAAATAATAAATTTATGGGAATTGAAACTTTGAGATTGATTCAAAATGATGTTTTAATTAATAAAATATTTTCATCTCCTGTAATGTTACTGATGCTTTGCTGTATCATTTACTAATGATATTCTAATTTTTTATTTAGATGCATGAGAAGGAGATTTTCTCTACAGAGTAGAAATCTCAGGCCTTGTAATTTATAATGTGAAGTCTAAACAAATGTCATACTGTTATTACTGATGCTAAAAAATAAAAATAAGTAAATAAATTCTCATATCTAGATTGTCTTACCGGACTTATTCATGAATTTTTCCATTACTTAAGAAATCTTAACATTAAATGTGTTTTATTGAAATCATTCACATGGTGAAATTTCTGTTAATTACCACATTGCCTCGTAATTTTGCCTGCACACTAGATTTCACAATAGAAGAGATAAATATTTTGTAGTAGGCCCTGGAAGTGATGAATGAAAATTATAAATAATTTTTTTACAATATTTTGCAAGTTTGTCAAATTTTTGTCGAATTTTTAATAGGAAATTTTAAATTTCATCTTTTATTTTCTACCTGACTTGTCTGGTCCAAATTTATAGGATATCTTAATAAATATTTTACATTACAGAAGCTTCTGCTGTACTGAAGATTGATTGTGTCCTATGCTTATTCATGATATATCTAGTCTCGCATTTTTAAACGAATTTTAAATGTTGATAGAGTTTTGATTTTCCTTGTTTGTTTAGACAATCCATTCCACGCCCTAATAACAGAAGGAAGAAGGAGGATATGTTTGTGTTTGATCGGAACAAGAAAATTGTTAATCCCTTTGACTTTCTAAGTGTTGTATTAGATTGTAATTGCATTGTATTAAGTTAGAACTTATTGTCTTATGTATTATTAAATTGCACTTTGTTCTTCTTTCCTCTAATATTTCTAGGTTTAGTAATTGAACTAATAATGTCACATTTTTTAGTTGTGAATATTCACTAGTAATAAATCAGAACTAATTTAGGAAATGATCATATTTTAAAACTAGTTTGTTGAAGTTATTATAGACCTCCTTGATAGAAAACCACATTCCATTTTAATTCTGCTTTAACTCCTCTAATCTTGTACAGGCTCAGAACTTGGTGATCCTCACATTACTACACTAGATGGACTAACTTACACTTTAAATGGATGGTGTGAATACGTCTTAATGTCTGTAATGTCAGAGAACTTTACACTTCAGGTAACTTTAATTATTAAAAAATTGACCCCTTAATTGGCATTCAAATTATGTATTAATAAGTAATCTCATGAAATACTTCTTCTTAATGCTTACATTCTAAATTTAATGACTTATACTGGTTTTTACTCTGAATAATTATAATTATTAATATACAAAAAATGCTTTTAAAAATATTACCATAACACTTCTTAAATTCAGAAACAATTTTATTAACTTATGCAGTCCACTGTTTATCCCATGGCAATTTCCCTGCCACCCCTTTTGTGCTGTTTTATTATTTCTAAATAGGGCCACATAATTCTATTCATGCATTTTATTACTACTGAATCACAAAATACGTTTGGGCAGCATACAAGATAAGTCAGTTAAGACATTTCTCAAAAATTTTTGAAGTCATTATTCCAAGAAGATCATTTTCTTTTAAAAAAGAAAACTATGCTTAACCTTTCTGACTTGCTCTCATATTTATTTTTTATTTCATTTTATTTTTTAGCTTTAAATAAGGGTTAAAAGTGTTATAATTTGTTCATTTATATCAATATAATCATTTATCGATTTTTTAACATTAATAGTATGTTGGTTATCCTTGTTTGTGTTGTTATCTGACTACATACTGTAATATATATTTTATTCTCTTAGGCTAGGACAAATAGAATGGAGGGCATCAATGGAAATTTAACCAATGCCACTGTTTTCACTGCATTTGCTGCTAAAGAAGGAGATTATGCTCAATTTCATGTTCAATTGTCATCTAACAAAAAAAGTAGGTAGCAAATTTATACTGAGATTATTTTTAAATATAAACAGTGTTGCTTTTTTTAAGTCCTATCAAAGTTAGTTATATAATCTAATAGATAACATAATAGACACTAATTCAAACCAAACTCTTAAACATATTAATTATTTCTTTTATAATTTATTTTTATTACTTGACGATGTAGGCTTTTAGTGGAGATGTCCTTCTGTTTGTTTGATATTTTTTCAAGAAAGCTCAGTCTTTAAATATATTTTCTTTATTCTTCGTAGCCTGCTACTGATGTATATTTAGATACTTTTTCAACGAAAACTTTGTTTCTGAATATTTTCTTTTCAATCTAAACACAGGACTTGTCATCTACATCAACGAAAGGGACATGACAAATGATTTTTATAATGATGAAAACTTTCACACAGAGCTTGACAAGATTAGTGTCACAAGAGTTGATAGTGCTAATAAGACTCTAGTAATGGCTTCATTCCCATGTGGTAAATTTCAGTTTTAAATTTATTTTGCTCCTTATAAATGAGTGTATGCTTTTTAGAATTAGTATGATAATACCTATTGATCATATTGAAAACATATAATAGTTTTAGAAACAAAATTTATCTCATCCTGCAGGTGTAACCATAAAGGTGTATGTTACAGTCAAAAGCTTGAATATTGAGCTGGAAGTTGACAAGAGGCTAGAAAACAAAACATTGGGTCTACTTGGGAACTTTAACAGAAATAAAACAGATGAGTTTATGCTCCCTAATGGCACTATATTACCAAGTGGAATGACAGAGAGAGAAATATTCTTTTTATTTGGAAAAAAATGTAAGATCATATCTTTTTAATTTTAATATTTGTTATTTAGCAATTGAATTAATGGTTAAATCAATACATTATTTATAATTTATATATTTTGCTAACAAATTTATTTATTTTATTTCTTATTCTTTTAGGAAAAAAAAACATTCCTACAACTGAACCTTTATGTAATTGGAATTTTCTTTTTCATATTTTAATAGGGGAAGTAACTTCTTCCAACACTATCTTTATGTATGGAAGCAATGAAAATTCCAGCACTTACCAGCACCCTGACTATGTTCCTGTATTTGGTGATGAGGCTTCTCCTGACATGATTGCTGAAGCAGAAAAATTATGTGGGAAAAATAACACTGCCTGTACCTTTGATTATCTTGTTACTGGAAATAAAGAATTTGCTTTAAGCACCAACGAGTCTTACATGAAAATGACATCTCTTATGATCAATTTAGGTATGTTTTATATAATGTTTACAATACAATTTTATATCATCTCCAAAATCAGCAAAAAATAAAATGAAGACTCATAATATTAAAATTAATTACAATTATAAGAAGTTGCATGTATTTGCAACAGTGAATTTTTTCTAAGCAAAAGTTGTGTGTTTTTTTTAAATTGTTTATTAAAAAGGCACACATCACCAGTGGCTTCCATAAAGTATACTATTTTTATTGTAATTTCAATAAATACCAGGTATTAATTTTAACTCAACTTCTTAATCTTTAGAAAATAACCCACCAACACTGATTGTGAAGAACATAAGTCTGAATGAATTTGGCCAATGGATTGTGAAGGAAAGTATTCCAGCAACACTGGAAGTTTTCACAGAGGATGCTGATGGTGATATAGTCAGTGTCCAGACTGTAGATAATCCGAAAGGAGTTACTGTGAAAGATAAGAGTATCGTGTACACAGCTAATTCCACATTGCCTGTAAAAATTGGGTGAGTGAGACAAGACTTAGTCTTGCACTACTGTTCACAAAAAAACAGGATATAAGATACTCAAATGTTTTCAAATAATATTTTAAAAATGCAATTATGGGTTTTTTAGACATCCCACTCCTATAAGTGCTAAAACTTTTGAAGGAGATTTTATTTTTCATCTCTAGTAGTAGCATTAAACCTTTACTACTAACCTTAACTTAAAATTCTGACCTCATTGAAAATCATGTTTTAGCGGGTAGGGCGACACTGATATACATGTGGTTAAGATGTAGAGAAGTATCCGTAAATTTGGAAGATAAGCCTACAAAGTGGTTTCAAAGTTTTTAATAATAAAATTTGTATTATTTAGAGTAAAATGGAATTTGCAATTTAATAAGTAATATATGTATTTTAATTTTCTTAATAAACAGACTAAGAGCCAAAGACTCTAAAGGTGCCTACAGCTCCATAACCTATGTATACATTGTAGTTTGTACTAGCTGTAACGGACATGGGATATGCTCAAACATCACAAGAGATATTGAATATAGTGATGGATATTTTCAGATATTTAATTGTAGCTGTTATCCAGCATATACAGGTAATGCATCGCCAGTGCTTTTTGTTTGCATTAATGTTGCTTAAAATGTCTGAATCTAATATTGAAGCATTATTTCATTTATTATTTAAACTTAATTACTTAATTATATTAAGTTATAAAATATAAAGTTTAAGAACTTAGATTTTAAAAAAAATGTGTATGCACAAGTGGCCAAATGTTTTGATTTTTTTAAAAATTAATAAATGATAGTCTTTGATTGTTCTAAGAAAAGGAAATAAAGAGCTGAGGAAAGTAAAACATTTAATACAAATGACATTACAAAATTTAAAGTGTCAGGTAATATAACATTTAGCAGCAATAAATGATAAAAAAAAATAATGTAATGAAAAATAAAAAAGTATAGTTTGATTCAATGTAATTGTTAATTTATTTCAAATTACTTTTAGCACACAATAATTACGTTATAAGGAAAGTTTTTTATTGTCTTTAGGTGCTGACTGCGAGTCAGAGTTGGATGCTTGTGCCAGTCAACCATGTTCTGTAGGACAGAAATGTACAGACTTGACAGCAGCTCAGCAAGGGAATAATCTCAAAGGATATGTGTGTGGCCCTTGTCCTGATGGGTACACTAAATCCAATTCGAGCGACCTCTGTATTGGTGAGCTAGATATGAAGCTTATACATTTGTGTAAATACTTTTTTTTCCTATCACACCATAACTAATGCAAATAAATTTCATCACAGATATTAATGAATGTTTAAACAAATCCTGCCAACACAACTGCACCAACACTATTGGCTCTTACCAGTGCAGCTGTAGAGAAGGTTTCAGACTTGATCTCTCTGACAGAAAAACTTGCAGAGGTAAATTATACAAGTTAAAAAAGGTAGACAAAATTGCATTTTAAGGGAGATAAGCAATTACATTTGGATATATTTTTTTAAATTATGCATAATAACATCAATTTTAATTATTTATAATAATTATTTTATTTTGAGAGTATCCTTGCTCTGTTAACCAAAATGAATAAATATTTAGTTGCATCGTAATACTGTTAATTAAACCATTTGAAAGTTACTTTAACTCTTTAGCTAGGATAGATGTTTGCTTGTCAAATAAATATGTATACAGATAAATAAATAAATTATTAACAATCTACAATATATCGATTTAGTTGCAAGGAAATCCCCATAAGAGTAACACCAAAGGGTACAATAAAAGAGGGTACCACAATAAACAACATGTAGTGGCTAATATATATATATATATTTAAGTATCTATATATACATTTCACCTAAATGAGTATGTGCAAGTAAGCATGACAAATGACCCTCGATGTGGTCGACCGATCACAGTTGGCAAGTGTAGTGGGATACACATAAAAAGGGGGGGGGGTTCAACGATACTTGCATTGTTCCTTCACAGAATAACATATGATTTGTAGTGTAGTGGTTATCACGTCCGCCTTGCACATGGAAATTCCTTAGTTCAAGCCCCTGCGTGAACATTTTATTTAAAAAAAATTTTTAAATGTTTGTTTCTGCTTTTTTACCATTACTTAGTGCTGCTGTTTGTGTCCTTCCTCTCGCCCCATTCTTTGCACAATCTATGATGAGCATGACTGCGCCGTATGCTATGCCGTGGTTCATATCTCGTATAAATATAATTTGGGTTACTGGACAATTCAAATTCTTTAAATAAAATAAAGAGCCATACTCTTATTCTCATCTAAGTAAAAGTGGTTCTGATTTTGATTAGCCAATGAAAAAAGTTTTAAAATATTCATTAATTTAACAATTCACATTTTGTTAAATTATTCATAAAATTTCAACATTTGTTAAAACTATCTTGATTTAGATATCAATGAGTGTGAAGAACAGACATCCCGATGTCAACACAAATGTAGAAACACTGACGGCAGCTACAACTGCTCCTGTCTGGATGGCTATGATCTGAAAACTGATGGCTACACCTGTGAACTATCAAGTAATTTTAAAATCATCAGTTAACATTTTAAATAGAAAATTTTTAATTCTGTATACTACTTTTTTAAGATAATGTTTTCGAAAATATTCCCTGAAACAGTACAAAATGTATATTTAATTACGTGAATTTTTTTAGTCATCTTTTTGCATATATTATTGGGGTAGTTTAAAAAATGAAGAAATCTCTAAATTTTACAGAGTTAAATAGTTTTTTTTTATTTACTTTTTTTGTAGCCTCTGTGATCCAGAGATGCTCCCAATGTCAACATACTTGCATTTTTAATAAGATCAATAATTCTACTATATGTACATGTAACAAGGGATATCTTCAAGATGAAAAAAATAATGCTGAGTGTATAGGTAGGCATATGTGTTTCATTGTTAGCTGTATTAGATAAGTTAAGGTTGAGGTAAATATTAGCACAGAGTTTGATGGCTTAGTAAATACTTTTATTAAGGTTGTTTTTTTAAAACTACAGGTCACAAAACTTTTTTTTTATTATAAAAAATGATTTAAAAAGTAAGTTTCAGTAAAGTATTTAAATGTTCAAATTATATTTTGATTTAATTTAAAAGATAAGAAACTGAATTACGCAACAAGAATGATATAAACAATTATCATGGACCCTTAAAATACCATAAGAATAAGATTATTTCTTGACTTTTACGTTTAAGATCAATGATATTTTTAACACTGCAAATTTATAATATACTACAAACCTCATAAATTGCCATCAATCCAGAGTTACACTTTATAATTGTTTTCATAAGTTCTATTACAAAAATTTAAATTACTTAATCCCTCTAGACATAGATGAGTGTAAGCTGGATAATATGCCATGCAACCAAGGTTGTAACAATACTGATGGAAACTTTAATTGCTACTGTTACCCTGGTTACAAAATGGAATCTGATAGAGTTTCCTGTAAACGTATGTTGGGAAGTTGTTGTTTTATTTTTATATTTTTTATTTTAATTATTAAAAACATTTGATATGAGATTAATGATTTTGTACTTAATTAGTCTAAACAATTTTTATAAATAGTTTTACATTTAATTTAAGATATTTCTTGGCTTGAAAAGATTATTTTATCAGGCCAGGATTTAAATTACTTATATCTCTTTTAAATAGAATTTTTAAAATAAAGAAATAGATTAGTTTTAAATCTTACTGTATATGAAATGCACATATTTTTTGTTCATATTTGTTGAGAAGAATTTATGAAACTAGTTTTATTGTTGAATTTATTTTCTTATCTACAGTAAACAAGTTATTAAATATATAATTTTCAGCTTGTGAAGTTCCCTATTATGGAGAAAACTGCAACAAAACCTGTGACTGCAATGGCAGAGGATCATGTAACACAGTTAAAGGTTGTATTTGTGATGTGAACTGGATGGGGGTCAACTGTGATATAGATGTTGATGAATGTGCCACACCAGGTGCCTGTCCTCTAGGACAACTCTGTAAAAATACAAATGGGTCATTTTCTTGCTCATGTCCAAATGGATATATAATGGAAGGAGCTGCTTGCAAAGGTAAGTAATTTTTTGCACTTAAGTATTTTACTTAATTAACATCTATTTTTTTAATTGTGTGAACATGTAATTTTTAAGTGTGTAGCATGTAATATCATTTTAAAGCATATATTTTGTTTTGTTTTGGAAAAATGAATTCCACTACTTATTAAATAATCTAAACTATTTAGTGTACAAATAATTGAAAGTCAACATTTTGACAATATAAAGAAATACAAAGTAAAAAAGAAAATGAAATGACCATATAGTTCATTTTGTCTATATAACTGCAATTTATTATTTTAAATTATGAAAAACTAATTTTCAATTTCTTTGAAGATGTCAATGAGTGTTTAAACCTGAGGAATGGAACTTGTAACTTACAAAAAGAAGTTTGTGTCAACACTGTTGGCAGTTACAGATGTGAGTGTAAACTTGGCTATGCTAGAGATAACAGCTCTAACTGTCAAGGTAAGTCTCTTTATCAAAATTTCAGTTGTTCATCAAAAATATTATTTTTGCATTTAAAAAAGATAAATAGCATATTTACATATTAAAAGATACAAATTACCACTCTCTATTTGAAGGTATATCCTTACACAAATATTATATATTGATATTAAGCGTCCATGATCTCTGAGTTCCTTAAGATTTTGGAATTAAACTTTTCGCCATATCCATCTTTTATTTTAAAACCCTTTTTATTCATATTTATTGGATTTATGTGTCCATTTTAGGAAAACATTTCAGTGTTTTAAAAATGAACGCTTGTAATTATTTATTTATTTTTTATTTACAGATATTGATGAGTGTAAGCTACATACAGATAAATGTCAACAGTTGTGTCATAATGTTGATGGGGGCTACAACTGTGATTGTGAGGATAAATATATCTTGGCAGATAATAGGCAGAACTGCATTAAAGGTATAATCTAATTTGATGGTATAAAACTGTATTCTAAGAAAACTTTTATATTAAAATTCTGATATTTATAAATTGTAAATGAATATTGATGAAAGGCTCAGTACTGAGCTGGGTATTATTAAAATATCTTTATAATTGTATTCAAGTAAAAATTAAGAATAAGGCTAAAAATATAAAGACAATTTTTATTTACTTTAAATTGTTTTCATTTTGATCATAGCGTCTTGGCAAATCCAGGGGAGTGCATTTTTAGTAAACATTAAAATACATATTGCTCATCCAGACCTTTGGATTTCTTGAGTGCTTTCATTTGTTTAATTTACAACAGCAAAAAAATCATCCCTATTTTTAATTGTTCCTTTTCAGGTCTCATGTATTATTAATATGACTCAATTTTTTTAAACAAATGCATTAAATACTTAAAATAGGATGTGTAATATGTTAAATAATAATAATATTAGAAAAACTCAATAATATTTGGATTAAATGCCTACCTTTGCAAATAGAGTTACTTCATATTATGAACAGGGAATCAGACAATAAACTTTTGGAAATTTAATACTTAGCCAAAATAATGTATATGTTCAGTGCAAGACCTATGTGATGCAGCAAAACTGAATTGCTCATATGAATGTAGTTTGGATAACAATTCCACACCATATTGCATTTGTCCTCGTGGCTATAACAGGATTGTGCAAAATGGAGGAGTTACTTGTTTAGGTAAATACTTCTTATATATATTTACAATTCATGAATGGTAAAGTTAAATGTTAATAATGAGAAGTGGTTTGGTTATAATTTTTAAAATTTCAATAAAAATAAAACTTAAACTGGAAATATTTGAATAATGATAATTTTACTAAACATTTTTTCAATAATCAAATTACTATTTTTAATATGTTCATTGAACTGCTTGTATGTAGAAAAATAACATTTCTCAATATTTAGATGCTTCAAATTACATCATATATTGAATGAAATAAATGGATATTTTTCATTTTCAAACAGACATAAATGAGTGTGCCTCACCACAGAATAACAGCTGTTCATACAAACTTGGATGTAATAACAAAGATGGTGGCTACACTTGCTCTTGTCCTGCTGGTTCAAAGCTGGATAACAATGGACGAAATTGTCTAGGTTGGTATTTAATTTTTTTAGTGACTTTTAACTTTCTCGAACTTAAAGAAGCCAGCACCTTACTTTATGATTTAATACATTTATGTTTATTCCTCAGCATGTTCTGGGAATACATGGGGTAAAAGCTGTGCAGATAATTGTTCATGTGGGATAGGAGCTGAGAGATGTGATCCTATCCAGGGTTGTGTTTGTAAAACTGGATTTACAGGTAGGTAATATTGTGTGTGTTGCAATAATTTCTAGACCACTATATAGTGTATATTGAAGTGTCATAATGTAGTCATAACAAAGTTATAAAACTTTGCAAAAATTCAAACTAACATTTCTGACTGACATAATCTTATCTTGTAATCTAGGAGAGCACTGCCAAAATGACATTGATGAATGTAGCACTGGAAACTTGACTTGTAAAGAAAGACAACTTTGTGTCAACTTACCTGGCAGTGCCCTCTGTATATGCAAGTCTGGCTATCAATTTGATAGTTTAGATCGCTGTGTGGGTAGGTTTTTATTTTTTATCAATGTACTATTCCTGTTTATGATAATTATGTGCTAATTCCGTTTAAAAAAAAACATTTGTTGGCCTGTAATAAATTTTGATCACTTTTTGGATAACAGATATCAATGAGTGTACTGGCAATAACAATTGTACGCAAATATGTACAAATACAGAAGGTTCATACAGTTGTTCCTGCTATCCTGGTTATACTTACAACAGTACAAGCAATAGCTGTCAAGGTAATTTTTAGTTACGTCACATTAATTTTTGTGAATATTTTTTTTTGAAACTATTAATTTCGTTATATATTAGTTTTATATTATGTTTGATGAAATGAGTTATTTTTTTTATTACACTCTTTTTGGTGTAGAGATTATGTGAAGGCAAAACCTTCTAGAAGTTTAATGCTAAGTTTTGGATGTAATATCTAATGTTTCCAATAAATCAGAAAAGTTCTTTTATCTAGATTTTCAACAAAAAAGGCCATAAATATGAGTGTGTACTCTAGTTCAAAGCTATAATATTATTATTTCAAAATATTGAGTACTCATGTATTTCTTTCATTGTGTTTACTACTTTTTTCATATGAAGCTAATTTCTACACATTTATATTTTTACCTTCACATCAATATTCCCTCTAAGGTTCATTAGTCTGTGTGCAAAGTAAAAAAAAACTCATGTGCAAAGCATCCATTTTCGTGCAATATTTTACCAAATTTGCTTAACGGTAACTCTAAACTGCTGCGCTCACATATTAAATTGCTTTTAAACTTCAACCCATGGCTTAAATTGAATTTATTTCCAGTGAACCCTACCCTTGGACCAATAACAATTTATTTTGAAGTATAGGCCAACCACTTATTTTGATTAAAAAAATTTTTAACAATCACTTCCTTTAGTTTTCATAAATTTATTTTATTTTACTAATCATGTTCACTGGTTTTAAAAAAATTTTTAATGGTATGATTTTAAAAAATATTTCTGATTTCAAATATATTATTTAATAGTTAACTGATGATTTTAAAAGAAATGTTATTATAATTAAAATTAAACTATAATCACACAATTATATATGTATTGTTTTAGCATTCCCACACATATTTAGTTTTCTTAATAAAGATATCTTTTTGAAAATTTAGATCATGATTTAAAATTTTTAAAAAAGCTTAAAATATCAGTATTTTTGTTTTGTTTTTTTGTGCCCTAAAACCTCATGGTCATAGGGGGTTTCAATGTTTCCATTAGAGCTTTCTCAGGGCTTGGTAGACGTGGCGTGACCATCTCCTCTCCAAGTCAGCGGAGGACTTTTTAGCAATAGTCATTAATCGAAATTTTTATTGTGGCTTTAACGTTGGCTAGATCCCACGCACCTCAGCTTGTGAGGCCAACGCACTATTGACTTCGCTATCCAGCTGCCAGTGAATATATCACTATAATTCGTTTTAAAGAGTATCTTGTTTCCTTTTAAAGACTTAGATGAATGCAAGTTAGGGAGAAATCAATGTGACAAAATCTGCACTAACATTGATGGAAGCTATCGTTGTTCATGTACAGAAGGTCTTTTTCTACAACTGGATGGTGTTTCGTGTGGAGGTTCGTTTTGTTCATATTTGTTTTATGTGTATGATTTAAATTTTTTTAAAGTTTTTGTAAATGGAAAAAATTGATAAAATTATTTGTAACCGTTATAAATCTTTGTCTTTAAATTATTTTAAAGAATATTTTTGTAAAAAATAACATAATATATATTTTTTTTTCATTTCCCAAAATGCCCTATAGATTCTCTTTTAGCATTGTTATCTCAAGTTAATATTATGTTAATCTAATATCAAACTAAGTAAAATCTGTATTTTTTTAATCCCAACTTAAATATTTGTTTTAAAAATACAATATATTGAATTATTTATTAAAAGTATTTTATTTTTTTTAAACTTTATTATTAGCTGACAAGCCATGCAATACAAGCCGTTGTGCAGAGAATTGTGCCAGCATTAATGACATTGATACATGCTTATGTGGGAAAGGAAAAAGTCTAGCAAAAGACAATATTTCTTGTGTTGGTAAATAGATCCATAATTTATTGTCAAAAAACCTGTACTTGGAAAAAAATTTTGTTTGTTGCTTTTTTTTTCTTAGCAGAGGATTGATTTTTGCTTGTAATAAATATTGTTTGATAATTCAGTATAGTTAATATTTAGTTCTTGCTATGTCTTATCTTTTCCAATTTTCTTGGTTCTTGATGTGTAATCTGCCCATTAAAGAATTTTAGATACAATATAAAAATTGATATTTCTTTATTTTATTGCAAGGTTTCATCTACTTTTTAAAATTCCTTTACATAGACTTCGATTTAGCGCAGTCATATTTTATCAATTATTTTTTAAAACTATTAAACAAAATTTTAAATAACAAAATTTGTTATTTGATACTGAGAGGTATAAGAAAAAATTTTAACATACTATTTTAAATAGATCTTAATATATCTTTTACTTACATTACATTTTTTTAAATTTGATATCATTTTGCTTTAAAAATTTTATTGTTTTCAAGAATTTTTAATTAATTTTAAAAAAATATTTTTTTACTAATTATTGTTAATTGTAATTTTTCATATTAGATCAATATAGAACCTATAAGTATTAATTACATTTGTAAAATATTCTCTCAGATTTGGATTTGTGTAAGCAAAGCTCTTGCTCTGAAGGGTGTGTTGAAACTAAAGGAAATAAAACTTTTGAATGTGTATGTAACATTGGTAAATACTTGGCGCCTGATGGAATAACATGTACAGGTATATAAAGAATAATTAAACATAGTTTGTAATGAAAGAATGCAAGTGAGGCATATTGTTATATATAAGCCAGACATAGGTTAACTTCAAATGACTATAATAGAGTTAATACAAATTTTTGAAAGAAAAACAACAATTCATTCATGAGAGCAACTAAAAATACTTGAGTGAAAGAAAGAGTTCATAGAGATTTTCACACAAGGTAATTTTTGGGGCAAGGAGGCTTACTTTAAAAATAAGTGTGGCTAAATCTGGACATATATCACATTGAACACTTTAATTTACATTAAAATTCAAACAAAAGTAATTCTATAACTCAACCTTTACAAAATTGATGACAAGGGTTATTGTCAATAACTATAACAGATACAAGAATGCAATAATAATATTTCTGAACTATATTTTAATAGAGAATTTCCAATTTATTTTTAAAAACTTCACCTATAAAAATTATAAATATTTTATTAGTATCAATTGATTATACGAATTATGCTTGTCTTTTATTGTCTACCACAGAGATTTATGTTTGAATTTACATGAATATTGATTTAATAGTTTGATTATTTTCATCAGTTTATATATAAATGTCACAGCTTTATTTAGCAGGGCTAAAATAAAAGGGCATTTCTTTTTTGTAGTTAATATTAAATTTATTTTCAATGGACATGGCATGGAAATCTATTCCCTTATCACACATTTAAGTTTCTCATGCAATCTATAAAAGAAGTATATTACCCTTTTATTTATGGTAACTCTCAGAACCACTCCCCCCCTTCCCCACCCACCCTCATGCCAAAATAAAAACATACAAAAAGTCAATGTCTTGCAGGTTTTCAACATCCATTATTTGCAGCCCATTACTTAGTTATCATGGACTGTACACTTTACCTTGTATACAAACAATGAATATCAAAGCACAATCAGAACATATTGTTAGTATTATTTTTAATTCTTACAAAACAATGCCTTTAATGTAACCTTTCTGTGTGAGTTTTGTATTGTCCACAAATATAATATGAAAAGCTTTCAGGTGCCAATAAGTTTGGGTGGTTTAAATTATTTCATACCTTTATTTCTAGATTGTATTGATGGGAGATACGGAATGGGCTGCAATGAAACTTGCACCTGTCAAATGTCAAACACCAAAACTTGTGATAAGCAAAGCGGAGCCTGCATTTGTCTCCCTGGTTGGAAGGGGGATAACTGTACTATAGATGTAGATGAATGTTCTGATAACTCTGGATCTTGTCAAAAAAACTCTCACTGTGTCAATACAATAGGATCTTATATCTGTGTTTGTGATGATGGTTTCATTCAGAAGGAGAAAAGATGTGCAGGTATAAATGTTCTTTTTTCTTTTGAAAATAATGGATCATGGTTTAATAATTAACTTTTTTCCCATAACCATTATTCATAAAAAACATATGTAGTAAATTTTTTTAATTAAAATAGCTGCATTCAATAATTATAATACGTAATGGAATTTTGTTTGTGTTTTTAAAGATAATAAGAAAGCTTAAGAAATAAGGATACATTTGAATGATGAACTCATATTTATATGCAACACGAATTTCATAGAATGTGATGAAAACTGGTATGGTCCGGCTTGTTCATTGCGGTGTTCATGTGGAGACAATTTTAAATGCAACAAGTCAAATGGCGTCTGTTATTGCAAGCCTGGTTGGAGGGGAAACAACTGTGTAACTGATATCAATGAATGCACTGAGGCAACCCATGACTGTAACTCAAAAATTCACCAAATTTGTGAAAACAGGATTGGGAGTTACGAATGTGTGTGTCAATCTGGCTACACAAAAGAATGTGATACTTGTGATTGCAAAGGTATGATTTTACTGCTACCTAATAGATCAGCTCAATTCACCATACCTTGCAATTATGGAAAAAATAAACCACTGGTTTGTGCTCTTGTTCCATTTCGACTTGACTTTGCAACTCTTTTCTTTCAGGCTCACCAAAATTTTAAGCATTGCAAAACTAAACAACATCCTAATTACAGTTGCCAGGCCAGTTCCAAGGGCAGATAAACGCAACCAAATTTCTCTACTACTTCATTGACTCCCTCTGCAAGCACTCATTAAATATTAACTTCTGAAAAGCACAAGTTACTATCTGACTGCTGCATTTGCTATCTAACAAAACTACTCTCTGTATATTCACCCTCTTGTCAACTTTATATATATATATATAAATTTGATATTTGTTATCAATAATTTTGATAGTCTACAATTTATTGGTAGGATCTTTTAATTGGCTTTGAAACTGTTTTCATGATGAAGGGAAATATGTTTCAATTTAAATTACTATTATTTCACTATCCCTGAACTAGACAGCACGCCTTGTTTAGATATCAATTTAATAACATTTTCCCCACAGAACTTCCATTCAGACATAAAGTATCTACAATCATAACATTAGATTACACATCAGGGATTGATCTGTCAGATAAACAATCAAATGACTACCAGAGGCTTTCAGGAGCAGCACAAACTGGAGTATGTTTTGTTGTCTTTCTTTACGAGTGGAAATATGACATTACAGCATGCATGATATAGATTTTCTTAAATGTTTATTTTATATTTTATTTTATTTAAGCTACCATAATCTTCATTCATTATTATCTATAATATTTAATTTTTATTTTATTTAGTTGTTGGAAAGCTTAAAACAGAAGGAGCTACCAGTCATTTCTGTGACTATAACAAACCTCAGGTATATAATGACACTCTCCAGCACCAATTTTAAAATAGCTGTTCCTTTTTTTTTCTCCATAATTATATCATTTAAATATTTCTTTGTTTAACCTATAATGCTCATGATACTCACAGGCAAGGAAGTCTTATTATTGAAACTGATGTTACCATGTCAACTAATAATACCACTGACAAGGAGAGTGAAATAAGACTGTCCAGGGTTTTGGTGGAAATAATGCAAAATGGTGTTGGCATCACAATAAATAACACAGATGGTGTCATAATAAATCTAATCATAAGTGGAGTTGAATGTGAGTCTCTTCTTACTTTTTAAATGATATGTTTATTTATAATTATTTTTAAAACCATTACAGTACTTATAAAATCCATATGTAAAATCTTCATGTAAAGTGTTGTGAGCCCAATTCCTTACTGGGATACAGCGCTATATAAGTTATTAATTTATTATTATTATTATGTTAATTAAGTAAACTGAACAGAGGACTATTTTTAAAAAGATTTAATTCAATCTCAAAGGAAGCTAATCAATTATAATTTTGTGTCTTATGTTATGAAGCTGCTACACATTGTAACCCATTATCAATATCTGATGAACTTAAATTTGTTGTTTTTTGGGGTTTTTGAAAATAAAAAAGCAAATTTAGTTTAATTAGTCCACAGACATATCTAATTTATAATTAAATGCTGTGTCAATATTTGTTTTCTTATTGTGTTGTAATTATTACCTTACAATACTTACATTTACTCCAGTTCAAAGAACTGACACCCCATGTAGAATAAAGAGTAAGATTGACCCATGTACAGATGGTGAAATATGTGTAGAAGAATTTAAAGAGGCCATATGCAGGTGAGTCAAACTTTTTTATAGCAGGGGTTGCCAGACCTGTACAAAAATGAGAGCCATTTTAAAATATATGAAATGAAATTTTTGACAGCCGCATTGAAGTACCATGGGTCATGAAACCTGGCTTTAAAATCTTCCAGTCTTCTTTGTAACATATCTTTCATAAATTGTATAGGAGTCCCAATGTGAGCATGCGGCTTGCGAGCCTCGGTTTGGCCACCTTTGGTCCATAGACACATTCTAAAAGGTGCATAGATATGAGCCATGACATAAACAGATTGATAGCTAGTTACCAATTTCTATGAAAATGGTTTTTGTTAGCGTTAAAATGCTCAGTTAAAAATTAGATATGTCAGCTCGATATTATGCTTTATTCAGTGATAAAACTACAATTAAACAAACACTAAAAACTTTTCTTGCAAATTGCCTTTGAATTCCTTAGAAGTCTTTTAAAAATCCAATATACCATAATGACAATTACAATTTATTTTAACCAAGCTGACTTTCTTTATTTCAGATCCCAAGAAAATACAGGTATTTTCCATATGTAATGGGAAAGAGGACTTTGGTATAATTTAACTAAAACAACTTTAATTTGATATATTTTTTTTTAAAAATAAAAAAATATGTCTTCAATGGAAATCAGGCAATGGGGTTATTTTGGGCAAGGTATAAATTGTATTTATCAGCCTGCTTTAGCAATATATATATATTTTTTTAATCTTTCAAAAATAAACAATTAATCATGTTTTTTTAAAATTTGATTTATAAAAGCCTAATTTAAAATTGTGTATAAAAGAAGTTTTACCTACTAGTTAAAAATATTAGTAATACTTATGAAAAGTAAACAAATTATACATCATATTGATACATTTTTCATTGTAGATCAAAGTCCTTCAAAATGTAACCCTGCTATCCCCTAACGTTTGTTAAGCCAAAAATATTTTATTTAGAGTTTAAATAATTTAAGACCTTTTAGAGTGCTCATAGATCATTCAGATAAGAATGAATTTT
This sequence comes from Ampullaceana balthica, assembly GCA_944989445.1. NCBI lineage: Eukaryota > Metazoa > Mollusca > Gastropoda > Lymnaeidae > Ampullaceana > Ampullaceana balthica. Next base: position 90,170 of record CALYLW010000144.1, on the reverse strand, counting down.
TTTTTAAATTTCAGATGATCTAAAGCTCATACTTGGCTTGAGTATTGGCCTGTCTCTATTTGTTCTCTTGTGTACTGTCATAATGGCTCTGGTATGTTACTGTAAAAGTAAGAGAGACAAAAGGAAAACCAAGAATTATGAACCACACATCAATAATGCTGTGAGCATACCTAATGGTGAGAATTAGAATAAAAATTACCATAATTATATCATTTCATAACTGTTACTTATCATCATTCATATAGTCTCAGTTAATTTTAACCATTTTATTTTTCCAGTTTTATGAACGAATCTAAGGGTTTTTAAATCCCTTATATTAACTGCACATTCTTGAATGTCTGTCGTGGTCCCGCGGAAAAACAAAAGTATAAAATGACCCACTTCCATGATCCTATCAAGCTGAAAATTGGCACATAGACTTTTGTCACCTAACAATACATTCTATCAAAATTTCATATCGTTCCAATGTACTGTAATTACATTCATTAATTTTAGATTATCTCTATGTAGCATGTAAATGTTTAAGCTAGTCTGTCGCGCGGTGCGTATTATATTGAAAATACTTTTATAATATTTTCCTGATCTGTAAATGTCTGTCTGAAAATAATCAATACTTTTAGTTATGTCTCATTTTTAAGTGATTTATTGTCAAATAATAGTTTTTAATGCTTTTTTAAAAAAGTTTATAGAACTGTTAATAGTAAAGAGTTTTGTTTTTTTGTGTGTTTTTTTCCCGACTACATGTATTTAGAAATTAAATTGAATGTCTTATACAAGATGAACAAATTGTAAATTATACATTTAAACTATTAAATTATATTTCCTGAAATGATTCCTTTTTTTAGATTTGTATAATGCTGAAAAACCCAAGGACCAGGAGTGAAAATTTAAAGATGCATAATAACTAATGGAGCCAAGATTGTTTCTTTTTTACTTTTAGATTTTAAAGCTTTAGTTAGATTTCATCTCTGTGAAGTTATACATTTTAATTTGCATGATATTACATCTGACAATTATATTTTATATCTCATCATACCTATTTCTTTTAACGCAATAAAATATTATTGTAATGAAACATTTGTTATTTTAAAATATTTAAAAGTATACCGTTTGATTTTAAATTGCTTATATCACAAGTTATCAAAAAATTTTAATGATCCTCCAGCAGATTTTAATGGTACTACCTGCATTTATTTACGCAAGATCATTGTATCTCCCTGCTGGTAAAAAATGGAAAATTCAGGAACCTTGATCTATAATTTGGGAAACATGAGAAATATGTCACCAATGAAGTCCCACCACAACATCATCACAAAGCTCAAACACTTTAAAATAAATAATCAAAAAATAAATAGGATTAGTAATATTTTGCTGCAGGAGAAAAAACAATTTTTAGAGTCAGTGGTTAAAAGTTAAATCTGTATTTGCTTTTAGTTGAGATCTCTTTTAGAAAAGAGAGGTTTTCTCAGCCTCAACATGTGATGAAATCACCAGGAAAGCCAAATGGAAAACATTTGGCAGGAGCAAATAACGCGTGTTACGATATAAGAGTGCAGCCTTACACTAAACTAAATATATACTGAAATAACAAGAAAGTGATTTGAAACAAGCTCATTTTCAAAAATGAAATTCAGTTTTATGGGGAGGGGCGAAATTTTGTTACATCGATTTTGAGGGGGAGGGGGTTACTTTTTGTGACAAAGTGTGACCAGGGGGAGTGGAAATCGCCAAAGTTTCGTGATGTCATTTATGGACGACCCCATACAAGTTCTAGCACGCGGGTCGTATTCCAAACAAAGGTCGTATACCAAGTTGGACGTATACCAAAGTAGACGTATACCGAGGTACCACTGTATTGGGCTTGTCATTCATCGACTCCCAAAAGGCAGCACAGAACCGGTGTAACAGGCCAGATTTAACCCCCGACCAGGATATACCCGGGTATTATCTGGCCTAGGCCAGAATATACCCATTGTAACAAGCCAGATTAAAACCCTGACCAGAATATACCCTGTGTAACAGGCCAGATTAAACCCCCGACCAGAATATACCCGGGTATAAACTGGCTTAGGCCAGAATATACCTTGCCAGAATATACCCCTTTGACGTCATGAGGATATATAGTAAAAAATGACTGAATGAGTATATAGACATTCTATTAGTTTTAGCTATGTCAGCTAAACTCATTTCTTAAGTAGGAAAGATGTTTTATTAACAATAAAATAACAATAATAAAATAATTTCTTTTATTACGATGTCTGATGGGACGGTACTTTTTATCTGAAGTTACAGTCTACACAAGTATAGATGGAATCAGCGTTTTTTTTAAATTTTAAAGTTGAATAATTCAAACAATACATGAAATGATTATTTTTTTTAAAAAGTAGTTTATGCGCGATAGGGACTCTAGTTGTAGCTTTTCAAACACTTGCGAATATTTTTTTTGTGTACCTCGCGTATTAATCAAATCATTTTTTAAAAATTATTTTGAGTATGGCAATAAAGAATTTTTTAAAGTATTGAATTAAATTATGCATGAATGTTTTTTTCCTCGCATACATTTTAAATGTTACTGGCAACCACGGTTTATGGCTATCTTCATTTTGTTTTTGAAATAAACATATCATGGCGCTTTCCATTTAAAAAAAATATATCTGATTTTACACTGATCTGCAAAATAGTTAAAAGAATAGGCCGACTAAAGTGTGGGAAACATCGTTTGACTTCACCCCATGTTGCTTGTCGTATTTCCGAACCTTTATCTGTAGCCCGGTTTGCCATTGCGGCGTCTTAAGACATTTAAAAAAAAACTTGTTCCACTAGCGCAAATTATTGTTATTTTTTAAATCACGTGGTAAAATCATTAAACAAGGGAAGAGTGTAGCTAAAGAATATATCGACTGACAAAATACTAAGAAACACCGACAATGTCAGCAACGTAAAAGTTTACAGCAATTAACAGGGTTCTTCATCCAATCAGTTGCCTGATGACTCTGTTAAGGGTAATGTCAATGGGAGCATACAACAAAAGGAACTACATGGCAACCACATAACAACTACATGACTACTACATAACAACTACATGACAACTTGGATCAAAGTGTGGAATGGGTAGGCTGAGGAAACCAGGAAAACCAACACTGTCAACATTTGAAACCAGCCCTATCAACATTTGAAAATTTAAACTGTAATACAAATTCAAAACTAGATATAAACCAATGATAAGCGTAATAATCTTCTGTATAGAATTATCGTCTGTAAATGATAAGATAAGGTACGGACTCCAAAGTGGTCGCACGCGTTTGAAAAGCAACAAATAAAACCACTTATAACTCTAAAAAAATAAAATAATCATGTAGTCTTGATTACGTAAATGTTAAATAAAAAAAAAGAAAAATGCTGATTCCATATATATATTTGCATACACTGTAACTTTTGATCTTGAAATTCTAAATTATATAAGATTTTATATATGTTAAAAACGAGACAACGACTTGAACGACATCATCATTTTCAAATAAAATGTAATGCTCCTTTCATTCATCGTAAAATGTTTTATAATTATTATTTTATTTTAATTAAAACAATTTTGCTACTTAAGAAAAGAGTTTAATTTCTTTGACAGAGCTAAAACACGAAGAGAAAGTCTAAAAAGGCATTCATCCATTTTTTACTATATATCCCCATGTTGTCAAAGGGGTATATTCTGGCCTGAGGGGGTGTATTCTGGCCAAGGCCAGTTTAACCCCGGGGGTATATTCTGGTCAGGGGTTTAATCTGGCCTGTTACACCGGTATTTAGAAACTCTTTGTAATTAGCAGCAGGGCCGCCGCCAGAAATCTTTGGCCCCCTGATAACTGCGTACGTGTGGGTCCCTCTGGGCTCCACCTCGTGCCTGAAGCGTTTTCCCAGGTCCCCACTGTCCAAAAACCTAGAAATCCTATATAATAAAAGGCTAAGTTCGGTCCCGTCATCTATAGCGATTGGTCTCTCAAACACACATGACTCCTACAGCCAATCATATCAAGTTTACGCGGACGTTCAAAACGAGTTATTTTTGGTGCAGTATTTCTTCCAAGATTTTATTTTGAGTCATGCGCGTTGGGATTTATAGTCAAAAGCTCTGTTTTTACGAGTTATTTATTGTAACTATAATGAATAGTATTTTTGACGTGATGCACATGTATGCCAGTCGAGACGGCTGTTGAAGGGGAGTCACAACAAGCCACCGAATGGTGGCTGAACGTCCTTGGACGGGCTTAGTTGCTCGTATGTACATATTACAAAATAACCGAAATGTAGCTTATCCGACAGCGACAATGCTGGCTTTCATTAATTATAAATACCAATAAAATTCTTGGTGAGTTGAACCTTCTCACAAATAAAAGTTTGACTGCAAGTAGGAAAGCCAGCGAAAGCAGAGGGCGGGATTGAAATTATACATTAATGAGATAGGCCTATGCAACGGGTTACTTGTAACGGTACAATTATATGAATACAACTTGGAGTGTAACAGACTTTTGGAAAACATTTTGCCAGTGTAATCTGAAGGCATTTTTTTTATCATGTATATTAACTCACTTTCAGTTTTTAACTTGCATAACACGACGCGCTGTCTGCCTCGGTCTTGCAAGTGCTCTGGCCATCGCCCAGAACGGCTGTAGTTGCGAAATTCGTATTTCCTGTTCGACAAAATCATCAAACTATCATTTGCCACTCCTAGTCCTAACTTCGCTGATAGTTCTACTGTCTCGACGTCAGTTGGAGTTGAAGATGTTTCGTTTCCAGATCTGATAGTTGCACAACCGCGTTCTTCGTCTGCGAGCCGCAAAACTTCACTTGGCAATTCCTGACGGGATGTCGATGGAAAGGAAACATCTTCAGATTTAGCAGAGATATTAGGTTTAACAGAATCGCTGTGTTAAAAAAACTGGGCAATTACATTTTTTATTTTTCAATTATTTTCCCGTCGCTTTTGAGAACCAGACTTGTGTCAATTCATTTTATGTTCTACTTTGATCTGTTTGGCAAATAATAACTCCATAATAAAGTATTCATATGTGGGGATAAGTAACAACTCAGTTAGAAAGATGTTATCACATCTAACATTGTAGGTAGGCGACAGCCGATATCCGGAATGCCGGATATTAGGACTGGTCATCGGGTATTTCGCCACTATCCGGATTCGGCAAATACTTATGGCAGATCCGGGTAGTATCTGGATATCAATGTATTAAAGAATTTTTAAAAAATAAAATTAAATTAATATTTAATACGATTATAAACAATTATATAAAAAGTTAAAAACAATAACAAGAAATCAGTACATTTAAAAAGAATGTATAGTGAGAGAGCATTTAATACAGCGGGGCAGATAAATGATGATAAGCGTTCTCACTTGTCGCCGAACAAACTTGGGATGTTATTGTTCATGGAAAAGAATTTGGATATGACAAACACTTAATTTTTCGAAACTTGAAAATCGAAGAAACAAACTACAAACTTAAAGGTAACAAGTACTGCTGTACCATGTTACAACTTACTAGTAACTAGTAGCTACTAACTAGTAACTATTTTATTTAATCATGTCATTACATTATTTTCATTGTTATAGCTGATATATTAATTTTATGTTAAAAATAATACTTCTGTGTTAAAAATAATAATTTTAAGATAAAAAATTATAATTTTAAGCTTAATTAATAATTATTAGTTTACTAGACGCACCGCGGCGTAGCATACACATTTTTTTAAAATTAAAAAAAAACAAATGTTGCCGCTTGGGCTTGAACCTAAAACCGCCCGCATGTCAGGCGAATGTAATAACCAATACACTACGAAATACTGTGAAGAAACAATGAAAATGTATGTAAAAAAACATTGCTGGTCTCAAGACATGCCCCACCCCTCCACTACCTTCGCTTTACAACCATTAACTGTGATTAGTTGACCCCAGCGAGGGTCATTCGTCTTGCTCGATTGCACATACTTGCAGCTTGTCTCGCATGGTCCCACCACGAAGAGAATTATATATAGAGATACTATAAATTATAAACTTTGTAGTTAAACATGAGCCTTGGAAACTGGGACAGGCTGAGAGTTGGCTTTCGTTTTTAACTTCTTTGTCATTGACTAGGACGTTGACAGTAGTCAATCATTCAATACTTTCCATTCAGTATTTACAAATAAACATTTTAATTATATGACATAAGTTATATCATTGTAATAATTTTATATTCTTTGTTGTTTTTTTCCGTTAAACTTTAAATGGCAGTTGCAATTGTGATTTGATTTGCAAACTTACAAATACAAATGTTGCTTGGCTCTATAACACGTGTTATATCTTATTCAGTCTTATAATTGTAAAACTCTAGTCTATTGTAAATATTATAATTATAAAAATAAGTAAGGTAACAAATTAAGTTATACATTAAATTATTAATATATAACAAAATAAACAAAATAACAAGCTTTTATCTTGAAATCATTCAAATCCATGTTAAATATAGTAAAAGAATCAATTTCAATACGAGAATAGTATATTAAGTTAAAAAGTTACAAGTATAGATATTACTTTACTACATAAGATAACGAACTAATTTAACTAATAGCATATAAAACTTAAATCGTCAGATAAAAGAACTGTTTAATTATGGCTCTAGGTCACGAATTTTTGAACATCACACTACACACTCAGTACAACACTGTTCGCTTGGTACACACTACACAGTTCGTTGAACTTCGTTCAATTTCGTTCATTCAATTCATTGTAAAATGTTCATCGTTCAAGTTGACAGTGTCATAAAGTGGAAAGCAGATACTCTCCATTTGTAGGATTTGTAGAATAAATATTTAATAAATAGTATTAAATACTAGATATAAAGTAGTAAAGTACACCCTATTAGCGCTTACACTTAAATGTAGAGATATCCGGATCCGGCAAATATTAGGAGCAAACTATCCGGATTCGGCAAATAGTAAAAAACATATCCGGCTGATCCCTAATTGTAGGTATTTTGACAAGAAATTTAAATATTGTCATATAACTCTAAAACACTTTTTTTAAAGGGCTATCTCTAAGCTTTCTAAAAACACCAATTTCATCTTTCTATTTTGAACAGAAGTCGAGTTATCATTTATTTAGTGAATTTTTAAGCCTCTTTTATAAACCAACAATTTTACTTTAAAAAAAAACTTGTGACCCATTTAAAAAAAAATTTCACCCTTTTTGCCATTATGTTTTGTTTTTTTTTAAAGATAATTGCATCAAACTTGAAGCATTATAATTAGATTTATCCTTTAAGTTTGAGAACCCACAACAGAACGTATAAAATTGTTACCCTCTGTCATTTGATGTTGACATCAAAGCATTTATGATGTAACCGCAACTCCGTTTGGTTCTCTTAAGACAGGAGTCGGCGAACTTTTTTGCCCCTTACCCCAAAATATACAAGTTTATGTGTGCGTTACCTCCCCCCCCCAGACTCGAGGTCCTGCCCAAAGGGCTCGGGCGGGGATTTGGGGGAGCGTCGTTTTTTTTAAACAAAGAAGTTAACCGTGATGATTAAAAGTCAATGTTTAATTCGTATGCATTAAAATTAAGTAAAATCTAAGGATGCTAACAAAGTTTGATTTTTGAAGGCCGGTTAAACGTTTTTAAAAAACGGACTGGCTTAATCGGATACCTAAAAATTAAAATTATAAAAGTATATGTTAATATTATTATTAACCCGAAAAGAACATACTCTAGCAAATTTATATGCCCACAATGATTCAGCATTACCCCCAAGAGTTCCCTTTTTACACAGAATGAGATAATATACCGCTGTTCACCGACCCCTCGGTTAAACCGCCCGATAGCGGTAGCCATGCATTTTTTCATTAGCTTATAAACTCCACAAGAGCATGCAACAATTTAAACACGCCTCGACCATTGGTGGCATTATATTTACAACTCTTGTGTGACGCAATTAAAATCGTAAAAATTAAAATTGGGAAAAAACAACAACACAAAAACAAACAAAAAAACCAACAAAAAAACTCGTGAGCTTCGGAGTAAAAAGTTCTGACAATATTGGATATTTTATTAATATCATAGTATTTTTCATCTTCAACTTGCAGGAATTACTGTATTTTGCGACGCACAATATGACATTCTACATTCCTGTACAAATGTGGGGTTCGTACAGTACTCACCATATTCCTCTTCCAGCGCATACCAGATAATTTTTTAGAAAACATGAGATTTGATATCAATGTGGTAATTTTAGATCAAATGCCTTTGACGTGAATATACTTAACGTGTGTTACGATATTACAATGCAGACCTACACTAAATAAATACTTAAATGACAAAAAAGTGATTTGAAACATACTTATTTTCAAATAGAAATTATGGTGGGTTTTAGATATTTTTTTTTAGTTTGGGGGGGGGGTCAAAGCTTTGTGACGTATTTTTAGAAAAGGGCCCCCCCCCCTTTTAAAGTCTAATTTTTTGTGACGACGTGTGACGATGGGGGATGGTGAAAAATGGTTCAAAATAGCGTGACGTCATTTATGGACGGCCCCAAAGTATCTGATTTCGTCAATCAGTGCTCTGTGTTGCGTATTATAAAGTGTATACACTTTACTTTGTTCCTCAATTTGGAATTCATATTAACAAAATAATTGTATCCCTTATTTAGGCATTAGCTAATAGCTAGTGTTACCCGTCAAAAGTGATGGAAGTTTTCAAAATAATAATATTTCAGCTGAAATCTGTAAATTTTGAAAAAACAAATACACATCAGAATAAACGTAATGTAATACTGAACTTTTATTGATTTTTATTTTATTCATTTATTTCCATATTGAAAAATTTTATGTGGATGTTACAAAATTGTTGTTGTTTTTTTGAGCTGTAATTTATTTTTCAAGGCTTTTTATTTTAGCGGTGAGCTGCTTTCTAAAATTAGCAGCGTTACGAACGGACGGACGGACATGCACAGCAAATTTTGTATATTGATTATTCCATTTTATTAAAAAGGTCATTAACGAAAAATAATTGGACTTGGTCATTTGATGATGGAGCGAAAGTTCTTTCAGCTCTATAATGACTCAATTTTTTTAAGTCGACAAAATGTATTTTCTATTTACAATTACATGATTCACGCTAAAACAAGAATATGGCCAGTTTGTATTTTCCATTTTGTAGACTGTATATTTTGTTCTTTCAAATTCATCTTAAGGGGATCATGATTCGAGCCATTGATACTCAAGGAGGTACCATTAAAAAGAGTGCGTTCATTATAAATGTATTTGCTTTCTTACATTAATAGCTATTCAATTATCTTTAATCTATAATTTGCCATGATCTCATTTAATGTTATTTTAAAATAAGAAATATTAATTTTGCTTGTGTATTTGTTACCCTTATCGTTATGCTTGGAAAGCCAAATTAAAACCACTGTTTGATTTTTAGCTTTCAAAAGATTTCGTGCCTTTCTTAACTAAAGACTTTACTTAACCGAGCGGTACAATGGAGAGATTGTGTTGGTCGGTGTGTAACAATCAGTGGCGTAAAACGGGTTGGCATCGAAGCAGTTGCCATGGGTGCCAGCTCAAAAGGGCGGCTCTAAATCTGTAAGTTTAAAATTGTATTTAAATAAATACAGTCGGACCTCTCAAAGTCGAACTCAAAAGGACCAGAAATAAAATTCGACTTACGGAGTTTTTGAGTTAGGGAAAATTGCGTAATAGGCGCAAATTAATCAAGGACAATGTAGATATTAAGAGATACTGTAAATATCATAAGTAATACTATAAAACATGTAAATAAAATCTCTTTTCTCTGTTTTTCATGCTTAATATTGATTATAGTTGCAGTTGTACAGCATGCATGACTTAACACAAATTTTGTTGAAATTAGTATAGTACAATAAAATAAAGAATTCATTTTTAATATTATCCTCCATTTTTTTATTCCTGTGGTTTGCAGCACTCTTTCTTTGACTAGGGGCCCAACACTACTTCTTTGCCCGGGGGCCCAAAATGGTGTAAAGACGGCTCTGCTTGCAATATAATTGGTTTTAGAGTTTTTTAGAGAATAAAATAGATGTAATATAAAGTCTTATAATCAAATAATGCACCAAAATCAATAGTTTGAATGTTCATATAGATAGTTGAATTAGGAAATGACATTTATTTTTTTTCTATCATTGTCTCTTTAATTAACGATATTTAAATTTACCATTCTCAGGCAAAAAAGACTATTTCTAAATAGGAATGCAATTTTTTGTTGGATCCCGTTTCCCGTTAATACATTAAATTTCCATAATGCTCATTCATACCCCACATTAGTATTTGTTTCTATATCATGAAAACATTTCTTCCTTCTCAATATTCAATAGTCTGTTAATAAAAACAGCTATAACAATGACAAAAAAAATTAATTATAATTTTTATCCGCCTACAAAAGAATGGATGTGTTATATTAAAGCCTACTGTAAGCGTTAACCGCTGTTGTAGAGATAAGTTAGGAAAGGTCCTTAGAGTGACTTAATTAAATGTAACAATCGTCTTAAACGTCTTAAAAGTGGCAAAATATTTAATATTGATGAAGGATAGGAATTAATAATTAATTATTTAAGTGAGAAACGAATACTGCCATTAGAGATCCAACATTTTTCTATTTACTAAATGTGGTAAAAAAACCTCTGGTATATCACTAATACGTGTATGATGTATGCCGTCTACCATAAAATATTATATACATTCGATAGTGACAATTTAATTTAAAATATACATGTCAAAAACTTATTCTTTAACGACAAACAAGAAGACAAATGCATATTTTGGAGAACACGTTATATTTACGAATTACACTCATCATTTTGGACGTGCATTAAAATTGTTTTCCATTAATGATGCACCACACAGCACCGGTGCGTATTTATTTAATTTGACTTTGTGTATCCAAAACTGAGAAAATATGAGGAATGTGAAAATCGTAATTGAAAAATATCCATTAAAGTGTAATTTAAAATCCATGAGACATAACATTAAAAACTTATATTTTGTAAATGTTTCATTCTATGTCGATTAAAAACACGTATAGAAATATGAAGCTAAAATACAAATTTAAATTTAAAAATCTTATTTATATAAAAAAGATTAAAAATTATGAAATACATTTAATGGCTTTTATATATCTGTTTGCGTTATTATTTTTACGACGCCTACCCGAACAACAGATATCCTCCGAAAGGAAGAGTTTTTATTTTATCCAAGTGGCACGCCACTTGACTTCGATCCCTATAATCCTTATATAATAAAAGCCTTAGTTCTGTCCCGTCATCTATAGCGATTGATCTCTCAAACACATATGACTCCTACAGCCAATCATATCAAGTTTACGCGGACGTTCAAAACGAGTTATTTTTGGTGCAGTATTTCTTCCAAAACTTTATTTTGAGTAATGCGCGTTGGGATTTATAGTCAAAAGCTCTGTTATATATTTTAATTATAATGAATAGTATTTTTGACGTTATGCACATGTATGCCGGTCGAGACGGGTGTTGAAGGGGAGTTACAACTTGCCACAGAACGGTGGCGGAACGTCATCGGACGGGCTTGGTTGCTTGTTATGGATAAATTGTTAAAGACTTGCTAACATTCCCTCATTCCCGTCTTCATTAGTTTCTATTATTATTCATAAATATAATAACGTTTATACAATTAGTTAATTTTTATGGGAAAATATGGACATAGCCGCGTTTTTCAAATATATAAAATGTTATGGATATTGCAAGATTCTATTATGGTGACAACAATATTGATGTTCTTAGAACATTTGTTACTGCACTTACATTAATATTATTTATAATTTTTAGTTTACTAGTTTACTTCTCAAAATGATATGTTTAAAAGATGTCTTGTTATTAATGATGTTATATTGTTGTTTTATCTAATATAAGTGGGACGGCAGGCGTCCCATTCGTTTATATTAGATAGATGAACTAAACCAAATTTAACACATTAGAATAACTCTTTGGCCCAAAGTGTTATTTGTTTCTATATGAGCTTTACAAAAATATATTTACTAAAAGTATATGCCTATGGCCTGGTGAACTATAATTAATTTTTTTTATATTCTTTAAGGTTTAAAAATATTATTTTATAAATTGGCTACATGCTAGATGGATGGATATAGACAAAATAAACGGAACTGTCATGGCTATATTAAAATGCGATATTATTATGGAATTAAAACTCTAAATCCTTTTGTTTGTGGCTCTTGAGCGATTTTTCATTTCTTTTATGCAACCTTTAAAAAATTAACTTGCAATATCTTTAAACATAAGTATTAATTAAGTTACACATGAATTAAACTTAAGTCAAAGTTCATAACCTTGACTTTTGTGATGCATACCCGTACCTTAATGTAAATTATTCTCAAAGTTGTCGTATTATCGACTTTTGGAAGTTCTGAAAATAATTTACATTTATTTTTCCCTAGAATTGAGTTATTTTTAACATATTTAAATGGACAAATTTTGCTTTTAGTTTTACCTTATTATTTTAGCAGACTCTGAATTTAAATTGTTTTCTTAATTTTCAGTTTATTGAAACAGAGTTAAAATATTCTAGTCTAGAGAATTCTAAATTATATCTTTGCAGTCTATCCGTTAGTCTTAGTCCATTGTCATGGTCCAATGTTTCACACTTTAACACTATTTATTGGACAAACTCTCGATGTCAATTTTTTGTTTGTTATTCACTTGATTCAGGTTTGATCTAAAATATTTTAGAAAATTCTGTGATTTTATTCTCCATTATGTCACTGTTATTTATAAAAAGATATTAATTGGACACAATTTAAAGGTTCACCGACAAAACGGCCCTGACATAACGGCCCCGACAAAACGGCCCCAGAATAATAGATTAACTAAAAGTAAAATGTCCAATCAAATATTAAATTCGTATTTATACTCACCTATTCAGTGTCAGGTTTTGCTAATAATAAACAATAATAATGACATCACAATAGTGAATTTAAGAGCCTCTACGCGAAATGGTACCAATCGCTGCTGTTTGTTGACAAGAAACAATATAATAACATCACAAGATATACATTTACAATTTTACCACTTTATTTAAGGGTGAAAAAGTTGACAAAAGCTTAAAATGAAAAAAAAATTAAAGTTTTTTGTTGAAAAATGTTAACAATTTGTATGGGGCCGTTTTGACCGGGGCCGTTATGTCGGGGCCATTTTGTCCGGGGCCGTTTTGGCAGGTTCTCCAATTTAAAGCCTTATACATTTTTTTCTGACTGATTTTCCGTTTATAAAACCCCAAGTTTTCCAAAATTCAAAAATCTATTTAAAAATGTTTCACCAAAGCCAGTATGTGCCAACATGCGTGACGAATGACCCTCTCTGGGGTCGACCAATCAGTTTATAGTTGGCAAGCAGAGGTGGTCCTCTTGGGTTCAAGTTCAAGCCCCAGCAAGTACAATAATTTTTTAATTTATAATTTTAAAAACCCGTAAAATAATTGTTGGTAAAACGCACCACTTATTGGTTTCTTTAAATTTATTCATTTTTACTGAGACCATTGCAACGCACTTCGGGTCTGCTAATATGATATTATATATGTAAATTTATCACTGTTAGTAACATATAGTTCAAGATTCTGTATGTCATCAAAAGGATAACGTACCAATTTGTTCGTACATCTTAGGTTATTTTTCTAGATATAATATCGTGACGTCCATGCTACAATTATAAATAAACTAGATCCGACCAACGGCGTAGCATGCACCGCAGAATTGCTCATAGATAGTGCAAAGAAAAGGGGTACAGAAGGGGCCTAAAATTCCCGCAGTGCGCATTATGGTAGTCCTTTTAAAAATGTACTTCCTTTCCTTCAATATATTGTAGGCCTCAGTGTTATGCGCCTCCAAATATTCACTCGTTACCCCAAATGAGGTAATTTACCCCTGTTCACCGACCCCTGATGTATAGAATAGATCAGTGGTTCCCAAAGTAGTCCCTACGGACCTCCAGGGGTCCGCGGAACCGTTCAGGGGATCCGTGGAAAATTAAAATTGATTTGGGGGTCCCTGAACAACGTCAAGGGGTCCTCGGAAGGTTTATAATAGAAATAATAAAATTATGCTTTTAAAAATAATTATTACAAAATTAAAAATGAAGTACAATGAATACTGTAGTAACAATTTTTAAGTCCTGAGTAAAATAAAGTTGTTTGATCTAAAAAAAATAGCAAAACACACGACGATATTTCCACAGCTGTAACCAATCAAAATGATTGGTTTATTGAATGGTATACCAAGTTTGATGTGTGAGAAATGCGGAGACCCTACATGTAGGTCATAAAAAATACATTCTTTTACCGGAAATGATGATTGCAGGGTTGGGTAAATTTTGACGTGTCGGTAAGTCATATTTATATTATATGACTTACCGAAAGCTTTCCACATTTGATATGATTGGACGAAATTCACAAATCGAGTCAGCAAAGTTACTTTTGTAAAATAAAAAATTCGACCACACGCCTTTTTAGAGAGTTAGCAAAGTAATATTTAAAAATAGTTTTCTAATATATTATGATAAAATGGCTTTAGAAACCTAAAATATTGAAACATAGAAATCACCCCTTAACCCCCCCCCCTATTTTTCTTCAAAGTTTAAGATGGCGCAGTGTGAGACAGACTACCGAAAATAGTTTTATACAGCAACGCAATTATGCTGATACATGCATAACTTGCCAACAATATAAAGTCTAAAAGAGTCGTACATGTAATCGACAAGTTATCTGAATGTAATGCAGATATCAAGAGTTTAAACAAATTTTCACAATCTCAGGCTAAAAGAAGTTTAGTATTGTTAGTTGGAAGTTTTGATATAGTTGCATTTTGTAATGTTATCCAGATTGAGTACTTTTGAACGTAAGTATATTTAATATTTGAATACAATTTGTATCTTTTGAAAACGATATGTTTCGCATTTTCAAAATAGCAATACCTTAAAGTTAATTTTAAAAAAAACAACCCGTAAAAAACCAAGTTTTTGACTATAAATCCTTTACGTATGAGACGTAACTAAAAGAATGTTCATAATAACACGCAGCGCAAGACCATCCAAAAATACAAAATTGCAGTTGTGTCGTTAAACGTGTTTAATATAATGCGCACCGATCAGGAATAGGTTTATAAAAAGTGTTGTCAGTAAAATACGCACCTTATTGCGCGACAGAAAGGTTGTTCAATATAATACGCACCGCGACGCTCTATCTAAAAAAATAGCATGATACATAGGAATAAATAAAATAATCTAAAAAATCAATAATTTAATTACGGTACATGCGATCGATCTGAAATTTTGATACATTGTTTTTATCATCGGTACGAAACTGCCTGCAAAATTTCAGCTCGCTATCTTGCGAGCAAGTGGGTTAAAAATCGATCAAAAGTTTTGGCGACAAGCAAGCAAGCAAGCAAGGTCGGTCGGTCGGTCGGCCGCAGACACCACGAGTTAATATAAAGGATTTTAAAAAAAAATGAAGCTCACAAAGTTCTTTGAAAATAAAAAGAATTTTATTCTTCCGACTCACGTCAAATAATTCCAAATTATTTTACTGTAGCATTCCATTAAAAAGGTTAATAACTAATAGTTAAGTAACCGTTTCAAAAAAAAATTATGTACAATATTTCTTATATTTTGTGCCCTTTTTAGCAGATAAGTGTTCCAGAAAAATGTAGTACAGTGTTAAATATTTGAAGTATCGCTTTATTTATCATTAGGAAATAGTATTTTACCAATGTGTCTTCTCTGAAATAAAACTTTGTCGAATGATTCTATGAAACCTTCCAAGCTTATTGAACAATTTAATGAAAATCTATAGTGATTAAAAAAGATAAGACTTAACGATTTTTTGAAGCAGACCAAGAAACATATTTGAAGACACCATCACTTCAACAACTCATAGGGACAACATCTAAGTGAGATGGCGATGGACTGCGTGCGTCTTATATTTCTTTATTGATTGCAAAGTCTGGAAAGCCCCACACGATTAATGAAGAACTTATTTTACCAACTGTAAGTGAGGTGATGAGCACTGTGTTGCACAAACCAGCTTCAACATGACAAAAAGAAATCCATTCAGCAATAATTCAGTCCAAAGAAGGGTTGACGAAATGGCTCAGTGTGTTAAAAATTCTCTATGTGATTACTTAAAAACATCTGAATTTTCCCAACAGCTTGACGAGTCCACTTTACCAGGAAACGAGACTTTACTTTTAGCTTATGTAAAATTTGTAAAAGAAGAATAATTTTGCCTAGAACTGTTGTTTGCTATATGTTTTGAAACATATACGAAAGGTGAAACGTTATTAACTGAATTAAAAAAGATTTGTCGATGAAAAAGCTATACTGTTAAATAATATCATTTCTGTTGCTACTGACGGTGCTCCGGCGATGGTAGGAAGATAAAACATAGGGGGACGCGGTGGTCGAGTGGCAGCGCGCTCGACTGGTGTACCTAGTATTGTGAAGGCAAAGATTTGTTCCCGGGGAATCGGGCGTCCCTGAGTCACCCAGCTCGGAATGGGTATCTAACACTAGTTAGGCGGCTGGGTAATGCGTGGAACCCTTATAGCCGTGGCCTGTTAACGCTTCATCACTTGCCAACAGATCATATGTCATGGTCTGTGGACGCAATTATCTTCTGCATAGAAGGAGCGTCTGTATGGATAAGATAAGATAAGATACCGATGCTTTCTGGCATACCTAAAACAGGATGTACCACATGTATGTTCAGTGCATTGTTTCATTTATTGACATCATTTTGTTGCAAAAATCTTAGTGAACGTTTGCATGGATCACTAGATTACGTCATTAGAGCAGTTAATAAAATCAAAAGGAATGCCTTCAGTGAGATATGTTTTGCTAAACTTTGTTTGGAAAATGATGAAGACTACCTCTCACAGTTCGAAGGTTATCTAATAGTGCTTGTTTAAATCGATTTTATGATCTCTTTTATTTTTTGCTGGAATTCCTGGAAGGCAAAGACAATGATTTGAGACAAATTTAAATAACTAAAAAATGACATAGCCTACATGACAGATTTTTTTGCCAATTTTAACGAAACTAGTTTGAAACTACAGGGTGACAAATTAAATGTAATAAAAACTAAAAGCATAATATCTGCGTTTGTTGCAAAACTTTTTCTGTATAAACAAAACTTGGGAGAGGAGAATGTTCTCAGATTCAAAAGCTCTCGAACTTGCAAAAAAGAGATGAAGACTTGTTTACCTACTATCAACACTTAACAGCTCTTCATACAGACCTGAACCAAAGATTTGAAGAAATTCTTCACTTGGATATTCCCGACTTTCTTTGTAAGGTCCTTCAATGGGGCAGTTATCTTTGAAAAATTAGGTATAAAGTTATTGTAATACGCTATTAGGCCAACTAGTCCCCTTACTTGTCTCTTATTTTTTGGTCGTTCTATTTCCAACACTTTGTTTATATTGTTCATGTCTGGTTTTAAGATGCCTGCTCCAATTCTATGCCCCAGAAATTCGATTGATTCTTTACCTATTTCTAACTTAGATGGTTTACTGGTGAACCCTGCCTTTTTAAGAATTTCTAAAACCTCTCGAGTAACTCATATATGCGACTCCCAGTCGTCTGTGTATACACAGATATCGTCAAAATAAGTAACTACCTCTTTTACTCCTTTGAATAATTTCTTAACAATTTTATTGAACGTTGCCGGTGCGGTTGCCAATCCGAATGGCATAAAGTTATATTGATATGCCCCGTCTGGGCCTTGAAAAGCTGTGTATTCTTTGCTTTTCTCCTCAAGAGGTATTTGCCAATATCTCTTTGTTAAGTCTAGTTTCGTAAAGTATTTGGCTTTATTCATGTGTTCTAGAAGTTTATCCTGGTTAGGTATAACTTATGCTACTTTTTTTGTAACTGCGTTCAATTTTCTATGATCCACGCAAGTCCGAATCGATCCATCTTTTTTCTTAATTAAAACTAAGGGAGAGCAATATGGTGACTGTGATTCCTCGATTATACCTAGTTCTAACATCATACCAATCTCCTCTTTTAGACTTTGTATCATATGTATAGGTATTGCATAAGGTTTTACGTTAATGGACTTAGAGTCTAATAATTCTATTTTGTGCGTACCCGCCGATGTTTTCCCTGGGATATCTGAAATTATTTCCTTGTACTCTTGCACCATATCGTCAACTCATCTTTTCTGTGTCTCCGTTAGTTCCTTATTAATGTCAATGCCTGAATTATCCTTTACGTTGATTAACGGAATTTGCTTAATGTCCTCACTATTTACTTCTTCCTCTTCTTCTTCGGTTATCACTGTGGCACTGGCACCATTAATTGTCTTTTTATTTTTCTCTGCTGCCGATAAGTTCGCATCTGTGTTATCCATGTTATTTTCGACAAATTTTGTTAATCTGTTGAGGTGATAAACTATACGCTTATGTCCCTTCGCAATCTCTACATTAAATGTCGATAATTTTCTCGTGACGGTGAATGGACCTTCTGAATACAGAGCGAGTTTATTTACTTTTTTAGGTTTCAACACGAGCACTTTGTCACCAATTTGTATATCTTTCTCTCTAGCCCTTTGGTCATAATATTGTTTATATTTATTTGCCTTTCCTTTCGTGATTGCCTCTGTTTTATATAACCCTAATTTTATTATGTTTTTGAGGTCTATTATATATTCATATTTCGTTTTATCTTCCTGTGTCGTATTTTCCTTTGTCAGTATTTTCCTTAAAATTGACATTGGTCCTCTCACTTTTCGCCCGAAGAGGAGTTCATAAGGAGACATTGCCGTGTCTCGTTCGGAACTTCCCGATATGCAAACAAAATTGCCGGCAAAAATCTATCCCAATTGTTGGGTTCCTTATCTGCCACTTTTCTTAACATGCTTTTTAGGGTGCCATTTAATCTTTCCACCATCCCGTTAGACTGTGGGTGGTAAATAGAAGAGTGACTGGATTTTATGTTAAACAATTCACACACCTGTTTGTACATATCGGAGGAGAACTGGGGCCCGTTATCTGACGGGATCTCTTCTGGGAATCCCATTCTAGAGAACATTGTTAATAGGGCCTCATAAACGTCTTGTGTTGTTATATTTTTTAGCGCAATAGCTTCAGGCCAACGAGTAGCCATATCTACCAACGTAAGGGTATATCTATTCCTATTGTCACTTAATTGTAATGGCCCTACGATATCAATAGCAACCTTCTGAAATGGTGTTCTGATTACTTCCATTTGACCTAACTCTATGGGTTTTATGCTCCCCGGTGGACGTGCTTTTTGGCAAATAGGGCAAGACTTAATGAATTTTTTGATATCTATGCTCATACGTGGCCAGAAATACTGAGAAAAAATTCTGTATTTGGTTCTTCTGACTTACATGTGTCCGGCTAATGCTGTTGTATGAGCCGTTTCTAAGACTAATCGTCGGTATGGTTTCGGAATCACCAATTTTTTTTCATTACTGTTATCTATTTTAGAAATAAATATCCCGTATAGTATATTATTGTTTATTTCAAACTTTATTATTCCTTGTTTGGTGCTTTCCACCCTCTGACTTTTAACTTTTTGCCATAGTTTATTTAGTCCACCATCCTTTGCCTGCTCCTCAGCTAAATTGATGTGTTCAAATATTTTTGGAATTGTACTAATCACCGTTTTCATTTGTGGTCCTCCCCCTTTATCTCGTTTATTCTGGGCCCTGGTAACTACGTTACAGTGATGGAATGGTGTGTCCTCGCCTGATCTAACATTTCCTAAAATCACATCTGTTACCGTATCTTCAAACAGGGCGGACAAAAATCTACCGCAGAGATAAGGGGTTTTAATGTCTACTATAGCAGTTTCAAACGTTTTTATCGTCCCATCGATAAGTTTAACTGTAAAGGTCTGATCAGTCATGTATTTTTTTGGTATTAAACTCTTTCTGCACCCTACGATTGTACAGCTGGTGTCTCTAAGAAGAGAAGCTTCCTTCCCTAACAACAAGCATTTTTCGACATTTAACCTACCCGTGGACTTTCTAAACATATCGTTCATACTCCCCACGCATTGCGTATTGCGAGACTGCCACCCTTTTCTAGGTTTATACCCCTGCCACTGTATAATACGGCCCTGTTTGCAATCTTTGCTTAGTCACTTATCCTGGCCGTACCATGGATACTTATTTCCATAGCTAGATTTCAGGTCTGAGTTTTTATACTGATTTCCCTTCGCAGGCATCCTATTATTGGCCCATTTCTGTCGACAGTTGGCAATTATGTGACCCCTCTGACCACAGTTAAAGCATGTACCCATTACTCGGTCCTCCGTCGAGCGACTTCTAGACTTGCCTCCATATTCACCCCTATGTTCCGCCACACCCCCTACCAGTGGCTGTGTATTGACTTGTCTACTTAATTGTCCTTGTCCTGCCGACTTTATATGGTCAATTTGTGTCAGTACGTCCTCACATTTGGGGGCATTATTCATTAGGATGCATTTAACAGCCTCTTCATTCATGTTCAATAATAACTTGTTTCTACATAATGAATCCCTCAACCCCTCAAATGTTCTCTCTGTTTTTGTACTGGCCACCCAGTTGTCTAAACTTCTAACCAATTTTGAGTGGAATAATCTAAAATTATTACTCTCCGGTGCTAGACTATTCCACGCTTCTCTGTACTTCTCCCCATTAAATCCTGCATGTTGCAAAAGGAGTCGCTTGACAATGTCATAATCATGCAGTTTTGTCCTAACGTCTTCCGTCATTAAGAATGATTGTAACTCAACCGTTAGCCTTACTTGTAGCTCTATCAGCCATTGACTTTTTGGCACTTTCGCCTGAGTCACTATATGTTCGAATGTCGCCACATATTCGTCGAGTTCTTGGGACCCGTCGAATTTTTGCAAATTGTTTAATATTTGTCGAAGGTCTTTGTTTTCTCTCGAGTGGCCTGTCATGTCCAGTTCAGTTACGTCTTTCCTTTTAATTTCTGCCAATTTCAATTCGTGCTCCCTTTCTTTCTGTCTCTGTCTCTCGTCATAATCTCTCTGTTCCCTTAACCTTTCCAGTGTTTGAAAATCTTTCCATTGCTCTCTCACATATTCGTCTAGTTTCTCCCCTCCGAGTGTACGTTTTTCCCCTTCTTTTTTGAACGACTCTAATTTCTCGTCCATGTTTATACTCTTACTATGGCTTCTAGTTTCCATTCTACTTCTACAATAACTTACAATAGTTATAGTGTCATTATAGAAGGGAAAAAAGGGAAAAAATAATTTATCAAATTTTAAATGATTACTTGCCTGGATTTACAGAATTACATACACAACACAATTACGTGTCCATAGAATGCTAACGTAACACAGTTCTCCTGGTAGCACAATGATATTGTCCAGCAATATTCTCACGGATAGTCCAACACACTGTATACTGGACTCTGATATTCGAGCGGATGCTTTGTTGACGGTCGTTCCCCGACACACTCCGGTCTCTGGACACAACGATGAGGCGGATGCCTTGTTGTCGGATAATCGTTCACTGACACACTCCGGTCTCTGGACACGACGATGAGGCAGATGCCTTGTTGTCGGATAGTCGTTCAGCGACACCCTCAGGACTCTGTACACGAACGCTGAGGCGGATGCCTTGTTGTCGGGACAGCCGTTCACCGGCACACTCCTCGGGACTCTGGACACGATCGGAAAGGCGGATGCCTTGTTGTCTGGCAGTCGTTCACTGTCACACTCAGGCGAACGATAAGGTGTATGACTTGTTGTCAGGAAATCATTCACCGACACACTCAGGACTCTGGACACCAACTATCCGACGGCCTGGACACGTTGAAAAGCCCGTCGATGCTTTCTCACTTAGATGCTGTGACTTGACGTACCATCCACAAGAGCCTCCAGAAATTCCTCGGACGAGCCCCCAATGTTGCGTTCTGGGTTCTGGATAAAAGTAGACAAGTCTCGACTCTTGTTCACGTATACTTCAAGCCTTTATTATTATTCAATATATGTACAGCATCTGATTAAGGTACACGACGTACTCCATACAACAATGTCCACTCACTTTTCGTGCATACATGAACCCTCTGTCCCTAATACGCTGAACACTCGAGCCACCTCGATGTGTCATCAGCTATAACAGAGCCAACGCTCTATACTAACGTCTAGCCCTAACAAGGGCTATGGACCTCCGCACTCTGTCAGTCTTAACACGTCTCCCCTCCTTCTCTCTGTCTCACACACGTATATATACACAGCACGGCCGTCCAACCTTCACACCGAGTGAATACAACTAACATCATTATGGACAAGTGAACTCCCGTCAACGCACGCCTTGACCCGACTCCCACACTGGCTCACAACAATCTCACAACAATCATTCGCAGTGATTCTCATACCTTGACATTGAACCCTTTTGCTCGGGGACAAACTCAGATCCCAAACATAGATGAAGCCATGCAGGAGCAACTTATTTAATTCTCCACAAATGAGGAACTTAAAACAATGTTTGAACAAGGATACCACACATTCTGGTTACAAAAAGAGATCCAAATTTTATGTTCTGCATTATGGGTTATTGTACAAAAATTGTTGACTGCTTTCCCGTCTTCCTATCTGGTAGAGCAAGGAATCAGTGCCATTATGAACCTCATCACAAACAAAAGAAACCGGCTATGCATTAGTGCTCGTGGGGATTTGCATTTACTACTCACAAACATTTAGCTGGACATTAATATAGGCATACAATTATTAAAATCTCATTAACTTTATCCAAGTCCTTAATTTCTTTTTTTAATTTAACAAAAGTTTATTTTTAAATAAATAATCTTTCAACGAAATGTTGTTAATTTAATTAGTAAATATGTATACTATACATTTATGTTGCGTTTTCACTTGGGGTCCGTGGGCAAGTTTTGACTATAAAAGGGGTCCTCGATTAAAAACGTTTGGGAACCACTGCTTAATAGTAATAAAACTGAAATTGATTTTAACGTAATACTATATATTATAAGTTTTGCTTTGTATTATTTTAATGACATATTTTAAACACACAAATAAATGACAGGCCTGATTTTCACATAAAAATATTGTTTAAAAAAATTAATTTAAACATAACTTGTTTCAACAACTTATTGATATAAACTTAAAAATAACATTAAAAAATTACAAATTAATTTGTGTTTACGAAATCAAACAATGTTGACATAACTGTTTTACTTGCCCGGTACTTTTACGAGAAATACATGTGCAATGGTAATACCTTCACATAACTTCCCATACCTTCCCATACATTCAAATACTTTCCCATTCCTTTTTATACTTTCCCATACTTTCCCATAACTTCCCATACCTTTTATGTGCAGTAGATAGGTTCACCAATTTCACCTGTTTTCATAGAAAATTTTTATTTTCTTCTTTTTAGTGCACTTTCTATATGTAAATAAAAGCGTGTCCTTTTAAAAACAATATTTTTTACATTATTTTATTAAAGGCTATAATCACTTCGCGTGACTGTATTTAACAACTTCAATATACCATGACGATCGAATGAATTTTGCCGCTAGCAAATGTTTAAACCGTTTTTTATAAAGCTTACACAACACAAAATAGAATTCAAGGCCTCTTTGCCGAAACTGAGCAAGATGTCACAACCCTGAAGATTTCATTAGAAGTGACATTAAGGCCCATTCATTGCAAGATGTAACATTTCAAACACTTGTTTATAGCAAATATTTTTAAAAAAATTGATTGGGGAGTAAAACATTAAGTGTTTACGAAAAAGAAATTGTAGGCCCTGAAGGAAGAGTTGTTATGAGTTCATTGCCATATAGTATGTTAATGTGGGCTAAATAGTTGTTGTTTTTTAATTCCAAGTTTGGTTAAGATTCATCCCTTTACCTAGGAGCTAATGCTTAAACTAATTTAGCTAAAAACTGCTCTCCGTGAGTGTTATGTTTAACAAAAATATGATTGTATTACCATCCCGCCAGCGTATTTAACAATCTCCCAAAATTTCATTGTCATCGGATGAATGGTGCAGTAACCCATAAAGGTCAAACACATTTACGTACATAGTATCATATAAATGTATATGTTCCTAGAGCCTTGCTTTACGGTGAGCTGGCAACTGGTATGACAAAAAGAGGTCGCCCCTACTTGCGCTTCAAGGACGTCTGCAAGAAAGACCTGTCACTGGCACAGATAGACCATAAAACGTGGGAGACCATTGCCGAGGAGCCCACCTCCTGGCGGCCAAAAGTGCGTGAGGGCATTCATGTCGCGGAAGCATCCCTCATAGCTTTGAGTGAAGAGAGAAGGGCCAGGAGAAATTGGAGGGGGCAGGGGTGAGGAGTACACGCATTTGTCCCATTAGGACGGACGGTTGCCATATATATATATATATATATATATATATATATATATATATTGTGGGGAACCTGGGTACTCGTGTGACTAACTCTCTGCTTTCACTCACTTCAAACACATAGACTCTAAGACGACTTGAACACTTATTAATTATGTTTATTACTTCACTTCTTGCTACTTCTCATTTAACTTAATCTCTACAGTCCAACTCTCTACAAGTCTACACTTTCCCTAGCGGTCCGTCTCCCAGAGTCTCTTCTCTCGTCCCCTAGCCTGGATCTCTCCTCCTCCCTGTTCAACCCAGAGCGTTCTAATACCCATCAGACTCTGCCCCTAAAATTCATCCCGTGTCCGGTACTATGTCCAATCTGTCAGTCATAAAGGACCACCCCTAGATTAAGACGGGGGTGGGGACCCCCACCACTTGTCTACCCCCTACCAGACCACCTGCGCGTCTGGTCATCCTACCCCTGGGGCATTTCTTACATTTACCCAGTCCCACGAACTCCCGTGGTCGGCTACTCCTATCATCTCCGAATCTATTGACCGGGACAGTTAACACCAGAATTACAATTTTAACGCCTCTGGTCACCCGGGTCAGTTGTCGTCTTTGCCCCAACATTAAAGGATCACGCGCGGCTTCCGAAAAGGGCACACGCTACTCCTGGCGAGCTACTCCAACACATCAAAGACCTGCAGCTCTCGTGGCGGTCACTCTTTGAATGCAAATTAACCTAAATTCCTTACAATATATATATATATATATATATATATTAATTAAAAAAAATATATAGACATATATACAGAGCGAGAGAGAGAGAGAGAGAGAGAGAGAGAGAGAGAGAGAACGATAACAATAGGCAATATATTTTCGTTTGCTTAGCATGAGTTGCGTCAAAGTTTAAGCAAGTTCAATTAATGAAAATCCAGCGCTGAGATCAACTTTCGTGGTAGAAATTTTTCAACCATGTTCTTGGATGCTCAGCTTCCCCCCCCCTCCGAGGGGACCGTTCCGGGGATGAGGGTCCACTAGCTATTAGTTCTCTTGGGCTTCGGATATTGTTACTGAGAGAGTTTTAACGGGAATTTCTAATAAGAGACTTATGCTCAGTGCTACTAACTCAATTCCCAATGTAGCATAGAACACACATCCACGTCATTACGAAGACGACGAATGTCTACATCACGGCTGGAATTCCCTGTAACTAAATATAGGACCCCGTGAGTCAAGATGGCGATAAAATCCGCTCATGTTAAGATGGGCCTCATTGTGGACACGATTTTATAAAGTCAGGAAGAGATTCTATAGGTAAAACTTGTTTACACATCTTAAACTTTAAAATGAAACTTACATGTGATAAAGTATATCATCATGTTTTTAAGAATACATTTCAAATCTATATTGAATATTTTATAAATCTTTGTAAGTTAAAGTTTATTTTTGTATATTAGGTCTCATGGGCATTGACAAAATTAGCTTGTGTTTGAGAGTAGAGATTTGTGTTTGAGAGTAGAGATTTGTGTTTGAGAGTAGAGATTTGTGTTTGAGAGTAGAGATTTGTGTTTGAGAGTAGAGATTTGTTTCCAACACACATATTGGTAACTTTAAATTAGTATAGGAATGATCTATAAGCCAGAGAGAGAGAGAGAGAGCTTTAAATCCTAGATAACTGCTAGATTAGACCAAAAACAATATATTGAATTTTATAAAACATAAACATTATTTCATTTTGTTGTGGTTGAAGCTTTCACCTAAGATAATTTCTATTGTATATAAAACGGCCAAGCTTAAGCTCATACTTACTATTTTTAATTACAATCTAGTGAGATAGACAGAACGGCACGTTCTATAGAACATAATGTATTTTGAGTGTTGCAAGCAGCTTACCGTTAAAGATAAAAAAAAATCGAGTTCTGGTATGATTTTGTTTCCCACTTATATACTTTAAGAAAAACCCACGTAAATTCGTTTGATGCGCAAATACAAAACTAGATTCGGTCAAAAAAACAGAGTACGGTATTTGATAAATGATATTTATAGCTATAAGCCCTATTATATTTCTATGCATATTTTTGTACAAACCCGTAAATACAAAGTTTTTGACTATAAATCCCTTATATACGAGACATAACTAAAAGTATTGATTATGTTCAAACGCGAGAAAATATTTACAGACTGAATCTGTCTTAACTCCCCTTTACTTTTAACCCGGGGGGTGGGGGTGGGATAGGGGAAAGGTCTTGTCACCGATCGCTGGACCGAGCTCAGTGTGACACGCAAAATGTAAACAAAAGCACGCCGGTACACCTGGTTAAAACACGAGATGTGTTCAACTATGGCTGGCGTGTAGTCTATTGACCCGTAAAATGTAAACAATAGCGACTTCTACATATAATTTTATATAGATAAACTAAAAATGCATTAATTTAATTACGGTACGTTCGATCAATCTGAAATTTTGATACAATGCATTGTTAAGTAACACGGGTTTGTGTGCCAGATTGCAGCTCGATGGCATGACGGGAACTGGGTCATTTTTGACTTCTGTTTTTCCGCGGTGCCCGCCCAAGACAGAGATACAGAGACGGCGGTGAAGTTAATATAAGGGATTTAAAAATATAACATTAGGTATGTGTGCAGGGGGGACTTAGTGGATGACTATGTCTGACAACTCAATAATGCAAAGTTTGAAACATGAGATAGGGAACTTATTGGCGAACTAGGACATGCACTTCAAAAATAAGTAACATGGAGTAAAATATATACCCCATGCTATAGTTATCGTACATAAACATATTGCCTGTTATGTACACCACGGTTATATATTTATCCTCTCCAACTATTGAGTCCTAATGACTTCGCCTGGTCAGAGTGCTGATCGATAAAAGCCTTTCCTGAAAAATCACGGTATTTACTCTTGCAGATTGAAAGATCGATTCTTCAATGTTAGTGTTATGGTTAACCACTTTATATGATGTCCATAGTGCAATCACATTTATTGATGTGATAGCCCAAATGAATTTCTTCTGTCCTTCCTGTTCCTGTTTTTTTTTAAATGTAAGAATATACAGGTGTTTTATCTTTTATTAGTTTTAATCCAGTTGATTTATGTTCAACTGGCGAATCTGTGTTGAAGGCTACAATTCCTCAATAGAGAGCCGGTCGCACAAACACCAGACAGCGGTGTTGGTGTGTGGGTATCACATGTTTTTTAAAAAAAATACATATTTATAATTCAAGTAGGATTTGTCCTCATGGTATTGCCAACTAAACATTGTGTTTCTTTGATGTTAAACTCTATTCTTCTGTCTCTTCAACTGCCATTTTATTTTCTCCGAAAAAAAGTTCTAGCGATGTCAGAGTTATACTCATTTTTGTCAATTTGTTGGTTATATGTGAGCGCTCAAATGACTGAGATGTAACCTTGGACGAAAAGAAAGAACATTTCAATTCATATTTTGAAATGTGGGCAAAAAATTGAAAAAAATATATTAAAAAAGAAACCAAAAGAAAAATGAACACTACAACAAAAATAAACAAGTTCACCAAACAATATAAAACTTAAGAAAGTGAACAGAGAGAAGAGATGCTTTTATCTACAGTTTAGATAGTAGCAAATCGCAATTAGAGATTTTTTAAACAAAAATAAACATTATATTAATATTTTGTCATATAAACTCTTCATAACAGATTAATCGTTAACTACATCTAGGGTGGCCAAATGTCCGGTTTTGTACCGGACTGACCGGTATTATCGTTATTTGTCCAGGTGAAAAATGGAAGCAATGCCGGACATTTTACATTGAAATATTGTGCCCTCCACAAAATTCGACACTAGTGTCCGGTATTTTTGAGACAGCCACCTGACAACTACATCAGTATAATCATGTTGTCAGTAATAGGTGTTACCGGAAGATAAGTTATGGCGTTATAATAATAATTTTTTCTTACCAAGTTAATTTCATTGATGGGTCAACCCCTTTCAGATTTAGTAAATAATATTAAATTAAACTTGAACATAGGTCCTTTGCTTTAAAGTAGACAGTAAGGTGTTTCACAAATTTGAAATATAAGAATGTAATGGACAATTTAAACTTACTTTATGGTCACTCAATATATGTGCTTGGCACAAGTAAAACCTCCTGACATAACACCAGATAATTAAAAAATTGCAAAATCTAAATAAAATTAAGAAATGTCCCGTATATGTTATATTCATAATGAGTTGGTTATTCTATATTACTGTATACTAAATCAGATAATTATAAAATATGGAATATATTCAATCATTAAAAGAAGATATTATAGTATAATTAATACAACATTATACTATGTAAATATCTTAACAAAACATACGAATTTAAATTAAATCCATATTACATTGCCTGGTTTTTCATCCATCTGATATAAATAATCGCCCAAACAGTAATCTTCTATCCAGTTTTATGGAGGCAAGTACCTTTGTTATTCTGCTTTTACGATTGCGTTCTCCTACGTCTGCGCGCTTTTTACCATGTTTTTATTAACTTGTTTTCGTGTCTGTCTATCTGTCCGCAATTTTTCAAATTTGCCAACGTAAAATTAAACCACTTTGATGGTCCTAGAGATCTCAACATTTTACCATAGATGGATCTTGGATGACAATGAATTGTATAAAAATTTCAGATAGATGAAATGTACCGCAATTAAATTATTGCATTTTTTAGTTTATCTCTATATAAGCATCAATATCCGTCTGCTCTTGTTCTATTTCACATGTCGAGTTCAATCCGTGACCTCATTGTCGTTGGGCGCGCGCTGATGAAGTGTTTTGTAAAATAAATAGAGGCAAAAACAAGATTTTATAAAAACACGTTTTTGTTAATGGACTAAAAAGAAGAAAATAAATAAAAGTAAAAAAAGATTTTAAAAAACCACGTTTTTAATAAGTGGACTAAAAACAAAGAAAACAAATTTTAACTTATAACTTCAAGTACATTGATTTAATATGACTAAAAACGTGGGACGGGTGCTTATGAGGTTTAACATATGCAGTTAACTCATTCTCCACTTATAGCTCTCTTTTGCCTTCTAAATTAGAAATCGTTAACTTTTATACCAAACATCCGACCAACAAATATGGAAGATAACGACATTTAATTCAACAGTTTCTACCACAGTTAATATAACGACATTTAGTTCAACAGTTTCTACCACAGTTAATATAACGACATTTAGTTCAACAGTTTCTACCACAGTTAATATAACGACATTTAGTTCAACAGTTTCTACCACAGTTAATATAACGACATTTAATTCAACAGTTTCTACCACAGTTAATATAACGACATTTAGTTCAACAGTTTCTACCACAGTTAATATAACGACATTTAGTTCAATAGTTTCTACCACAGTTAATATAATGACATTTAATTCAACAGTTTCTACCACAGTTAATATAACGACATTTAATTCAACAGTTTCTACCACAGTTAATATAACGACATTTAATTCAACAGTTTCTACCACAGTTAATATAACGACATTTAATTCAACAGTTTCTACCACAGTTAATATAACGACATTTAGTTCAACAGTTTCTACCACAGTTAATATAACGACATTTAGTTCAACAGTTTCTACCACAGTTAATATAACGACATTTAATTCAACAGTTTCTACCACAGTTAATATAACGACATTTAATT